>WNWK01001932.1:0-239892 GCA_009830355.1 Cherax destructor | reverse complement strand
ATCTTCAACACATCCATTGAAACTGGGCAACTACCTGAGGCGTGGAAGATGGCAAATGTAGTCCCAATTTTTAAGAAAGGAGACAGACACGAGGCATTAAACTACAGACCTGTGTCACTGACGTGTATAGTATGCAAAGTCATGGAGAAGATCATCAGGAGGAGAGTGGTGGAGCACCTAGAAAGACACAAGCTTATAAACGACAACCAGCACGGTTTCAGGGAAGGAAAATCCTGTGTCACAAACCTACTGGAGTTTTATGATAAGGTAACAGAAGTAAGACACGAGAGAGAGGGTGGATAGACTGCATTTTTTGGACTGCAAGAAGGCGTTCGACACAGTTCCTCACAAGAGGTTAATGCAAAAGCTAAAGGATCAGGCACACGTAACAGGAAAAACACTGCAATGGATCAGAGAATATCTGACAGGGAGGCAACAACGAGTCATGGTAGTGACGAGATGTCAGAGTGGCACCTGTGACGAGTGGAGTTCCACAAGGGTCAGTCCTAGGACCTGTACTGTTTTTGGTATATGTGAATGACATAACGGAAGGGATAGACTCAGAAGTGTCCCTGTTTGCAGATGATGTGAAGTTAATGAGAAGAATAAAATCAGTCGAGGATCAGGCAGGACTACAAAGAGACCTGGACAGGCTGCAAGCCCTGGTCCAGTAACTGGCTCCTTGAATTTAACCCTGCCAAATGTAAAGTCATGAATATCGGGGAAGGCAAAGAAGACCGCAGACAGAGTATAGTCTAGGTGGCCAAAGACTGCAAGCCTCACTCAAAGAAAAAGATCTTGGGGTGAGTATAATACCGAGCACATCTCCTGAGGCACACATCAATCAGATAACTGCTGCAGCATACGGGCGGCTGGCAAACCTAAGAATAGCGTTCCAATACCTCACTAAGGAATCATTCAAGACTCTGTATACCATATACGTCAGGCCCATACTGGAGTATGCAGCACCGGTTTGGAACCCACACCTGGTCAAGCACGTCAAGAAATTAGAGAAAGTGCAAAGGTTTGCAACAAGACTAGTCCCAGAGCTAAGGGATTGTCCTACGAAGAAAGGTTAAGGGAAATCGGCCTGACGACACTAGAGGACAGGAGGGTTAGGGGAGACATGATAACGACATATAAAATACTGCGAGGAATAGATAAGGTGGACAGAGACAAGATGTTCCAGAGAGGGGACACAGAAACAAGGGGTCATAATTGGAAGTTGAAGACTCCTATGAGTCAAAGGGATGTTAGGAAGTATTTCTTCAGTCATAGAGTTGTCAGGAAGTGGAATAGCTTAGAAAGCGACATAGTGGAGGCAGGAACCATACATAGTTTTAAGACTAGGTTTGATAAAGCTCATGGAGCAGGGAGAGAGAGGACCTAGTAGCAATCAGTGAAGAGGCGGGGCCAGGACTATGACTCGACCCCTGCAACCACAAATAGGTGAGTACACACTCGACAGGCTGGACACCTGGTCCAGCAACTGGCTTCTCGAATTTAACCCCGCTAAATGCAAAGTCATAAAGATCGGGAAGGGCAAAGAAGACCGCAGACAGAGTATAGGTTAGGTGGCCAAAGACTGCAAACCTCACTCAAGGAGAAAGATCTTGGGGTGAGTATAACACCGATCACGTCTTGGGAAGCACACAACCAGATAACTGCTGCAGCATATGGGCGCCTGGCAAACCTGAGAATAGCGTTTCGATACCTTAGTAAGGAATCGTTCAAGACACTGTACACCATATACGTCAGGCCCATACTGGAGTATGCAGCACCAGTTTGGAACCCACACCTGGTCAAGCACGTCAAGAAATTAGAGAAAGTGCAAAGGTTTGCAACAAGGTTAGTTCCGGAGCTAAGGGGAATGTCCTATGAAGAAAGGTTAAGGGAAATCGGCCTGACGATACTGGAGGACAGGAGGGTTAGGGAAGGCATGATAACGACATACAAAATACTGCGTAGAATAGATAAGGTAGACAGAGACAAGATGTTCCAGAGAGAAGACACAGAAACAAGGGGTCACAATTAGAAGTTGAAGACTCAGACGAGTTAAAAGGATGTTAGGAAGTATTTCTTCAGTCATAGAGTTGTCAGGAAGTGGAATAGTCTAGCAAGTGATGTAGTGGAGGCAGGAACCATACATAGCTTTAAGACGAGGTATGATAAAGCTCATGGAGCAGGGAGAGAGAGGACCTAGTAGTGATCAATAAAGAGGCGGGGCCAGGAGCTGAATCTCGACCCCTGCAACCACAATTAGGTGAGTACAATTAGGTGAGTACACCCACCTACCCACTTTCTCGACCTATCTTCCTCCAGCCTTTGTAAATGATAAAACGACCTCTACAACCTGTCTGCCGCTGTCTGAAATACATCTTTCGTGCCACTACACAGTCTTATTACTTTATGCCTTATTCTCTACATCCACACATCATTAATCTAGCCGCCGCCTCCTCGCTGCAACATCTTGAGATTTCCCTAACCCATGCACCACTATACTCTTAGTATTAATTCATTTTTTCGCATCCACAATTATCTTAATCTCTACAGGTTCTTCAACACTCCTGAAACTTTCCTTTCTTTATATTTTCTGTAAATCACCTCGTTTTTTAGAGATCCATCTGCCGACATATTCATTAGAAAGTATTTAAATACTTTCAACTTCTCCTTTCTTCTCACTTGACGTCTAACCTCTAATGCCTTAGTCTTTTATTTAATCACACAACTTAACTCTTTTTCTCTGTTTACTTCCAGCTTCTTTTCCACACCCAAACTCCTTCAACAACTTGTTCAGTTACTCTTTTGAACTTTCCCCTAATATTGTGTCATCTCAGAATGACTGTGACACCTCCCACTTTATATCAGATGAATTACTTTCTAAGATCACACTACTTTCTAAGCTCACACTACTTTCTAAGATCACACTACTTTCTAAGATCACACTACTTTCTAAGATCACACTACTTTCTAAGATCACACTACTTTCTAAGATCACACTACTTTCTAAGATCACACTACTTTCTAAGATCACACTACTTTCTAAGATCACACTACTTTCTAAGATCACACCACTCGCTTGCACTCTTGCTTTCACTTATATGACCACATCAGTCTGAGGTTCACTTTTACTAGTAAACGTTCTACTTCCTACACGCCCAACCTGAGCCTCGTCCATGAAAGTAACTTATGTTAGGTAAGGCTCGTCAGGAAACAGGACAAGTGTTTCCTGACGCGGGTCTTAGAGGATGACCCGCCGTTGGAGCTTTTAGTCATCTGACCGAGGCCTTCCGCTGGCTTATCGGTCCACCCCTTTAAAAATTATGGTCATATTTGCAAACATTTAGTAACAGTGCATGAAAGCAATCAAAGGTTAGTTTCCCTTATCTAAGTACTGCTCACTTACGTTCTTCAAGGCAGACAACTGATCCACAAATGCCTTTCCCTTCACTCGTTTAATACCAATTATTACATGCAATTAACATTAGTTTATCTTAATCTTTAACAAAATTATGTTATAAACAGGCACAATAAAGCGCATCTCCCGAGATACGCAGCTTCTTTGCACTACAAATGTACAATAAAATGTTCATATAAGGATCATTAGCCTGTGAGTGAGTTTCCATGAATGCCCCCTGCCATTAGGCCACCTCGCGGTCCATTTTCTTTAACAGGCGATGCGTTTTTCCTTCCCTTGGGTTCCCCGTGGAGACATGCTGTGCCTAAATCGCCTTCCAATCGTATTTCTCCCTCACACCACCTTTTATTGTCGCTACTTATTGAATTCAACGGCGGAACAATGTGGCAAAGGGGCCCAGCGTTGTAGGAAATGGAATATTAGTCTCCGAGGCCGCTCGTAAAGCCTCTGGTCTCCTGCAGCGTCCAAGACTTGCGCCTCGGAGTCTAAGTGCGTCCCATTTTTCAGGCCAGGTTCTATTGGCAGGCCCACGCCATTTACAATCACTCATTTTCTGCAGGTTTCCGTTTTCTTCTTTTTTTCCATAGAGTTGTGACTGCGCTTGCTTCATAATTTTCTCTCTCTCTCTCTCTCTCTCTCTCTCTCTCTCTCTCTCTCTCTCTCTCTCTCTCTCTCTCTCTCTCTCTCTCTCTCTCTCTCTCTCTCTCTCTCTCTCCTCTCTTCTGATGGTATCCACTAAAAGAAACTTCTTAAGTAGATAGAAGCTGACTTTCAGCCTCACAGTCAGAAAATCAACAAGATTTTTTTTAACTGATCAGTATCATTACTATCTAATTATTGTTAGACATCTTATTCTGGATCTATTTTTTTTTTTTTTTCATTAACATGGAAGTCGTACCAGCGTTGTTTTAATCTCTTTCTCCTCCCTCCCTCCCCTTTATTCCTTCGTACTCCTTGTTTAATTCTTCCATCCTTCAACTTCAGAAGCGACTATGGTGGTTATCAATTCCTCTTTGGTATTTTGCTAACAACAATTAGCTATATATTAATGTATTGTTTGTTTTAATGTTAAGAACTTTTTTTGAGGGTTTAAATCGGGGAGAAATAAACGGCAAGGCTCTTCCTATTTGTTGGAAGGTTGTGTTACAGCTGCTGGTTCTTTGTAAACAGTGGTTGTAGTTTTTGTTCTCACTTTATCATGAAATATTAAGAAAGTATGTTGAGTTATTGCGATGCATTGCAATTAAAACATAAATAGTCCGCACGAGGGAGAGTTCCGGGAAGTTGTGTCGTTTTAATCCGACTTAGACAATTGACAAGTCAGACTAAAGCGAGAAGGAAAGGCAGTCAGAATATATACTAGAAGTTGCTGGGGAAGAAGTGGTAGTGGTGGTGGTAGTAGTACTGATAGTGAAAGTAGTAGTAGTAGTAGTAGTACTGATAGTGAAAGTAGTAGTAGTAGTAGTACTGATAGTGAAAGTAGTAGTACTGACAGTGAAAGTAGTAGTAATAGTAGTACTGATAGTGAAAGTAGTAGTAGTACTGATAGTCAAAGTAGTGAAAGTAATAGTAGTAGTACTGATAGTGAAAGTAGTAGTAGTACTGATAGTGAAAGTAGTAGTAGTACTGATAGTGAAAGCAGTAGTACTGATAGTGAAAGTAGTAGTACTGACAGTGAAAGTAGTAGTAATAGTAGTACTGATAGTGAAAGTAGTAGTAGTACTGATAGTGAAAGTAGTAGTACTGACAGTGAAAGTAGTAGTAATAGTAGTACTGATAGTGAAAGTAGTAGTAGTACTGATAGTGAAAGTAGTAGCAGTAGTACTGATAGTGAAAGTAGTAGCAGTAGTACTGATAGTGAAAATAGTAGCAGTAGTACTGATAGTGAAAGTAGTAGCAGTAGTACTGATAGTGAAAGTAGTAGCAGTAGTACTGATAGTGAAAGTAGTAGTAGTATCGATAGTGAAAGTAGTAGTAGTATCGATAGTGAAAGTAGTAGCAGTAGTACTGATAGTGAAAGTAGTAGTAGTATCGATAGTGAAAGTAGTAGCAGTAGTACTGATAGTGAAAGTAGTACCAGTAGTACTGATAGTGAAAGTAGTAGTAGTATCGATAGTGAAAGTAGTAGCAGTAGTACTGATAGTGAAAGTAGTAGCAGTAGTACTGATAGTGAAAGTAGTAGCAATAGTACTGATAGTGAAAGTAGTATAGTAGTAATCACTTATGCCTCACTTTTTAAGTCATTTAATCAAACTTTTGGAAATGTAATTTCTCATCTTATCATTGGCAGTGGTGATTAAAAAAAAAAAAAAGTCCCCTTTTGGGTCTTCAACAAGTGGCGACCTGCCCGGTAATTAGGCACCAGGCGGTGTACTGCTGCCCCTCATGGCATGTTCCTCGCTGCTGGTGAACAGCTCTTGATGTAAAAAAAAAATTGAACCTATGCTAAAAATAACTGAGTTTAACCTGAATGCCTTCCATCCACCGGGAGCTGTATGGTTCGTACGGCTTTAGCGCCCCCCCTCATCAATGTAATAATGTAATGGCGTACCATTGTTGGGCGTTACACCATGTACATTAATGGCTTAACAGTGTTGGGCATCAGTAATTAAGCAAAAGCTGTTTTACCAGTGCTCAACAACAGCTGGCTTACCAGTGCTAGCATCAACAATTAAGCAACGGCTGGCTTACCGGTGCTATATATTCATTGCAAGCATCCGCTAGTCTCTTAAAAACCCGAGTATCACCACAGCATCCTACAGCAGAATTGCTTATCCTTGCTGGTGGTTGATACCTCAGGCGCGCTATAAACACCCAACACTTGCCTTCTGGAAGGGTTGTAAATCTCTGAGATGTTTATGCGGGAGCTAGATTAGCAGTTCTGTGCTATATTAGTTTATATTTCTGGGATGACGTGGTAATAGAGGAGGCACAGTAATGATTTGGCTTTCTAAAGCTCTCTAGTGGTTCTGGG
Organism: Cherax destructor; assembly: GCA_009830355.1. Taxonomy (NCBI): domain Eukaryota; kingdom Metazoa; phylum Arthropoda; class Malacostraca; order Decapoda; family Parastacidae; genus Cherax; species Cherax destructor. The sequence continues at coordinate 233,500 of WNWK01001932.1, read as the reverse complement.
AAACTCAGGAACGACTTGGCTTCGTGAAGCTCTCTGGTGGTCCTGGGAAACTCGGGAACGACTTGGCTTCGTGAAGCTCTCTGGTGGTTCTGGAAAACTCGGGAACGACTTGGCTTTCTAAAGCTCTCTGGTGGTTCTGGGAAACTCAGGAACGACTTGGCTTCGTGAAGCTCTCTGGTGGTCCTGGGAAACTCAGGAACGACTTGGCTTCGTGAAGCTCTCTGGTGGTCCTGGGAAACTCAGGAACGACTTGGCTTCGTGAAGCTCTCTGGTGGTCCTGGGAAACTCAGGAACGACTTGGCTTCGTGAAGCTCTCTGGTGGTCCTGGGAAACTCAGGAACGACTTGGCTTCGTGAAGCTCTCTGGTGTCCTGGGAAACTCAGGAACGACTTGGCTTCGTGAGCCTCTGGTGGTCCTGGGAAACTCAGGAACGACTTGGCTTCGTGAAGCTCTCTGGTGGTCCTGGGAAACTCAGGAACGACTTGGCTTCGTGAAGCTCTCTGGTGGTCCTGGGAAACTCAGGAACGACTTGGCTTCGTGAAGCTCTCTGGTGGTCCTGGGAAACTCAGGAACGACTTGGCTTCGTGAAGCTCTCTGGTGGTCCTGGGAAACTCAGGAACGACTTGGCTTCGTGAAGCTCTCTGGTGGTCCTGGGAAACTCAGGAACGACTTGGCTTCGTGAAGCTCTCTGGTGGTCCTGGGAAACTCAGGACTGCTGTGGTTTAATATGCAGCCCAATTTTCTGAAGAGGCAAAGTTTGTGTTGCTCACTGGTTGCATTACTGCAACCAGTGAGGCTATGAGATATAAAAAAAACTAATTTGAAAGACCTTGAAGGATATTGGAATAAATTTGCAATAAATTCTGAGACTATCTGGAATGCAACGTCTGGTATTTACAAATACATAAAATACATAAAACTGCTCATTTATCATGCTGTACCTGGAGAAATTAATATTTAAAACTGCGCACAAGTGTTGAATCTTGATGTGACTGTTGCAACGCACTTGATGTTGCAAGCCTTTTGACTACTGAATACAAGTCCTGATTCCATTAGGGAATCATATTTCATAAACGAAAAGCGCCAAACCTGTGAGGGGAAGGAAGTGGGGGGTAGTGGTACTCAGCGCTGAGAAGATTTTCATAACCGGATTATGGAAAATAAAATCTTGAATTAAATCTTTGTGTGAATTTAGTGTATCGTTAAACTGTTTACTTGTGTCCTTCATGATGACGCTGACGAAGATTGTTAACATAGTGGGGGACGAAGATTGTTAACATAGTGAGGGACGAAGATTGTTAACATAGTGAGGGACGAAGATTGTTAACATAGTGGGGGACGAAGATTGTTAACATAGTGAGGGACGAAGATTGTTAAAATAGTGAGGGACGAAGATTGTTAACACAGTGAGGGACGAAGATTGTTAACATAGTGAGGGACGAAGATTGTTAACATAGTGGGGGACGAAGATTGTTAACATAGTGAGGGACGAAGATTGTTAACATAATCATGACGAAGATTGTTAACATAATGATGACAGCTGTTTTCTCTCCTGTTTCATGATGAACCTTACCTACCCTTTTCTAAGTAGGATACACAAGTATGGAAATTTTTGAAACCCCTTTCGGTAATACTCTTAATAAAAGTGAGCAGAGGGCAGCTTCACTTGTCCATTGGTCCAAGAGCTCCACCTCGTAACAGTTGACTAGGGTTGAAAATTTGAGGGCGATCGCATGAGGCGTTCTGTAGTTATGAAGGAAAGTCTTGATTATGTTAGTGATAAACGAGAACATGAGATTAATATGTGCCGTATTTGACTCAGGTTTTGGGGGTTCACAAAACTCAGGAAAATTAAAAGTACAAGTTTATATTTTTTCTTCAGTTCTGTTGTATTTAAAATTCTCTTCAATCCGCTGAGAAAAACATTCGATTTTAATGTTTTTTAAAGATAGTCCAAATTGGGACGTACAAGCCCATATTCAATGGAAATAATATTAAGATTCACCAATTCTTAAATGTTTGAAGGCGACCAGAAAAGTCATCCTCTAGCTATCACCTGGAGAGCAATTTATAAAATAAAATTGACAAATTAAAACTGAAGCTCAAAATGAATGCCAAGATTTCTTTTAGTACAATCAATATCAATCAACACTGAAAGTTTGAAGCCTACCAGACAAGGCATTCTCCAGTAATTTCTTTGAGTCACATTCCCAATTTTCGTAAGTTAAATTAATTTTTCGAATTTTAACCTAAATAGACTAATCTCGCATCTTCCTTTTTTTTATTTAATGGATTAGCATTAATATTTTGATGCCTATAAGACGAACCATTCTTTAGTTATTGAATGAAAATCAATATCTCTATTTAATAAAATTGCCAAATTGGGACTTATGTAGCCCATTAATAACGTGAACGTTGCTGAAAGTTTGAAGTCAATAAGAAGAGGCATTCGCCAGATATCGCATGGATTCCAGTGATTCCAAGTTTTCTCAAATCATTGAGAAATTTGCCCACACAGTCAACACCTACTGAAGACATTCAGAAGAGATAGACTTAGATATATTTAACGTGATGTAACGGGAACCAATATTTTCACACACACAGAATTGGTCAAACCTGAAGATGGTTTTTGGAAGTTATTGGGGGCCATTTTAGCATGATGGAATATGGTATACATCTTTGGTTATAAGTATGAGGTATGATATGAGGTTATGATATGAGGTATGATAAAGCTCATGGAGCGGGTAGAGTGACCGAGTTGCGGCCAGTGAAGAGGCGGGGCCAGGAGCTGTGAATCGACCCCTGCAACCACAAGTAGGTGAGTACACACACACACAGATACATAGACATATATGCAAGACAACCACTATGAAAAAATAGAGGAATTCCAAGCGCTTTCGTGACAACTCACATTATCAAGGAACTATGATAATGTGAGTAGTCACGAAAGCGCTTGGAATTCCTCTATTTTTTCATAGTGGTTGTCTTGCATATTTTGATATCACCTGTTTACTGTGATCTTTTTGCATACACATATATATGTCGTGCCGAATAGGTAAAACTTGCGATTTTGGCTTAAATAGCAACGCTCTTCTTGGTGAATAAGGCAAGCGAAAAAATTTGCATGCAATAATTTTGCAAAAATCATTTTGAACCTAATTAAAAAAATATATTTCATTGTGTTTGTTTATTACTAAATTACTGTAAACTTATCTAAAATATATTCAGTTGGATTTGGTTAGGTTCAGAATGATTTTTGCGAAATTATTGCATGCACAAATTTTCGCTTGCCTTATTCGGCAAGAAGAGCGGTGCTATTTAAGGCAAAATCGGAAGTTTACCTATTCGGCACGACACGACTTTTTTTTTTATATATATATATATATATATATATATATATATATATATATATATATATATATATATATATAAATGTTCCAGTGTTTTGGTCTCCTGCGGTGTTGTTTGACCACGAAGAATAATGAAGGAATGCCGTAATGGCATCATTGATTGGAACCGTGGTCTTTGATGGTTCGTCTCTCTTGTAATTTCCTTAAGATTTTCCTTTGGTTAGTTTCCCAGAAAGACATTTGTTGACTGTTCACCTCTGCCTCTCTTAAGACAATACTCAGCCCAATTGTCATTAACCCCGTACTCAGAATCTCTATTTATCCAGGGTTCTTCATCTCCCTCTTCCTCGTGTCTGTTTATCTTCTCCCTTCGTGAGAAATAAAAAAAAAAAGCTAAAAAAGAATTTCATCTCGAAGATATTCGAACTTTTAGAACTTTAAACCCACAATAAATTCTTCGGAAACAATAAACGTTTTAAGGTGAATATCGGCAACAACAACGAAAAAATATCTTAAGGGGGAAAAGTGGAGATCTGTTCGTTCACAGTTCAAAGCACTCGGAATAGCCTTTTCTAATTCAGTAATTAAATTCCGTTTGTTTTGGGTCGTGGCGGCGTGCTCCTATTGGTGGCTGATTAGCGCGCGCTCGACGCTCATTGGCTGCCACCTCCAGCTCTTCTTCTTAGGCAAACGGAAAAGCCCGCGCAACCCTGGGATCGCAGCCTCCATGTTTACCGCCTTCGATTGGGGGAAACTTTTCGATCACTTTGTTTATTCGAGACGTTCTGTTGGCCGTGGAGTCGGCAGGGCCGGCTTGAATAGCAGCTGATTATCTGCGGAAACTTGTGGCTCTGGGGATTCTCTCTGACCTGATTACCACCCACAGAGAATGACCTCTATTTTTATTTTTTTCCCCCGCGAGGTATATTTCGCTCTGAGATCATTTTTTTTTTTTTTTTTGCTTTTTTTTTTAAACTTATAAACTATCGCATATTGTATTCATATTGATCATTTTATTTTCTATAATTTTAATAATTAGCAGTCAAAGATCAGCTAATCTACAGCAGAGAACAATTTTTTATCGTAGTAAAGTTTTTATAATTTTATATATGCGTATTTTTTTTGTATTTAATACCTAGAACCAACAATATATTTCACTTTAAACATCACTACGTATCTTTGTGCACAAAAAAAAGATACTTAAATTCTGAAAGATTTCGAGTTGACAATTTTTTTAAAGCTTGCGAGGTGATCCAGAGTAAACGTTACACACTCCAGTGGATCGTGAAAACCACTTAGTTACGACTTTCTTAATGATGGTGGTTCACTGGTAACGTCCACAACCCACACTGTTCTTCCATACACACACAACCCGCACATATAGAGGACAGCAGTTTGCCTGACTTGGACCATTTACAAAGTCACACTAACACACAGAGACAGAGGAAGGGTGTTAGTGTGACTTTGTAAATGGTCCAAGTCGGGCCGAAACGTCGTCGTAAGCTCCTCTCTTTTATATGTGCGGGTTGTGTGTGTATTGTTCCAGTCACGGTATTGTGCCTTTTTTGTTATTTACTGTTCTTCCATATCTGAACTCGCCTTTTTGAGGTCGCAATTTGACTCTGAATTGAGCCTGCACCTTTCCAGTGTATGTATGTGTGTACTTACCTAGTTGTACTTACCTAGTTGTGGTTGCAGGGGTCGAGACTCAGCTCCTGGCCCCGCCTCTTCACTGACTGCTACTAGGTCCTCTCTCTCCCTGCTCCATGAGCTTTATCATACCTCGTCTCAAAGCTATGTATGGTTTTTGCCTCCACTACATTACTTGCTAGACTATTCCACTTCCTGACTACTCTATGGCTGAAGAAATACTTCCTAACATCCCTTTGACTCATCTGAGTCTTCAACTTCCAATTGTGACCCCTTGTTTCTGTGTCCCCTCTCTGGAACATCCTGTCTCTATCCACCTTGTCTATTACCCGCAGTATTTTGTATGTCGTTATCATTTCTCCCCTAACCCTCCTGTCCTGTGTGTACTCACTAATTGTACTCACCTAATTGTGGTTGCAGGGGGCGAGACTCAGCTCCTGGCCCCGCCTCTTCGCTGTCTGCTACTGGGTCTCTGCTCTCCCTGCTCCATGAGCTTTATCATACCTTGTCTTAAAACTGTGTATGGTTCCTGCCTCCACTATATCATTCTCTAGTCCATTCCACTTCCTGACTACTCTGTGGCTGAAGAAATGTTTCCTGACATCCCTTTGACTCATCTGAGTCTTCAGCTTCCAGTTGTGTCCCCTTGTTTCTGTGTTCCCCCTCTGAAACAACCTGTCACTATCTACCTTGTCAATTCCCCCAGTATTTTGTATGTCGTTATCATGTCTCCTCTGACCCTTCTTTCCTCCAGTGTTGTTAGTCCTATTTCCCTCAGCCTTTCTTCATAAGACAGACCCCTGAGTTGTGGAACTAACCTTGTCGCAAACCTTTGCACTTTCTCTAGTTTCTTGACGTGCTTGACCAGGTGTGGGTTCCAGACTGGTCTGCATACTCTAGTATGGGCCTGACGTATACGGTATACAGTGTCTTGAACGATTCCTTGTTAAGGTAACGGAACGCTAATCTTAAGGCCAGTCGCCCATATGCTGCCGCAGTTATCTGGTTGATGTGTGCTTCCGGAGACGTGCTTGGTGTTATACTCACCCCAAGGTCTTTCTCCTTTGTTGAGGTTTGTAGCCTTTGTCCACCTAGCCTGTACTCTGTCAGCGGTCTTCTTTGCCCTTCTCCGATCTTCATGACTTTGCATTTGGTGGGGTTAAATTCGAAGCCAGTTGCTAGACCAGATGTCAAGCTTGTCCAGGTCACTTCTGAGCCCTTCCCATCCGTCATGTCATTCACATAGCAAGAATAGCACTGGTCCTGGACGGGCCCCCTGCGGTACCGCTCGTCACAGGCCCCTGTGATACCTCACCCGCACCATGACCCGTTGTTGCCCCCCTGTGAGGTATTCCCTGATCCATTCCAGTCCCCTTTCCCTGTTATACACGCTTGGTCTTCCATCTTTTACTAATCTCATGTGAGGAACTGTGTCAAAGGCCTTCCTGCAGTCCAAGAAAATGCAGTCCAACCCACCCTTCCTCTCTCATACCTCTGTTACTTTATCATAGAACTCCAGGAGGTTTGTTACACGGATTGCCTTCCCTGAAACCGTGCTGTCTGGCGTTGATTAACCTGTTCTGCTCCAGATGCTCCACCATTCTTTCTGATGATTTTCTCCAAGACTTTGCACACTATACATGTAAGTGACACCGGTCTGTAGTTTAGTGCCTCTTTTCTGTCTCCTTTTTTAAAGATGGGGACTACGTTGGCCTTTTTCCATATCTCAGGTAGCTGCCCAGTTTCAAGGGATGTGTTGAAAATTTTGGTAAATTGGCACCTCAGAACCTCAGCTCCTTCCCGAAGGACCCATGGTGAGATATTGTCGGACCCATTGCCTTTGAGGTATCAAGGTCACTGAGTAACTGCTTCACCTCCCCTCAGATGTGTGTATACCCTCCAGCACTCGATACATCCCTTGTTGGTGATGCACCCCGTCCTGTCTACCCAACTGCCTCCCTTCCCCCCTGTGAATACTTCCTAAACCTCGGTTGAGCTCCTCACATACCTCTTGATCTTTACTTGTGAGTTCCCCATCTTCCCTCCTCACCCTTATCACCTGATCCTTTACTGTTGTCTTCCTTCTGATGTGGCTGTACATCAGTTTCGGGTCAGACTTGACTTTCGATGCTATGTCGTTTCGTACTGTTTCTGGGCCTCCCTCCGTACCTGTGCATACTCGTTTCTAGCTCTTCGACTAATCTCCTTGTTTGCTTGGGTTCTTTGCCTTCTGTACCTTTTCCATTCTCTGGCACTCTGAGTCTTTGCCTCCCTACATCTTTGGGTAAACCAGGGGCTCTTTCTTGTCTTCCCATTTATTCTTTTTCCTTTGGGTATAAACCGTTCCTCTGCCTCCTTGCACTTTGTCGCTTCATATTCCATCATTTCATTTACTGACTGTCCTTCCATTTCCCTTTCCCACAGAATCTCCTGCAGGAAATTCCTCATACCTGTGTAGTCCCTCTTTTATAGTCTGGTATGTCTCTTTCAGCACCATTTTCCCTCTCCACCTGTAGCTCTACTATGTACTCAAAGCTCAGCACCATATGGTCACTGGCTCCCAGGGGCTCTCGTGTGTTATGTCCTCGATATCTGAGCTATTCAGGGTGAATACAAGGTCCAGCCTTGCTGGTTCGTCCTCTCCTCTATCTCTGGTCGTGTCCCTGACATGTTGGTGCATCAGGTTTTCCAGTACCACGTCCATCATCTTGGCTCTCCAAGTTTCTGGACCCCCACGTGGTTCTTGGTTCTCCCAGTCGATCTCTTTGTGGTTGAAATCGCCCATGACCAGTAACTTCGCTCTGCTCATGTGCGCTTTTCTTGCCACCTCCGCCAAGGTGTCCACCATTGCTCTGTTGTTCTCGTCATATTCCTCTCCTGGCCTCCTGCAGTTTTGTGGTGGGTTGTACATCACTGCAATGACTATCTTGTGCTCCCCAGACTGGATGGTACCTACTATAAAGTCCCTTTCTCTACACACCTCCATTCCTGCCATTTCCTCAAAACTCCAATGATTCCTTACGAGCAGTGCGACCCCTCCTCCCCCCCTGCTCCTTCTATCTTTCCTCAGGATCTGATATCCTTGTGGGAAGATTGCATCTGATATTGCCTCATTTAGTTTAGTTTCTGTGACTGCTATGATGTCTGGGACATTTCTCCTATTCTTTCATTCCACTCTTCATACTTATTTGTGATTCCATCTGCATTTGTGTACCAAACCTTCAGCCTCGTTTCAATACTGTGGCCCTAGGGGATCTTGGCTGGATGGGGGGGTGTTTGCAGGGTTCCCATGGAGGGTTGTTGCATGGGTGGGGGGGGTTGTATGGTTGGGGTGTGGTCTGATTGGGTGGGGTTTGTGATGGGGTGGGGTAGTGGTGATGCTGGGTTTAGGGTTGCTGGGGTGGGGACAGGGGACATGATGTGTGTGTGCGATGTTAAACTATATGGTTGCCGTTGGGTTGCTGTGTGTGTGTGTGTGTGTGTGTGTGTAACAGAAATATACACACTTGAAATTCTGTAATTGATTCTCTTCGTATTTTTCCTGTGAATGTGAATCAATGTTGACGGTAACATGAAGTATTAAAAATAGTATATTGTACCTTGTCTAAGATAGGATTCATTTAGCTGTTCGAGGTCCCTTTAGCTAACTAATGATGAGGCTGTCGACTCGGTCACCCGTCCAGATACACGCCACACAACCACGAGCATGTTACCTGACCGACGAGGCGCTCCCGATACTTTTATCCCATCTGGGGAGATAAATTTGTAGCATTACATTATCCGCCCCGATTGTTAATAGTAATTTTATCTAAAATTATATTGTATTTGATATATTCAAAATTTATTACCACTCCATGTATCAAAAATTATATGATATTTAGTATACTCACAGTTATAAGCAGTCGACTACCCTTAGGTGAAGGCAGTGTCAGCGAGCCTACATTAAGGCATAATTTTCGCCTATATAAATATATGCGTAGCGTCGCTCGTGTTTGTAAAACAAGGGAACATTATAAACAAGCTTATGTATTTAATTTGTGATGAATGTTGTTTGATGCTGTGACGAGTTTCGTGTGTGCGGATTAAAGACACGAAAGTTGTGAGAAAAGGAAAGAGAAGACAGACTCTCTATATTAAAATAACCAGCTCTTTAAATTCCAAATTGTCTTCGTACAAGTGACACAATGTCCTGCGAGAAGGGGAAGAAAAAAAAGCCAGATAAGAGAGAGGGGAAAGTCCAGGGAAGAGAGAGGAGACAGGCCTGGAAAGGGAGGAAGGGAAAGTGTAGGAGAGAGAGAACAGTAAAGAAAAAAATTCAGAAGAACTTAGTTTTTAATCGAGGTTTTCTGATGAGAAAATGGCTACTACTGTGACGATAGTAAAGCTGAAGGTTCTCTCCCTGCCCTGCCATCAATCTGTCCAGATAGTAACGTAGAAGGCTCTGTTCGTGCCCTGTCCTGCCACCACACGCTGCTCGCAAGAGAGATGGGAGCTGGAAGGAGAAAATATTACTGAAGAAGGGACTGGAGGTTCAAAGATGGACAGAGGTAATAATGGGGAAAGAGTTTGAGGTAGACGCATATGTAGTAAAGATGGAAATAACTGGTAGGAGGCTGGAGAAAAGGGAAAGAAATCGGGAAAAGAGGTATGGAAGAGGCAGTGAATAAATAAGGAAACGAGGAAGAGTACACTAGTGAAATGGAGGCGATAAGAGGGTAGGAAGCATGAGAAAGGAGTCAGGAGTAAAATTGAGAGTAGAGACGGTGGAAGTGACAATCTGAGTGATTATTAACATGTGGATCAGAGGAGGAGGAGGAGGAGGAGGAGGAGGAGGAGGAGGAGGAGGAGGAGGGAGGAGGGAGGAGGAGGAGGAGGAGGGAGGAGGAGGAGGAGGAGGAGGAGGAGGGGAGGAGGAGGAGGAGGAGGAGGAGGAGGAGGGAGGAGGAGGAGGAGGGAGGAGGAGGAGGAGGAGGAGGAGGAGGAGGAGGAGGAGGAGGAGGAGGAGGAGGAGGAGGAGGAGGAGGAGGAGGAGGAGGAGGAGGAGGAGGTGTTGTTGTTGTTGTTGTTGTTGTTGTTGTTGTTGTTGTTGTTGTTGTTGTTGTTGTTGTTGTTGTTGTTGTTGTTGTTGTTGTTGTTGTTGTTGTTGTTGTTGTTGTTGTTGTTGTTGTTGTTGTTGTTGTTGTTGTTGTTGTTGTTGTTGTTGTTGTTGTTGTTGTTGTTGTTGTTGTTGTTGTTGTTGTTGTTGTTGTTGTTGTTGTTGTTGTTGTTGTTGTTGTTGTTGTTGTTGTTGTTGTTGTTGTTGTTGTTGTTGTTGTTGTTGTTGTTGTTGTTGTTGTTGTTGTTGTTGTTGTGTTGTTGTTGTTGTTGTTGTTGTTGTTGTTGTTGTTGTTGTTGTTGTTGTTGTTGTTGTTGTTGTTGTTGTTGTTGTTGTTGTTGTTGTTGTTGTTGTTGTTGTTGTTGTTGTTTATGTCAGAGACGAGTATGGAAAGACAGAAGGGCAAAATGGGACTAAGTTGAGAGAGGATTGAAAGAATGAATCTAGGAGAGAAGTGAGGGAGAAATGAGTGACAGTAGAAGGTGAGGGAGGTTGAGGAGGATGACGAGGGACGTCGATGGTTAGAAAATTTCTTAGAAAAAAAAAAAGAGAGAACAGTGAGGGAAGTAATATAGAAACTGGGATGGATCAGTGAAACTGGGAAGAAACAGAACGAGGATTAAAGAAACAAGATAACTGAAAATACATAAGTGAAGGGATAAAGAAAGTTTAGGAAGTTACTTTAAATTTGGTGACAGTTGTGGTGTTATTGTTAAGATGGTAGACATGTTTAGGCTTGTTGTGTCCCGTAGCTCGGTTGCCAGAGCACGCAGGTCTTTGGTTTGATCCCCGGTACGGGTGGAAACATTAGGACTTGTTTCCTTAAGACATCTGTTGTCCATGTTCACCCATCAATAAAATGGGTACCTGGGTGTTAGTGGACTGGTATGGGTCGCATCCTGGGACAAAATTGACCTAATTTGCCCGAAATGCTCTGGATAACAAGGGGCTTTCTGTATAGCAGTATGTCATTGGTGTCAGCTAGGCCTGTATACCTTGTTACTTTAGAAATAAAGACACAACATTTGAGTTTTGTGTAATCGCTTAGTTATTTGCCGGTTTTTTGAGCCGTCATGGTTTAGGGCTCCTCTTGATTTTTCGTTGGTTGTCATTTTCTGAATTTAACAAAATTTCGTTGTAAAGTGTTAAATTGTGTTTAGCTTTATTCTACATTATATTCTACATTATGGAATCATTCCTGGGATCCCTTTGACTTATCTTAGTGTGTAGTTCCCATCTATGACGACTTTGTAATGGTTCTACCTATTGTGCATAGCTCTACCTATTGTGTATAGCTCGACCTATTGTGTATAGCTCTACCTATTGTGTATAACTCTACCTATTGTGTATAGCTCTACCTATTGTGTATAACTCTACCTATTGTGTATAACTCTACCTATTGTGTATAGCTCTACCTATTGTGTATAACTCTACCTATTGTGTATAACTCTACGTATTGTGTATAGCTCTACCTATTGTGTATAACTCTACCTATTGTGTATAACTCCACCTCTTGTGTATAGCTCGACCTATTGTGTATAGCTCTACCTATTGTGCATAGCTCTACCTATTGTGTATAACTCTACCTATTGTGTATAACTCTACCTATTGTGTATAGCTCTACCTATTGTGTATAGCTCTACCTATTGTGTATAACTCTACCTATTGTGTATAACTCTACCTATTGTGTATAGCCTCTATGTGTTTATTTTCTCTGTTGCCGTCGGTATCTTGTTTGTTTTGGTCATAGCTTTATCCTTTCTACTCTTCCTTGTTTCTTGTAGTGTTGTGAGGTGAAATTCGTGCATTTTGTCTTCGTCCCATTTATTCTTTATCTCCGGTTCCAGCCTTGTGGTGAATGTTATGGATTATTCTAATTTAATCCCTTCGGTCTTTTTGTACTCAAATTTCACAATTTTGAAATCCCCTTTGCTACACAAATCACCTCCACGTAGGAGACGATATTGTGCTCATTTATTGTTAGTTAAAGGGACACATGTGCAACTAATGTGACATTTTATTGTGGGTAACGTTTCGCTCTCTACGAGATCCTGGAGAGCGAAACGTTGCCACATTATAATGTCGCATTAGCTACACATGTAGCATATTGAAGGTAATTTTACCAATATTATTGCCTTTTCTTGTTCCAATTTGTTAATCTGAACATTGTATTATGTGTCTTTAAATACATAGTTCTGAGTTACGCTTGTTGTGTCTATGCTAGAAATTGGAGGCTCAAAGAAACACGCTAATAAACTAGAAATATTTTGACACTAGAAATATTTTGACACTAGAAATATTTTGACACTAGATATATTTTGACACTAGAAATGTTTTGACACTAGAAATGTTTTGACACTAGAAATATTTTGACACTAGATATATTTTGACACTAGAAATGTTTTGACACTAGAAATTTTTTGACACTAGAAATATTTTGACACCAGAAATATTTTGACACTAGAAATATTTTGACACCAGAAATATTTTGACACTAGAAATATTTTGACACCAGAAATATTTTGACAATAGAAATATTTTGACACTAAATATATTTTGACACTAGAAATATTTTGACACTAGAAATGTTTTGACACTAGAAATATTTTGACACTAGAAATGTTTTGACACTAGAAATATTTTGAGAACACTTCATTGGCGAAGCACTTCTTCAAAACTGTGAAACCTTTCCTAATAAGCTGGTATTTTCACTGTTACACTACTGCTAGAATATCACTGAAGGTACATGTCACTGCTCTAATGTCTAAAATATGCCATTAATGTACAATATCCGATTGCTTCAGGCTTGGTCTTGTCACTCTGGTGGTTGATGATCCCTAATCTTTGCTGTTTTTGATGTCATTGCAACGTCACGATATTTCACCGTATTGTCGGTATCCCTGTTGTGTTGCAACACTTCACAGGGCAGTGTTTCACTGTGTTCTTGGTGTTTCCTCCCTCGTTGACCTCCTCCCTCGTTGACCTCCTCCCTCGTTGACCTCCTTCCTCGTTGACTTTTTGCAAGGGTCGTCCAGCTTCCTGACTGACTGGCAGCTGACTGGCCCAGTTCGTTGCTCTCAAACCTTACATACAGTTATTCCTTACAGAAACCCCTGGGAAAGTTCGATCACCTGTCACTAGGGTTCAGGTTTCCAAGCAACCAGCCACAAGAGGAAATAGTGATAACCCACCAGACGGTCAAGTGGCAAGGGATTGCTTGCCTGTCCTGCCGTCAAGCACCTCCGTCAGTTGAAGCCCAACTCAAGAAATCGTAATAACACGATTGTAAACAAACCACGGAACGGGTGGGGTCTGAACCCCACTGACCTGGAGTTTTACGACTCACTCGCCATGGATTCAAACCCCACCCAAGTCTTTCTCTTTGTATTTAAAGACTTACTTAAAATTTGTTAGTGTGTATGTGCGTGCATTTATGTACATTGTGTTCCTTGACTCGTGTATGTATGTACTCACCTATTTGTGGTTGCAGGGGTCGAGTCATAGCTCCTGGCTATGTGTGTGTGTGTGTGTGTGTGTGTATGGATGAGTATTTTTCCCTGTGGATTCCGCGCTCCGCCCAAATTACCAGAGGTTTCGTGGTGGTGAGAGGAAGACGGGAAGAGACGGGTGCTGTGGCAAGGGAGAGCTGGTGGTGATCTGTCTGGGAAGGCGGCAGAGGTGACGGCAACAAACAGAGCTGTACATTCTCCAGGTCGGTGCGAGACATCAGGGGCGTGCTGGTTAAGTGGTGTCATTCCTCATGTAACTTTCACCGCCCTGCCATCGACGGCTGGCGGCGCCCCGGGTTTTTGTTCCCAGACCCGCCATTGTCACGCTGCTTCATCCACGTTACTATGATGGTGGTTGTGGTAGTAGTGGTGATGGTGGTGGTGGTAGTAGTGGTGATGGTGGTGGTGGTAGTAGTGGTGATGGTGGTTGTGGTAGTAGTGGTGATGGTGGTTGTGGTAGTAGTGGTGATGGTGGTTGTGGTAGTAGTGGTGATGGTGGTTGTGGTAGTAGTGGTGATGGTGGTTGTGGTAGTAGTGTTGGTACCACTAACTTGTTTACCAAGTTAATGATGTCTTTCATAACTATGAATGGTTTCGGGGATGATCGTTATCGCTGCCAGGTGTTAAAGTAAGTCTCCTAAATTAGAAAAATTATTAAAAAACTAAGAATCATTAATAAGCAAATAGGAAACTAAATATCAACTTATCAATTTAGGTTTTCGTGAAGCAGAGAAAATCATTCTTAACAGAGTGCAATAAGTTTGACAGCCTTCTGTTCCCTCGTATTACAAGAATGTGAATATTGATCATGATGCAAAAGATCCACAGGGGGAGTTGAATGATAGCTCTAGGCCTTTCGTTTTGCAATCAACACATCAGGAGCTTGCAATGTTGCAGAAATGAGTAGGAAGTCCAAGCAGATTAGTTCAGAGGAACGTTGTCTTGACGGACGCACTGATCACATCGACTCCAGACTGAGGGACTGATTACCTCAAACTCCTCCTCTTCCACCGTTCTTCTCTGTATTGGACTGAGGAAGCCACTGGCTGGCGAAACGTTTCCTCAAAAAACATTCCAAAATGTTGCATTAAAAACTATAAACACATTTTTCATCCATTAAGCATCTGAAATTGTTTATAGTAAGAAAATTTTAAAAAGTCTTGATTGTTAAGGTATCTTTTCTAGGGTGGCGTTTACCGACGCCTTAGACACGTTTTCAAATTCTCCTTACAAGTCTTCAAGAGGAAAGTGGACAAATATCTTAAGGTGCCAAATCAACCAGGCTGTGATGGATATGGATGAGGGTCGGCGGGCCACCAGCAGCAACAGCCTAGTTGACCAGGCAAGCACCAGACGAACCTGGCCCAAAGCCGGGCTCTGGGAGTAGAAAAACTCTCGCAACTCGTATATAGTTAAAATATATCAAAGCAGATTGACAGATCAACTTGCAGATTGACAGATCAACTTTCAGATTGACAGATCAACTTTCAGATTGAAAGATCAACTTTCAGACTGACAGATCAACTTGCAGATTGACATCTAGATCTTCCTGGAGCTTTGTAATACCCGGTACATCCGTCAGTCTCTGTATACCCGTGTGCAGCACACTGGCTAGGGTCACCGTATATGGATTTTAACCTTCATAGTTTGGTCACAAATTTCCTCAAATTCATACAACTTGTAATATTCATTTATTTAATGGATGTAATGGCCCCTTTTTGTTATATTGTTCACTATATTAGGAACTTAATTTCAGTATTTATTAGTTTAAATTACTATTTCACTCACGTAAAGTTTAGTGCTTGAACTTAGAGACAGTTAAATTTCAACCTAGACTTGTTTTAACGAGTCTCTTACATGTTCAGATTACGTACCGTCCTTTTGTCACGAGATACTTCGTTGTTTTATTTCAGTACGCTTCTGTTGCTAGTGTAATTTATATAAGGAACTTCTCCAAGTTGTTACATTAAGATGATTGCTCTTGAACGCTGCATTTAGAACCTAATTGTGTTTTCTGCGTATTAAAATGACTCTTAGCATTATTTGGCTTCTAGTAGGCTTATTTAACTGTAAGTTGTCATTCTACTGCTAAACTGTGAGTTCGAAATATGACAGTTCTAATCCATTTGAATAATTATTCATCTACTGTTTTCCGCCCCAGATTATCCCTTATTTATTATTGATAACTCTTCATTTTTTACATTCATAATTCCATAATTAAAATTCACGAGTATAAAATTCCCTAGTATCATTTATTTAACTAATGAATGTTAATGGGGCTTTGAAATATTGATAGTGTCTGGGCCAGACAGAGACTAGAGGAATAGAAACCATACCACGGGTGGGGTTCGAACCCGCGGTCAAAGGAATAGCTCTGTAGGATCCACTATCTCTGGAAGATGCTGGGACACTACAGTGGTCTCGTGAAGCTGTGATTCATCAGATTGTGTGGAAGGTTTGGGGTTTGCTGAAGAGAATACTGACCACAACAATGGTAGTCACTGCTGACCCCTGAATCAGAAACTAGAGTTTCCCCACACAAACTTGTTCCTCGACTCGGGATTAGAAACAAGAGCTGGTTCTACGACCCGGGATCAAAAGTTAGAATTTCCCCATGTAAACTGGACTTGTCAACACAAATCGCACATCATTGAACTTTTGTTTCTGATGGAAATATGTTCATGTCTGAGGGACTGAGGGCCCAGTGGGACTGAGGGCCCAGTGGGACTGAGGGCCCAGTGTGTTTCACCTTAATATTCTTCCAGAGATAACGTCGCTCTGGAACTAATTTATTTCTTAGGGAGAACGAAGTAGATAATACTTCTATGCTAAAATTTATATTCTCAAATAAATTTTGGTTCCTTATATTCCTTGTTCTGTTTGTTTTCTTGTATTTCATACAATGATTTCTTCATGTTTTCCTACCGTCTTTCATTGAAATCTCTTGTTACAAAAGAAGACCACTTAGTGCTCTTGTTTGTATTGAATGCCCTCATTACGCCTCATAGAGAATTTCTTAATCATAAGATGAACTGGTCAGCGTAGCTTTTGTCCTTAGGTCACCATCTAAAAACATGAACATTACTTTTAAATATGCCATGGTAGGATTTCCGCCCCGTTTAGAAAACAAAGGGTCACCACACGGTAATGTCCTGGTATAAAACAATGACCTGCTTACACAGCAGAGTTACCATGACTTCTTTAAAATACTTGATTATATTTCAGTGTGGGTTTCCGTGTTGGCCATCTAGGTGAAGCTACGTCACCATCACATCTGCTCGGTTTAAAGATAGCTTGTGTAAATATGGCCCAGAAACGTCGTCATAAGTTACTCTCTTCTATATGTAGGTTATTCGTGTATTGTACCAGTCACGGTATAGGGCCTCTTCGTTCTTTTTCACAATAGTTGCTTCCCATACAAGCAAGAAAACCCAAATTTTTATTTCGCTACAGGAATTTAATGTTTGTGGGACACATTCACTGTGTGTGAGTGTATTGTGTATTTAGGTAATGCAGCTGGGCTTTTTTTTATACTTCATCGTGTGTGTGTGTGGGCTTTTGTTTTCCTCTCCTGGAAGAGATATTGCGGTAAATTTGGTTTCAGTGTCATGCCGAGGAAAAATAATGAATGCTAACATTTTCGTAGATGTACCTTCAGTGTACTTCTCATTGTTTCGTTTTGTTATATTTATCTGTAATTTTACTCTCTTCTCTCTCTCTCTCTCTCTCTCTCTCTCTCTCTCTCTCTCTCTCTCTCTCTCTCAACCATATTTGACCAAAATTTGAAACTGTGTATTCATTCGTGTGGTAGAATAGCGGGACTAAGTTGTATTGGATGTTTTGGTTCATGGTGGTTATTGCTGGTGATTGTGGTGGTTATTGGTGGTGGTAGAGGTGGTTATTGGTGGTGATTGTGGTGGTTATTGGTGGTGGTTATTAGTGGAAGTGGTGATAGTTATTGGTGGTGGTTGTTGGTGACGGTGGTAGTTATTGGTGGTGGTGGTTATTGATGGTGGTGGTTGAAGGTGTGATTAACTGAGTGACTAATGGGAGGTAGCAGTGTTGGTGTGTTTGTGTCTCTTGACTCCTCTCGCTCCTGTGATTTTTCATCAAAATGACGAGTGAGGGGGAAAAAAAGCTGGACGTAGTGGGAGAAAGTAGAGGGTAGTATTGGGGAGGGAAGGAACCGGGGAGCGTCTCTTCCCTTATTCTCCCCGTGGACACTTCTCATGAATTTTCACACCCGTCCTTCCCTCCCCCTCCCTCCCTCTCTCTACGAGTAGAGACTCGAAGAACCGACCAGTGGCTTTATCAATACAAATTCAATGACACGATACGAAGACTGTAGAATTATATTGAAAATATAAGGTTATCAGTCCCTCAGGCTTGGAGTTGGTGTGGCTGGGCGTTGGGATCATATGGACAATTATTATTATACCAAGAAAAGCTGAAATTCGCTGAAAGATCTTAAAGATTTGATAAAAGCTACTAGATATGACAAGGCTGTTTCGCGTCAGTCGGTCGAAAACGGCGGGACCAAGTGCTAGAGCTCAACCCATCCCCTCCTCGCAAACTCATATAGGCAATTAGAAAAGAGATAAATACAAATAGGTAAATACATGTATGAAAGACCACCTATTACAAGATATGGATAGAAAGAGAGAGAAAGAGATTAAACTAAAAGATTCTCACTGTAGCCAGATCAGCATAAATATGAATGAGTAATGGACAACCAGGTGCAGTGACATCCGCTTCCCATTATACCAACTCAGGCTTCATTTCCTTGTGATGGCTGTTTATAGTGTCGAGAGTGCTCCTCCGGGGCCACTCACACATAATATTCTACTTATTACCCAGGAATAAGAAAAAAAACATTACATCGCTTTTATAATACTTTTATATATTTTTGTATTGTTATTTAATGCGTTTAAGGTTTATTTTCTTTAAATGTAAAAATTTAAACCTGCGTAGTTACCAGAGCCTTAAGTTTTAATGGGTGTAAGCCAGCGCGTATTTATAGGCATGAAATGCGTATATAGGCCTAGGTGAGTCGCTGATCGTTGCCCATGGTTCACTGCACAAGATGCTTTTGGAGACGCTCACTCAAAATGAAATTGTATACTGAGAAACTGTTAATTAGTTAAGTTCACTCATGTTAAATCATTTGCCGTACGTCTCTGAAGATAAGCAGTCTCTCTCTCTCCCCCTCTCTCCCCCTCTCTCTCCCTCCCCCTCTTCTCTCTCTCTCTCCATTTTCTCGCTCTTTTCTAAGTCTTTCTCACTTCTTTCCATTTCGTTTCTGATTTGGTTCCTCCGTTTCTTCCTTGTCTCTTCCTCGTCTGTCTTCTTCTCTTTTCTCTCTCTCTCTCTCTCTTCTCTCTCTCTCTCTCTCTCTCTCTCTCTCTCTCTCTCTCTCTCTCTCTCTCTCTCTCTCTCTCTCTCTCTCTCTCTCTCTCTCTCTCTCTCTCTCCCTCCATGTCCATCTTGCTTCAACAAATCACACCTGACACTGGATGAGTGATTACCCTCGTCATTCCACCCGACAAGACTCACACATTCACAACATCCAACATAACATTGCTTTTACATAATAGTTCCCCCTCCCAAGTCCCTACCTTCTCCTCCATTAGCATTTATAATGGCTAATGGGCACCTTTGGCCACCATTAAGGGTTATTATAGAGGAACAGGAAGCTTAGCGGCCCACCGAAGATGATAGGGATTAATGATGCCAGATTTTGTGGTGGAAATATTGTAAGATATTAATGGTTGCTACCTGACCTGTGATATGTTTTGGGGTCACCCAGATGCTGGTGTTATGTGGTGTTACACTGTCTTAGGTGATGGTATGTGATGTTACACTGTTGTGACGGTGCTTTGCAATGTGTTATATGGGATGTGTGGTGTCATAATGTGTTGTGTGGTGGTTTGTGATGTTGTTGTGTTGTTTCGTGGTATTGAATAGTGTGTGGTGTTACGTTTTGTGTGGTGTTACATAGTTTCGTGTGGTGTTACGTTGCTATGTGTGGCGTTACGTTGTTTCGTGTGGTGTCATGTTGTATTGTGAGGTATCACGTTTTGTGTGGTGTCACGTTGTATTGTGTGGTGTCACGTTGTATTGTGTGGTGTCACGTTGTATTGTGTGGTGTCACGTTGTATTGTGTGGTGTCACGTTGTATTGTCTGGTGTCACGTTGTATTGTGTGGTGTCACGTTGTATTGTGAGGTATCACGTTTTGTGTGGTGTCACGTTGTATTGTCTGGTGTCACGTTGTGTCGTGTGGTGTCACGTTGTATCGTGTGGTGTCACGTTGTATTGTCTGGTGTCACGTTGTATTGTCTGGTGTCACGTTGTATCGTGTGGTGTCACGTTGTATCGTGTGGTGTCACGTTGTATTGTGTGGTGTCACGTTGTATTGTGTGGTGTCACGTTGCATTGTGAGGTTCACTGTGATAACATGTGTTATTGGTTGGAGTAAAGTTGCTGTGATATGGAGTTTTTTTGTAATGTTTAGATTTGGTCAGGCGTAATGTGTTGTGTTGTGGGATATGGAAAAAAAAATAGACACAGATGCAGTATAATACGATCCTTTAATGAACACTTCTCACCCACACAGTGGGCTTTATCAAGACACACACACATCTACATGAGCAGAGAGTACCTGAGGTATATATATATATATATATATATATATATATATATATATATATATATATATATATATATATATATATATATCGTGCCGATTAGGTAAAACTGGTCAATTAGCAAGAACTCATCTAAAATTAAGTCCTTTCTAAAATTTTCTCTTATACGTTTAAAGATATATTTTTTTAATTTATGTTAATCTAAGAATTTATAATTTTGTACCAAGAGAAACTTTGAAAACCTACCTAACCTTATTACAACAAGCGCAATTTAATTTAGCCTAACCCAACTAAATATATTTTAGATACGTTAACATTAATTTAATAATAAACAAACAATGAAATATATTT
This sequence comes from Cherax destructor, assembly GCA_009830355.1. Classification (NCBI taxonomy): domain Eukaryota; kingdom Metazoa; phylum Arthropoda; class Malacostraca; order Decapoda; family Parastacidae; genus Cherax; species Cherax destructor. The sequence goes on along the minus strand of WNWK01001932.1, from coordinate 212,899 downwards.
TTTTCGTTATGTTCAGAATGATTTTGGCGAAATTATTGCATACACAAATTTTCACTTGTCTTATATGGCAAGGTGAGCGTTGCTATTTAAGCCAAAATCGCAAGTTTTACCTAATCGGCACGACATATATATATAAAACCTTAGGTAGCGTGCTCTTACAAAGACTCTTGACCACTGATGCCTAAGAGGAATCTGGGTCGGCGGTGTTACAAAGGCTATGTTCACGACTCGCACGGAAGTAAATATTTACCTGTCAATTGGGTATTCATGCTAAATCTTATTCTTTAAGATCCATTCTTATAAAGAAGTTTGTTTTCTATTTCCATGCTATTTAATAGTTGGTGAAGCCTGATTAGAATGCTAGTGGAAATACGTTGAGAGGAAATGTATACTGTACATTATGCTGGCATCTTTTCTCTCTGCCTTGCCATTAATATTACTAAGTGATTAATCCAACCACTATAGCCTCGGCATAACTGATTGGAAATTAATCTAGGGGGGGATTAGCCAACCGCTGGGGTCGACGTAAGCGCCATACCTGTCACTATGATGGATTGACGCCCACAAAATCCTACAATGGAAAGGATATTTAAGTAGATAGTTTTAACTGCTGGTCATGAAACTTTCTGCATTTTGCTGTCAAACTGATTTTAAGAGTAACAGATGAGGTGTTTCACTGTGATGTGTCTTGTATAATGAAGATGAACGCATGTTTCATTGTATATTAAAATGTATTTTCAAGTGTTGTGTGAGGCCTGGTCACAGACCGGTCCGCGGGGGCGCTGACCCCCGGAACCATCTCCAGGTATACAAGTGCCAGGAGCTACGTGGTGACACACTGGGAGCAACTAAAATAAGCTAACCTAGAGTGGACATTAATTAAATTTAAAGACACTAAGGACTATGCCATTCGATTGAAGGTTAAAACCCGGAATCCAGGAGCTGGAGTTCTATCATAACATAGTCTTAAATAGACTGAGGGACTGCCAACCTCAAACTATTCCTACAAGGTTGATGGACTGAAGAAGCCTGCTGTTGCACAGGTGTCTTACTTATCGGTATTTTGTATAATTTTCAACATTTATTTAATTTACTTAAAAAACAAAGTATGCTTCCATGATTTGAAATACAAGGATATAAGTTTGACTTCCCAGATATTTTGAACAAGGCCTCGTCTCCCATGATAAATGATGGTGACGTCCAGCAAGCGCTGGGGCCGTCACACGCACCACCACCACAACACACACGGAATCATTAGGCCGAGTCTAAACAATGGAGATTTGAGACAGTTGATTCTAATCGCTGGAAGAGGATTGAAACCATTCCTGGAGGCTACAAGGTGCTTCGGATTCTTCTTTTTTTAAACTGGTAACTGTTCTTGCGGGTGGTCTCGACTCATTTGTAATTAAAATGGGTATCAAACTCAGGAATGCTAAATAGTGGAATTGGAAACCTTATGCACGGTGGAAACACAGAGCTTAGATCCTGTTAAGGTTAGTTGTTTAGCTTCTGAGAGTTCCAGAAAGGGTTTGATATACGATAGGATCTTGTGAAAGTATTCGTTTAGGCAGAGAAATATATCCTAAGGTTCTTTGCACATTGTTCTTCCTGTCAGAACCTGAGCTCATTAAATGAACGTTGACATAAGATGTGCATTATCGTAAACGAAGCTTATCATTGCCGGAAGTACAGTTGCTTAATCTCGTTAGAATTTATATCTCATTAGTTGATAAATTAGAATCTCTTTGTCTGTCAGTCTGTATCTTTGTCTCTCCGTCTATCTCCGTCTCTCTGTCTCTCTGTCTCCACCTCATATCGTGTGAAAGCCTTTGTTGACAATACCTTTCTTAAAATCTTCATAATTATGTAACATGCAAATAAGATGAAGTTAGAGCCAGTTGTGGGGCCAGAGATCTCATTTGGTCAGTTGATTTTATTTCAGTAATGTTTGTATGACCTGCGAGAGTGTTCCAAACTAGTCATTTCAGGGAAAGAATAATCGCAGATAAAGGGATGTTCTTGGGTGTAGCAGGTGTTCGTTGACCGTCTTGTGGTATAAACCCCCGTTGACCGTCTTGTGGTATAAACCCCCGTTGACCGTCTTGTGGTATAAAACCCCGTTGACCGTCTTGTGGTATAAACCCCCGTATTCTGGCTGGCCATGAAAAGGAGACAAGTGTGGCACCTTGATAGCATTCTTCGTTGTATCAGTGAGGCCAACACCTCTCAGTGGGGTTGAACACCTTGCCGAAACGAGAGATTCGTCTGTGTTCAAGCTAGAGATGTATCCCCTTCCTTTTGGGTCGCAGCCAGTTATTAAGTACCGTATTTTCCGGCATATAAGACGCTTGATTATATGAGATATATAAGACGATGTTCCAAGCAACTGTAACGTAACCTTAGTAAACAACTGCTGAAGTGTAACCCATAACCTACCCTTGAACCTCACCTTGAGCATATAAGACGCAGGCTGATTTTTCAAAACTTTCTATGGGGAAAAAACGCTCCTTATATGCTGGAAAATACGGTAAGTTTATTTAGGCACAGGTATACATAAGTATAAATATACATATTGCAAATTACCTAAGATAACCCCCAAAAAATCGGACAAATTGACTTAATTCCATGGGGGTTAGTAAACCGGACGAAATGGAGGCGTGTAACATAAACAATAAAGAAGGAAATAAGAGGGAAAACGAGTGAGAGAAAGAAGAGGCTTTCTGAAGGTGCCTCACGACCTTGGTCCAGTGGGTGACCTTATAACCCACCACCACCACAACCCCCACCACCCCATCCATACCCCTGTCCTCCATGGCTACATCCACCATGCCACCACCCCCGTCCCTACCCCTCACCTCCTTCATCCCCACCCTTTCCCATCACCTCCCCCTACCTGCTTTTCCTGACCCCTCCCCCATTCTGTATGGTGAGAGGACAGTGTAACAGTAAGTAAGTATATTCAGGTATACACAAATACAGTTACATAGATTATCATACATAGCAGCATATGTCCTACCACGCTGTACCTAAGTAATTTTCTTCAGGTACAGGTACACATAAATAGTTACATAAATCATACATAGCAGCATATGTGTAGATTACCTAGGATAATCCAAAAAAAAGTCAAAGTGACTTAATTCAATTAGGGTCCTTTTAATAACTTATTTAAACCTTTGAAGTTAAAACAAGTAACTAAACTATGTGAAGAACAGTTACAATAAAAGAAGATATTCTATGAATAAGGTAAACTGAGTTATTTACATTAACATTAAAGAGAGGATCAGATCACAGTAATAGGTACATATGTTACCTATATAATAAATCACTCTCCTTCCTTTCTATCGCTACATTCATTAGGTACGTTTTGGCTCTCTTCCGTAACTCTTCCTCAGACTATAACTATCATATAGTGTATAATATAGCACCAATAACATATAATTTTATTATAAAATACCAAATCTTGTTGAACAGTGCCCCTTCTGGCAGCTTTTGTCCCCTGGGTGTAACGGGGGCAGTGGCTCCCCGTCAGGCAGGTGTCGTGCCCTGGGTGTGACGCGGGCAGTGACGCCCCATCAGGCAGGTGTCGTGCCCTGGGTGTGACGCGGGCAGTGACGCCCCATCAGGCAGGTGTCGTGCCCTGGGTGTGACGCGGGCAGTGACGCGGTGATGCCTAGATTATAACTTGGACAACCCAAGCGTGATCGACCAGCTGCCTTGTCACTCCTTTACTTTGCATCACCCTACTCTTCGTCAGAGGCTGAGTAGTTACTCTGTGTAGTTGTGGAGAGAGAGAGACACACACACACACACAAGGAGAATGCCTCAATGAAGCAGAGATAAGAATCTAGAAAGTGAAGGCTGAAAAAAAAGGGAGGCAATTAAGTAAACAAACTCGTCTCATCCTTCGTCCTCGAAGTAAAATGCGGCCCCGATAGGCTTAGGTATTCAATCCATTACCGTGGGAGGGTAAGCAGGTACCAGCGGGTCCAGATAACACGCAGGGACACAACCAGCCCTAACCAATCCCATACCGATGCTGTCAGATCCTGGAAGGAGGCAGATCGCTAGTACCGCTTGCCGGGGACAACCCTGGTCCAGTTGGCATTCCGGGGGTCGGTCCCTTCCTGGAAAAACCATAGTTTGTACATCTAAGCCTTTCGGTAAGACCTCTCTTTTTATATATATAAATTGTCATATTTTTGGATTATTCTTATGGGGTATAAGAGTGTAATTTTTTAGAGGTAGCAAGGAGTGTGGCTAGAAGAAACTTTACCTCTTGTAGACAATGTTTGGCCCTCCAGACGGTGCGTCTCAGGCTGACCCGTCTGCGCAACACTGCCAGAATTAAGGTAGTGGACATTTCTGAATGACACGAGACTCGGGTCGCGAAGGGTCACCTGACCACGGAGATGAAAACGCGATAATGAGGAAGGTCTGGGATGGAGGTGGTGTTGGTGAGCGGAAAAGTTGTGATGGTGATGTGAAAGTGGTGATAGTGACCATTGTTGTAATGACAGTGACGGTGGTTGTGAGATGGTGGTGGACGGCAGCAGTGGTAGAGAAGTGAGGTTTGGGTGATAGTGAAGAGAGTGGCATCAGTGTACTGATGCCACTCACTTCACTACCACCCAAACCTCACCTCAGTACAATGTACTGATGCCAGGCTTTCCCAGTACATTGTACTGATGCTTGGATTTCCCAGTACATTGTACTGATGCTTGGATTTCCCAGTACATTGTACTGATGCCTGGCATTCCCAGTACATTGTACTGATGCCTGCAATTCCCAGTACATTGTACTGATGCCTGGCTTTCCCAGTACATTGTACTGATGCCTGGCTTTCCCAGTACATTGTACTGATGCCTGGCTTTCCCAGTACATTGTACTGATGCCTGGCTTTCCCAGTACATTGTACTGATGCCTGGCTCTCTCGTTGGGTTTAGAACGATTATTGCAGAATGCCTTTACAGATTCACTTCAAACTTTGTGTTGGCTAGCTTCACTAAAAGAAAGTTTGGCTTTCACTTTGAGCTATGTAAATTTTAAATTGCCAGTTTTATTAAATAAATTGGTTTCCATGTAATAAGTAGATAATGTTTGTCCTGTTTGGCTTCAGACTTAATTTGGATGAATTTATATATTTTATTTGGCCTTTGTAGTACTAATTTGGCAGTTTTATAGATTTATTTTTCAAATTAGACTTTCTTTATTTTCGCTGAGGTTTGTCGAGGACTTTAAATATAATAGAACTGCAAAACAGTTGAGAGAAATTGAAAAGTCTTGTTTTTATAACGTTTGTGTTTATATTATTAAGAGGAGTTTAGTGAACCCTTAAATATTGTACGACTTTATGGCAGAGCCGGTCACACTGTAAGCTACAGGTCTTGTCCTCCACTAACATCTTCATTCATAACTTCAGAACGCCTTATCCGATCGGCTTCAAATTTTCAACCCTGATCAAGTATCACTAGGTGAAGGTTCGTGGAACACTTGATAAGTGTAGTGAAGTGTGGGCAATTGTATATAGACTTTAAATGGTCCAAGTCGGACTGAATCGTGGTCGTCGTGGGGTTCTCTCTCCTGTGTCCCCTTGTTTGTGTCATTCCCGAAATGTTTTTTTGGTGGTATCTTCAAAAAATATATAATATTTTTTATAGGGGTGGACTGGTAAGCCAGTGTAAGGACTCTTGTCAGATGACCAAAAGCTCCAGTTGTGGGTCATCATGAGACCCGCGTCAGGAAACACTTCTGTTTCCTGACGAACCTTACCTAACCTGACCTTCAGAAAGGCACTTCTGGTCTGCTCCAAAATTTCGACAGTGTTGTATCGTACTTCGAAGATGGCTGGTGTTGTTAATGGAGACTGTGGGCGTCATTTTGACTCTTTTTAATCTTCGAATGGTATAGTATTATTTTACAGTGTTGCATTAATGTGCCTTGATGCTGGTGAGGGGCTCTTGATCCAGGGAACTGGACTTATCCCCTCTTTTCTTAGATCGAATCTCAATTCTATTCCACAGGTTCTAGATAGCCCCTACTAGTTTAGCACGTTCATTTCTGAAAGTCAATAATGGCTGAATTATCTTCTGAAATATCTAAAAAAAATGGGTTTAGGCAGAATAGGTGCAAACTTTGTTTGGATTCCGTGGATTACCTAGAGAATGCCTCTTGTGGTTGACATTAAACTTTTAGTTCGGTTGTATTTTTTCCTCAAAGCTTCGTCTTCATTTCCGGTTGTGTAGGTTTAAACGTGTCAGTTTTACTAATAAAACTGGTTTAAGTGAAATAACGAGAATATCTCTTATGATTAGAAATAAAACAGTGTTTGACTTTATTGGGTTATCCGGGGTTCAATATACATAATGTACTTTTATATCCACTTAACATACCTGGAGGGTGTTTCGGGGGGTCAGCGCCCCCGAGGCCAGGTCCACGACCTGGCCTCGCGTGTGGATCTTCAACATCATTGCCCCCTCTAAATTCTAATTGGTCTTACTGTCAGTAGTAGTTCAGTAGTAGTAATCTTACAAACCGTTAGTGAGTCACAAGCCTTTCACGTGACCACTGTCCATTACTAGTCTTTCTGCTGACCTAAGCTATGTCATAGGTCACCCTTTGAATGCCGTGAGCGTCTCTCGCTCACTGGCCTCAGGTCAAGACAGGATAGCAGAGAGTAGACAGCAAAGGCGACGGCTCTGAGTGTTCACCCATTATTATCACTAATATAAGTTACCAACCAAACTGCATTTGTATTATTACCAAATCCATTCAAGAACCCCACACCACAAATTGGTGCAGCCAATTTGTCGCTGGTTGACTTGGTGCAAATTGTGTGTGATTTCAAACTTGATGTGCTTGCATATTTTAGAGGACTGGTCTCTCTGAGATAACAAGAGAATGCCTATTCATCTAGGCTTCAAACCTGGTGTTTCTTAGTGGAAGGTTTGAATTAGTCTGGGGCTGTGCATGTCCTAATTTGGCATTTTTATTTTTAAGAATTTGGGATATTGGTGTCCATGTGATAGCTTGTGGATACCTTTTTCCTGTTTCCCTTCAAATCCTCAGTGTTAACATTTCACTGTTTTTAAAAGTTACGGTGCACTATGCGACGCACAGTTAAAACACGGAACCTTTCTCGGTGCGGACGGAGACCAAAATAAGTCTTTTGTTGTTAGTGGAGGTGTTGGTGTTAGAACTGCTGCTGTTGTTGTTGTTGCTACTGTTGCTGCTACTGCTGCTACTGTTGTTGCTGTTACTGTTGCTACTGCTGGTGCTACTGGTGTTACTGTTGCTACTGCTGCTACTGATGCTACTGCTGCTACTCTTGCTATTGCTGCTGCTGCTGCTGTTGCTACTACTGCTACTGTTGCTATTACTGCTACTGTTGCTACTACTGCTACTGCTGCTTGCTACTGCTACTGTTGCTGCTGCTGCTACTGTTACTACGTGTACTGCTGCTACTGTTGCTACTGCTCCTGCTGCTACTGTTGTTGCTACTACTGCTCCTGCTGCTACTGTTGTTGCTACTACAGCTGCTGCTGTTACTACTACTGCTCTTGCTGCTACTGCCGCTGCAGCTACTGTTGCTACTGCTGCTGCTACTGCTCCTACTGTTGTTGGTGCTGTTGCTACTGCTGCTGCTACTGTTGTTGTTGCTGTTGCTACTGCTGCTACTGTTGCTATTGCTACTGCTGCTGCTACTGTTGCTACTGCTGCTACTGCTGCTACTGTTGTAATTGCTTCTGCTGCTACTATTGCTGTTGCTGCTCCTACTGTTGCTACTACTGCTACTGTTGCTACTGCTGCTGCTGTTGATTCTGCTGCTACTGTTGCTACTGCTGCTACTGTTACTATTGCTGCTGCTGTTGCTACTGCTGCTACTGTTGCTATTGCTGCTACTGTTGCTGCTGCTGCTCCTACTGTTGCTACTGCTGCTACTGTTGCTACTGCTGCTACTGTTGTTATTGCTGCTACTGTTGCTATTGCTGCTACTGTTGCTGCTGCTGCTCCTACTGTTGCTACTGTTGCAACTGCTGCTACTGCTGCTTTCTGTTGCTACTGTTGCAACTGCTGCTGCTGCTGTTGTTGCTACTGCTGCTACTGCTACTGCTGCTGTTACTACTACTGCTGCTATTGTTGCTCTTGCTACTGCTGCTGCTACTTCTGCTACTACTGTTGCTACTGCTGCTGCTACTGTTGCTACTGCTGCTACTGTTCCTACTGCTGCTACTGTTGCTATTGCTGCTGCTGTTGCTACTGCTGTTAATGTTGCTATTGCTGCTGCTGCTACTGTTGCTACTGCTGCTACTGTTGCTACTGCTGCTACTGTTGCTACTGCTGCTGCTACTACTGTTGCTACTACTGCTTCTACTGTTGCTATTGCTGCTTCTGCTACTGTTGCTACTGTTGCTACTGCTACTGTTGCTACTGATGATGCTACTGTTGCTACTCCTGTTACTGCTGCTACTGTTGCTACTGCTGCTACTGTTACTATTGCTGCTGCTGTTGCTTCTGCTGCTACTGTTGCTACTGTTGATATTGCTGCTACTGCTGCGGCTGCTACTACTACTGTTGCTACTGCTGCTACTGTTACTACTTTTACTGTTACTACTTTTACTGTTACTACTTTTACTGTTACTACTTTTACTGTTACTTTTGCTGTTGTTGCTACTGTTGCTACTGCTGCTACTTTTGCTATTGTTGTTATTGCTGCTGCTACTGCTGCTGCTACTGCTGCTGTTGTTACTGCTGCTACTGTTGCTATTGATGCTGCTGTTGCTACTGTTGCTACTGCTGCTACTGTTGCTACTTCTACTGCTGCTACTGTTGCTGCTGTTGATACTGTTGTTGCTGCTACCGTTGCTACTGCTGCTGTTGCTTCTTCTCCTTGACCTCTCACACATCCCCTTAACACTTTCATTTTTCCTTCCATCCCTTTCCATGTGCCACTTCTCTTCATCCTTCCCACGTCCCTTCTTTACTGCAGCAATAGTGCCACGTCTCTCCCACTCGTCTACCTGATAAGATAATGTTTTGTTCGGATTTTTAACCCCGGAGGGTTAGCCACCCAGGATAACCCAAGAAAGTCAGTGCGTCATCGAGGACTGTCTGTCTTATTTCCATTGTGGTCCTTAATCTTGTCCCCCAGGATGCGACCCACACCAGTCGACTAACACCCAGGTACCTATTTGCTGCTAGGTGAACATGACAACAGGTGTAAGGAAACGTTTCCACCCCGACGGGAATCGAACCCGGGCCCTCCGTGTGTGAAGCGAGAGCTTTAGCCACCAGGCTACCGGGCCCACTCCTTCCCCATTCCACGTCCCATTCCTCCTCTCCTATTCCTCCTTCCTTCCTCCTCATATTCTACTAACATCATCATCTCTATATACTCCATTCCTTAACTTTTTCACTCTTCTTTCTTCACACTTTCATCTATACTTTTCCATAACTTTCTCTCTCTCTCTCTATCTCTCTCTCTCTCTCTCTCTCTCTCTTCTCTCTCTCTCTCTCTCTCTCTCTCTCTCTCTCTCTCTCTCTCTCTCTCTCTCTCTCTCTCTCTCTTCTCTTTCTGATTCCTCTCTCTCCTTGAAGCGGGGGCCATTATGCCAGTGCTTAGCTCTTGATCCAAGGACTTGTTGCTAATCTTCGTTTCCTCGAATCAAACTGGTTACCTGTGGCACCCCAGGCGTTATTTGTATGACTCCTGCGGATTTAGCGCTTTCTGGCGTCCATCATTCGAGCTGCTAGTTCCCATACCGTTTTACCGCTTTCCCTTTCCTTTTTGTTTCCCCTCTTTCCTTCCTTTCCCCTCTTTCCTTCCTTCCCTCTTCCTTCCTCTCTCCTTCCTTCCCCTCTTTCCTTCCTTCCCTCTCTTCCTTCCTCTTCCTCCTCTTTCCTTCCTTCCCCTCTTTCCTTCTCTTCCCCTCTTTCCTTCCTTCCCCTCTTTCCTTCCCCCTTCCTTCCTCCCCTCTTTCCTTCCTTCCCCTCTTTCTTTCCTTCCCCTCTTTCCTTCCTTCCCCCTCTTTCCTTCCTTCCCCTCTTTCCTTCCTTCCCCCTCTTTCCTTCCTTCCCCCTCTTTCCTTCCTTCCCCCTCTTTCCTTCCTTCCCCTCTTTCTTCTTCCCTCTTTCCCTTTTTGCTCCCTCTCTCTTCTTGCTTCCCTCTCTTATTCCTTCTTCCTTCCCCTCTCTCTTTCCTTCTTGCTTCCCTCTCTCTTGCTTCCTCTCCTCTCTCTTCCTTCTTCCCTTCCACTCCCTTTCAATCTTCCCTCTCTCCTACCCTCCCCAACCCCTTCACCTCCTTCCCAAACCCTCTTCCATTTCTCTCCCTCCCCTCAACCTCCTTCCCCCCTCTCCTGCCCTTCCATTCCTCTCCTTCTCTCCCTCAACCTCCTTCCCTCGAGCAACCTTCCCTCTCCCTCCTCAACACTCCCTGCAAGCTTCTTAAGTTTGTCCTCGCTTGAAGGTGAGGGTGGTGGTGGGGTATGGATGCTGGGGAGGGAGGGGAGTGCGAGGGAGGAAGACGTGTAGGGGAATGAAGGAAGAAGGAAGAGAGGGGCAGGAAGAATAGGGGGGAGAATTAGGAGAAAGTGATGGAAATAATGAAGGCACCAGACAGTGAAAGCTAGAGAAAGAAGAATCTGGAGAAGATGAATGAAGGAAGGTGAATGAAGGAAATGAATAAAGAGGATGAATGAAGGGGGTTGAATACAAATTTTTCCACATCAGACCACACCACCAACTTTCCCATTTATTTTACCTCTCTCTCTCTCACCACCTGCAGGTGATTAATGGAAAGTGAGGGAGAAAATTATTTTCCAGATGCTGTGCAAGAAGTAAGATGCAAAACACGTACAGTTGTTATGGTTACCGCCATATATTGGATTACTCCTTCATGATAATGTAGAATATAACTTTGGTGTGTCTGTGTCTAGTATCAGGAATAATATTGCTAGAGAAATAATTAAATTGAATGTTAGAGGAATGCAGTTAGAAGCTTGAGTAGATCTGTAACTCACTGTGATAACATGAACGTAGGTAAGTGTACGTATATGGAGCAATTTGCAATGCCTGGCTTGCTTGTAACCAAGCAAGCCAGGCTTAGGCTTGGTTAAAAGTACTTCTGGCAGTTTGGCAGACACACAGATGATCAAACCAAATGCAAAATATATGGCCAGCCCTATGGTCACTATCTTTACCACTATCTGCTTTATTGTCCACTTTTTTTTAGGAATATAGAAATAGTATATATCCTATATGTCAGGATATCTTATTAAAACCATACAAATTAAGAAAATTTCCTAAATTTAATTTCAAAACATAAGTGAACTGTAGATGTCAATCCAGATGTACACCTGTTAACCCTTTTGTGGTCTAGTTCCTAGGCCTTTTGTGGTCTATTTCCTAGGCCTTTTGTGGTCTAGTTTCTAGGCCTTTTGTGGTCTAGTTCCTAGGCCTTTTGTGGTCTAGTTCCTAGGCCTTTTGTGGTCTAGTTCCTAGGTCTTTTGTGGTCTAGTTCCTAGGCCTTTTGTGGTCTAGTTCCTAGGCCTTTTGTGGTCTAGTTCCTAAGCCTTTTGTGGTCTAGTTCCTAGGCCTTTTGTGGTCTAGTTCCTAGGCCTTTTATGGTCTAGTTCCTAGGTCTTTTGTGGTCTAGTTCCTAGGCCTTTTGTGGTCTAGTTCATAGGCCTTTTGTGGTCTAGTTCCTAGGCCTTTTGTGGTCTAGTTCCTAGGCCTTTTGTGGTCTAGTTCCTAGGCCTTTTGTGGTCTAGTTCCTAGGTCTTTTGTGGTCTAGTTCCTAGGTCTTTTGTGGTCTAGTTCCTAGGCCTTTTGTGGTCTAGTTCCTAGGTCTTTTGTGGTCTAGTTCCTAGGCCTTTTGTGGTCTAGTTCCTAGGCCTTTTGTTGTCTAGTTCCTAGGCCTTTTGTGGTCTAGTTCCTAGGCCTTTTGTGGTCTAGTTCCTAGGTCTTTTGTGGTCTAGTTCCTAGGCCTTTTGTGTATCCATATGCTCCTGCGCTACCCTCCACAGGATGGATATGGATCGCACAATAAACTAGCCACTTCGTCGGCAAAATTCAAATCCACCAGCCCATGAGGAGAGAAAGTGTTAAGATTGATGGACTGAACTCATCGACTCCATGTTGAGGGACTGACTACCTCAAATTCATCTTCCAACTTTCTCTGCATTGGACTGAAGAAGCCACTGGCTGGCGAGACGTTCACTTTCAGCAGTGTAATGTTCACTCTGTCGTACAGTATTCACTTGTAGTCGCTTCATATTCACTTTCAGTATAATGGTCACCTTCATTCGTGTAATGTTCACTTTCACTCGTGTAATGTTCACTGTCAGTCGTGTAATATTCACTTTCAGTCGTGTAATGTTCATTTTCAGTCGTGTAATGTTCACTTTCACTCGTATAATGTTCACTTTCACTCGTGTAATGTTCACTTTCACTCGTGTAATGTTCACTTTCACTCGTGTAGTGTTCACTTACATTCGTGTAATGTTCACTTTCACTCGTGTAATGTTCACTTTCACTCGTGTAATGTTCACTTTCACTCGTGTAATGTTCACTTTCACTCGTGTAATGTTCACTTTCACTCGTGTAATGTTCACTTTCACTCGTGTAATGTTCACTTTCACTCGTGTAATGTTCACTTTCACTCGTGTAATGTTCACTTCATGTTAGAGTTCAACGATATTCTGTCAGGCGACTTACGTACTTAAAGGATATTCGTATATAAGACTTCACCACAAGTCATAACTCTCCTGACACGAGTAAAGAACAAAAATCAACCTCACCCACTCACTAATTACCCAATTATACCTTAAGCACACGTTACCTAACCAGTTATACAAATACAGATACTCTACTGTATTTTGTATTCACTGTAGTCATTATTTAGTGAAATACGATTTCTGGCATCTTTTATTATTCTCTCTTGTGTAATAGTTTGCTGAGAAGGTCAGCGTTGAAAGCTGTCATCAATACCAAATATATAGTTGAGGGAAATGTCAGCACTTGTCTATCACTCGCTATGTGTATATATCTTTCTCCCTTGTATGTTTACGTGTATAACGTAATGTGCGCTTGGAATTCCTCTATTTTTTCATAGTGGTTGTCTTGCATATTTTGATATCTGTTTACTGTGATCTTTTTGCATATATATATATATATATATATATATATATATATATATATATATATATATATATATATATATATATATGATGTGTTACATATTTATATAGTACATAAGAAACGTGTATAATTTATCGTATATAATTAATAATATTCCCATTAGATAATATTATACGGTAAATTGACCATAATCATCAGTGCAGCTACTGTGATGAGTGCAGCTACTGTGATGAGTGCAGCTACTGTGATGAGTGCAGCTACTGTGATGAGTGCAGCTACTGTGATGAGTGCAGCTACTGTGATGAGTGCAGCTACTGTGATGAGTGCAGCTACTGTGATGAGTGCAGCCACTGTGATGAGTGCAGCCACTGTGATGAGTGCAGCTACTGTGATGAGTGCAGCTACTGTGATGAGTGCAGCTACTGTGATGAGTGCAGCTACTGTGATGAGTGCAGCCACTGTGATGAGTGCAGCTACTGTGATGAGTGCAGCTACTGTGATGAGTGCAGCCACTGTGATGAGTGCAGCTACTGTGATGAGTGCAGCTACTGTGATGAGTGCAGCTACTGTGATGAGTGCAGCTACTGTGATGAGTGCAGCTACTGTGATGAGTGCAGCCACTGTGATGAGTGCAGCCACTGTGATGAGTGCAGCTACTGTGATGAGTGCAGCCACTGTGATGAGTGCAGCTACTGTGATGAGTGCAGCTACTGTGATGAGTGCAGCCACTGTGATTAGCGCAGCCACTATGAACAGTAGTACATATTAATCGACTAATTAAACTCTTGGACATATTTTTTTTCGATCAATATGGTGAGAAAGAGTGAATAAGTGTATCAGGTGTGGACTTACACTCTGCCTTCCCTATTTCTCTCTTCCTCCTTCGTGACATTTCACTACTTCTCCTTGTACACTTATCACTATAAAGGTTATCATCGTCCACTTCCCACAAGACACAATACCGAGCGATATGAAATATTCTATAAATCACAATTCAATTAAACTTATTGAATTGCCGTTCGCATCATTAAAAGATAATAAAATTTCACCCCAATTGTTTAAAAGAGAATTGAAAGGTTAATCCCTCAAAAGAGCCCATTTCTGTCGAGATTGAAGGTCGATTTCAGTGTTATATGTCCCGGGGTTTCCTTCCTTAAAAGCGTGTTGGGTATAGCAGATTATCCTGCCTGAAGTTTACCCTCACAGCTCACTGAACAATGAAGAGCTTAAGAACAAGATATAATTGAGTTTGGTTAATCCCCTCGTAATGACTTCCATTTAATTACGGGGGTTTTCTTTGTTAACTGGCCATGGAAAAAAAATGCCATTACTAACATTAATTACGGTTATGGGAGGAGGAGGAGGAGGCAGCCAAAGACACTGGCAAGGAAGAATTAAATTACAAATATTGAATTAGTGATGGTGTTTGGCAGGGGAAAATGGAGGGTGTTTTCCCTGCCTCTCGGCGCCACCACCTCCCTAATATTTGCTTTACTTTACTGAAATTAAATTTGCTTGTATATATATATATATATATATATATATATATATATATATATATATATATATATACGACCCCTACATATTTAGTGCTTCCCCGTGATTACCGTGATTATAATAATAATAATAATCAGAAATAACATTAATAAGTATCACCCACATATACTATAAAAACGACTAGTTCGTTTTACTACCAAAATAGTCATTGTTTCCACCAAATAACTGATTAGCGTAAATATATATAACACAACCTTTTTTCGTTTATATTTTATTATACAGAAAAAAAATATGAGTTACAGAATTGAGAATTCTAAATCACGTTAGGAAATACAGGTGCATAAAACAGTTTTTTTTTCCCCCACGTTGAATCCATCCAGATCAAAGTTTAGAAGTTATTAACGCTGTATATTTAAAACTTTTTATTTACTTGATGTGACTGTTGAGGCTTCGGTTTAGGGAAGTGAACATTAAGTTTGTTCAATGTTCGTGAGTCTCAAAACTTTATGCAGATGTTCAGTCAGTAAGTTTTTATTGAAGTTGTGACATACCTGGAGGTTGTTACGGGGGTCAACGACCAGGCCTCCCGGTGGATCAGGGCCTGATCAACTAGGCTGTTACTGCTGGCCGCACGCTGAAAGATGAGTGATGAGACGGCAGATTACAAAGTTCATGGACCAGCACAACCAACATAACCCGAACCAGCATGGCTTTAGAGCGGGTCGATCATGCCTGTCAGAGCTGCTGAACCATTATGACAGAATTACGGAGGCATTGGAGGACGACCAAAACGCAGATGTGATTTACACAGATTTTGCAAAGGCGTTTGACAAATGCAATCATGGAGTGATAGCGCACAAAATGAGGGCCATAGGCATTACAGGGAAGGAAGGCAGATGGATTTTTGAGTTCCTAACACACAGAACACAAAAAGTAGTAGTGAACAGGGCAAGATCCAGCATCAGCGAGGTCAAAAGCTCAGTGCCCCAAGGCACTGTCCTGGCACCTCTGCTGTTTCTCATCCTCATAGCAGACATAGATAAAAACACCCAGCACACTTTTGTATCCTCATTTGCAGATAACACTAAAATAAGCATGAAAGTCACTACGGTAGAGGACACTGAAAAATTACAGGAGGACATAAGCAGGGTCTTCCAATGGGCAGTGGAGAACAACATGACGTTCAATGGTGATAAGTTTCAGCTGCTTAGGTATGGAAAAAATGAAGAACTCAAAAGGAACACTATATACAAAACGCAAGAGGGTCACCACATAGAACGAAAGGAACACGTAAAGGACTTGGGAATAATTATGTCTGCTGATCTGTCGTTTAAAGACCATAACAAGACAAAGATCACAACAGCCAGGAAGATGACGGGGTGGGTATTGAGAACTTTCAAAACAAGGGAAATAATGCCGATGGTGACACTATTCAAATCGCTAGTGCTCCCTCACTTAGAATACTGCTCAGTGCTGACGGCCCCGTTCAGGGCAGGAGAAATATCAGAGCTGGAACAAATCCAGAGATCGTTTACGGCTCACATTGAGCCATTGAAACATCTAAATTATTGGGAACGCCTTCAAGTCTTGAACATGTACTCATTGGAGCGGAGGAGAGAGAGATACATGATAATATATACATGGAAAGTACTTGAGGGCCTGGTCCCAAATCTGCACACTGCCATAACAACATACTGGAGTGAGAGATATGGGAGAAAGTGTAAAATAAACCCAGTTAGGAGCAGGGGTGCGGTGGGGACAATACGGGAGCACTGTATTAACATCCGGGGTCCCAGACTATTCAACATCTTACCAGAAGATATCCGAAACACGGCTGGAACCAGTGTAGAAGCCTTCAAGAGGAAACTGGACAAATATCTTCACCAGGTGCCAGATCAACCAGGCTGTGATGGATATGTGGGGCAGCGGGCCTCCAGCAGCAACAGCCTGGTTGACCAGGCAAGCACCAGACGAGCCTGGCCCATGGCCGGGCTCAGAGAGTAGATACTCTCGAAACTCTTCAAAGGTATATCAAAGGTATATGATGGGAAGCTGTTGAACAGTCTTGGGCCCCGGACACTTACTGTGTTTTCTCTTAGTGTACTCACGGCACCCCTGCTTTTCATTAGGGGTATGTTGCATTGTCTACCGAGCCTCATGCTTTTGTAGGGAGTGTTTGTGTGCAGATTTAGGGCCAGTCCCTCTAGGATTTTCCAGGTGTAGATTATGATGTATCTCGCTTGCATACCAGGGAGTACAGTTCTAGGAACTTCAAACGTTCTCAGTAATTAAGGTGCTTGACTGAACTAATACGTGCAGTGAAGGTTCTCTGTACATTCTCTAGATCTGCAATTTCACCTGCCTTGAATGTTAGTGTATAGCAGTATTCCTGCTTCATCCTTGAAGTCGGTCCACAGATTGTATGTCTGTGTATTTAGAAATGTTTTGGGTAGAAGTGTCAGGTAAGCTTGTGTAAAATTTTAATGGAAAGCTTCCCGACTTCTGTGAGAATGTTATTATCTTGCAAGTCAGTGTTTTCCATCTGCATTATTTCACAACAGTCATTTAGTAAAATTTAAGAAGGATTATAAATTATTTATAATCCAATTATTGTTGTAGAGGTCTGAGCTTTGCTCAGACCTCTACAACAACAATTGTCATCAAAGATTTGTTAAGTTATACCATGAATTAAGGAAAGATCAAAGACTTCACCTTACGAAACGGATCAAGCAAATGTGATAGTAATTATGTAGATTATAGTGGGAAAATATTCGATTTAATTTACAGCCACTCACAGAACTGTGTGCGAATTGTTCTACTCAGGGTTATCACCAGTTCTGCTATCACAACTCTCATTGTACACTGAACGTTCTGATACAATCGCTGAACATATAACAGGAATTTGTTGACTTCAGTTTGCTCCATCAATTGTATGTATGTGACTGTCCCCGTGGGTTTAGTGTGGCTTAGGGAGAATGAGGAAACATCTCATTCCTGTCCTCCCTCACCATATCCTGGACCTAGCTGGTCACTGTCAAATTTTGTCTTTTTTTTTTCCTAGCATACAACACACTTTGAGCTGACCATAAATAGTGATTGGTAGATGATTTATTGTGACGATGTTGGTCTTGGCAACTCTGGCAACTCCTCTCACACATGCTGGTAGTACTTGATTTCTTTTACCTGTAAGAACATAAGAAAGGAGCAGCAGTGCAGGTCTGCTGGCTCATGCTAGGCAGGTCCAAGTCACGCCCACTTAAGAAGAAAGGACCACCGTTGCTAATAAGTCATACTTTGAAAAAAAAAAATCATACTTTCGTGTTGCATCTTCTTCCTCGCAGTTTTATTCCATTGTTCAAGTTATAGAATTATTCAGCATTTCAAATAGTTCTTCGTGTTTGAGTCTGACAAGTTATTCAGTGATGGTGCGAGTTTAACTGGACAACACATTCAAGATACTGTCTATCAAGTTCACCAGAGAGACAGTATGGTGTCTGGTGATGTGTGCCTCAAGTTTCTAGCTATGAAACCTAGCACCTTTCATTCTCTGTCGAGAGCTTGTCATGCCCAGAATTCATTACTGTGCTTTTGTCTTCGTTGAGACTCATCTTCCACGTCTCTGACCACAACGCCAGCCTGTCCAGATTAGTCTCAATACATACACTGTTTTGGATATTCCTGTTTTTCCAATTTTATGCCATCTGCAAAAAATTATCATTTTAGATGTTAACCTTACCTCGTGATCATGTATGTACATTGTGAAGTGTGTTGTACTAAGAACTGACCATACCACTGGCGGGGTTAGAACCCGAGGTCAGAGAGTCATAAAACTCCAGAGCGACGCTCTAGCCACTGGGCCAGCTGGCTACAATAACAACTATTCCGTTTTTCCTGTCACTCGCTTATCCAAGCGTCAAGTTTGTCTCCGGTTCAGAATGGTTTTGTTTTGGGTAACCAACACTCAGTTGAGTTGCCATATGTTGAAGCCTTTTAAGACGGACATTTGGATGCTCTTGGGGTGGGTTTAGAACCTACAAAGGTCAAAGTTCGAAATCCATAATTACATATTTTTTGTTATCATTATTATTGTTATTATTATTAATTTTATTTTTCTTCATATAAAAATAACGTACATTTAAGATCGTCATTTCCTATTATAGTCGTTGAAGAGTTATATTAGCGTCAATATCCTCGATGTTTATGTCATTATCATCAAAAACATTGTTGTCCATGATGTTCATCGTCTTCATTGTTATTTACCTGGAAAGAGACAGAAAAAACTCAGCATTAGAATCTTTTAAAATAACATCCACAGCAATTAAAAATATAAGTTATATCTATATACATACTGCCAGCTACTGTAGCTCTCACCTACATACTGCCAGCTACTGTAGCTCTCACCTACATACTGCCAGCTACTGTAGCTCTCACCTACATACTGCCAGCTACTGTAGCTCTCACCTACATACTGCCAGCTACTGTAGCTCTCACCTACATACTGCCAGCTACTGTAGCTCTCACCTACATACTGCCAGCTACTGTAGCTCTCACCTACATACTGCCAGCTACTGTAGCTCTCACCTACATACTGCCAGCTACTGTAGCTCTCACCTACATACTGCCAGCTACTGTAGCTCTCACCTACATACTGTCAGCTACTGTAGCTCTCACCTACATACTGTCAGCTACTGTATCTCTCACCTACATACTGCCAGCTACTGTAGCTCTCACCTACATACTGCCAGCTACTGTATCTCTCACCTACATACTGCCAGCTACTGTAGCTCTCACCTACATACTGCCAGCTACTGTAGCTCTCACCTACATACTGTCAGCTACTGTAGCTCTCACCTACATACTGCCAGCTACTGTAGCTCTCACCTACATACTGTCAGCTACTGTAGCTCTCACCTACATACTGCCAGCTACTGTAGCTCTCACCTAAATACTGCCAGCTACTGTAGCTCTCACCTACATACTGTCAGCTACTGTATCTCTCACCTACATACTGTCAGCTACTGTAACTCTCACCTACATACTGCCAGCTACTGTAGCTCTCACCTACATACTGCCAGCTACTGTAGCTCTCACCTACATACTGTCAGCTACTGAAACTCTCACCTACATACTGTCAGCTACTGTAGCTCTCACCTACATACTGTCAGCTACTGTAGCTCTCACCTACATACTGCCAGCTACTGTAGCTCTCACCTACATACTGCCAGCTACTGTAGCTCTCACCTACATACTGCCAGCTACTGTAACTCTCACCTACATACTGTCAGCTACTGTAACTCTCACCTACATACTGTCAGCTACTGTAGCTCTCACCTAAATACTGCCAGCTACTGTAGCTCTCACCTACATACTGTCAGCTACTGTATCTCTCACCTACATACTGTCAGCTACTGTATCTCTCACCTACATACTGTCAGCTACTGTAGCTCTCACCTACATACTGTCAGCTACTGTAGCTCTCACCTACATACTGTCAGCTTGTCTTAACAAACTTGCACTTGATAAGTTTAAAGTAATACATCTTACGGATATCTTGAAGCTTGAGTACACAACTATATGGTGAAACCCAGTGACTGTTACTTGGTACAATAAGGCGACTGTTAAGCAGAAGTATAATTCCCTTCTTAAATTCTGCTTGTATAGGTCTGACTCAGTTAGGTGAAAGGATTATAGGAAAGTATTTTGAAATTTTGCGTGACGTTCTTTCAGGGTAATAATTTTGGCACATGGTGAAAATGAGCATTAATAAAGACAACAACAACAGGTGAGGTTAGGTAAGATTTGTCAAGAAATAGGCCAAGTGTTTCCTGACGAGGGTCTTAGTCATTTGATGACCCACAGCTGGAGCTTCTGGTCATATGACCGATGCCTTCCACTGGCTTACCGGTCCACCCCTTTAAAAAATATGGTTATGACTATAACCATAGTTATAACAACTTCAGAGGGCAGGTATTCAGACATATTATGTATTAATCAAGACAAGTCTACCCCACCAGTAGTCAGATGAACACGGGGGAAATGGCTTTCTGATACACTATACGAGAACCCACAGCAGAAACTAACGTTGAGAACAAATACAGTGACTGGAACAATACACAAATAGAAGAGAGGAGCTTACGACGACGTTTCGGTCCGACTCGGACCGAAACGTCAATTTGGCGTTTTATTTGTGTATTGTTAAACTGACGTAGAATTGGATATACTACAAGTCTCCTGATTGATATGAGTGTAATCGTCCGTTCATTTTTTTTCTGTACAATTAAAGGCCCTTCAAAACGGCCTTGTAAGATGTGACCTAGAGCTGCAGGTTATCATAACCAGATTAATTGAGTTAAATGGTCCTTTAACATTTATCATTTATCATCAACATCTGTAACACCTCTTCAATTTTGTGCAGGAATATTAAGCAACTATGTTAACTTCTAATAACGTTTGGAGAAGTGGAAGCCCGGGGGGCTCAGCCCCCATGACAAGCCCGGGAGGCTCAGCCCCCCATGACAAGCCCGGGGGCTCAGCCCCCATGACAATCCCGGGGGCTCAGCCCCCATGACAAGCCCGGGGGCTCAGCCCCCATGACAAGCCCGGGGGCTCAGCCCCCATGACAAGCCCGGGAGGCTCAGCCCCCATGACAAGCCCGGGGGCTCAGCCCCCATGACAAGCCCGGAGGCTCAGCCACCATGACAAGCCCGGGGGCTCAGCCCCATGACAAGCCCGGGGCTCAGCCCCCATGACAAGCCGGGGCTCAGCCCCCATGACAAGCCCAGGGGCTCAGCCCACATGACAAGCCCGGGGCTCAGCCCCATGACAAGCCCGGGGCTCAGCCCCCATGACAAGCCCGGGGCTCAGCCCCATGACAAGCCCGGGGCTCAGCCCCATGACAAGCCCGGAGGCTCAGCCCCATGACAAGCCGGGGCTCAGCCCCATGACAAGCCCGGGGCTCAGCCCCATGACAAGCCCGGGAGGCTCAGCCCCATGACAAGCCCGGGAGGCTCAGCCCCCATGACAAGCCCGGGGGCTCAGCCCCCATGACAAGCCCGGGGGCTCAGCCCCATGACAAGCCCGGGAGGCTCAGCCCCCATGACAAGCCCGGGGCTCAGCCCCATGACAAGCCCGGGGCTCAGCCCCATGACAAGCCCGGGGCTCAGCCCCATGACAAGCCCGGGGGCTCAGCCCACATGACAAGCCCGGGGCTCAGCCCCCATGACAAGCCCGGGGCTCAGCCCCATGACAAGCCCGGGGCTCAGCCCCCATGACAAGCCCGGGGCTCAGCCCCCATGACAAGCCCGGAGGCTCAGCCCCCATGACAAGCCCGGGGCTCAGCCCCCATGACAAGCCCGGGGGCTCAGCCCCATGACAAGCCCGGGAGGCTCAGCCCCATGACAAGCCCGGGAGGCTCAGCCCCCATGACAAGCCCGGAGGCTCAGCCCCCATGACAAGCCCGGGGGCTCAGCCCCCATGACAAGCCCGGGAAGCTCAGCCCCCATGACAAGCCCGGGGGCTCAGCCCCCATGACAAGCCCGGGGGCTCAGCCCCATGACAAGCCCGGGAGGCTCAGCCCCATGACAAGCCCGGGGCTCAGCCCCTATGACAAGCCCGGGGGCTCAGCCCCCATGACAAGCCCGGAGGCTCAGCCCCATGACAAGCCCGGAGGCTCAGCCCCCCATGACAAGCCCGGGGCTCAGCCCCATGACAAGCCCGGAGCTCAGCCCCCATGACAAGCCCGGGGCTCAGCCCCATGACAAGCCCGGGGCTCAGCCCCATGACAAGCCCGGGAGGCTCAGCCCTCATGACAAGCCCGGGGCTCAGCCCCTATGACAAGCCCGGGGCTCAGCCCCATGACAAGCCCGGGGCTCAGCCCCATGACAAGCCCGGGGGCTCAGCCCCATGACAAGCCCGGGAGGCTCAGCCCCCATGACAAGCCCGGGGGCTCAGCCCCCATGACAAGCCCGGGGGCTCAGCCCCCATGACAAGCCAGGGGGGCTCAGCCCCCATGACAAGCCCGGGAGGCTCAGCCCCCATGACAAGCCCGGGGGCTCAGCCCCCATGACAAGCCCGGTTAAAACAACTATAGATCCTCTTACATAATGACCACAAATATTTAAAGAGATTGCTGCTGGCTTTCTCTTCAGCAGTAGCAGCCTGGTTGATCAGACCCTGATCCACCATGAAGACTGGTCTCAGACCGAGCCGCGGGGGCGTTGACCCCTGAAACCCTCTCCAGGTAAACTCCAGGTAAACAATAGAGGGATACTCTCATCTCAAACTTTCTCAAACTCGTCACAATATGACCTTAACTTTTTTTATATTGTTTGATGAACTCTCTCCAGGTCCCTTGTGATTTTAAAAAGACCAACACTGATAGGAGGATCCTATATGCTATTGTGTACTAGCTAAAGAGGATCCTGGCTAGAAAAACCTACCCTCTACTTTTTACTTTACTGTTTATTCTACGGTTTACTGCTCCTTAAGAACTCTAATTCCTGTTCATTGATATACAGCAGACATGGAAGAAGCGGTCACATACTGTGTCCCAGGAGATAAAATAAGACTTGTGTCTAACTTCATTAAGAGAAGTGTGCTAAAGTGTCGCTCCCCACGACTCATAATGGGTTCATCCGTGTGGTGGGTGATGGGGTGCAGTAATGGGTTCATTTGTGTGGTGGGTGATGGGGGTGCAGTAATGGGTTCATCCGTGTGATGGGTGATGGGGTGCAGTAATGGTGTCTGGGTCGTAATGACAAGAAGGGAACATTTACATAAAATTAATGAGGGCAGACTTGGCACTGTGTCCTGGAGATGGTGACCCCCACAGTTGGCACTGTGTCGTGGAGATGGTGACCCCCACAGTTGGCACTGTGTCGTGGAGATGGTGACCCCCACAGTTGGCACTGTGTCGTGGAGATGGTGACCCCCCCACAGTTGGCAATGTGTCGTGGAGATGGTGACCCCCCACAGTTGGCACTGTGTCGTGGAGATGGTGACCCCCACAGTTGGCACTGTGTCGTGGAGATGGTGACCCCCACAGTTGGCACTGTGTCGTGGAGATGGTGACCCCGACAGTTGGCACTGTGTCGTGGAGATGGTGACCCGACAGTTGGCACTGTGTCGTGGAGATGGTGACCCCGACAGTTGGCACTGTGTCGTGGAGATGGTGACCCCACAGTTGGCAATGTGTCGTGGAGATGGTGACCCCGACAGTTGGCACTGTGTCGTGGAGATGGTGACCCCGACAGTTGGCACTGTGTCGTGGAGATGGTGACCCCGACAGTTGGCACTGTGTCGTGGAGATGGTGACCCCCACAGTTGGCACTGTGTCGTGGAGATGGTGACCCCCCCACAGTTGGCAATGTGTCGTGGAGATGGTGACCCCGACAGTTGGCACTGTGTCGTGGAGATGGTGACCCCACAGTTGGCACTGTGTCGTGGAGATGGTGACCCCCACAGTTGGCAATGTGTCGTGGAGATGGTGACCCCGACAGTTGGCACTGTGTCGTGGAGATGGTGACCCCCACAGTTGGCACTGTGTCGTGGAGATGGTGACCCCCACAGTTGGCACTGTGTCGTGGAGATGGTGACCCCCACAGTTGGCACTGTGTCGTGGAGATGGTGACCCCACAGTTGGCACTGTGTCGTGGAGATGGTGACCCCGACAGTTGGCACTGTGTCGTGGAGATGGTGACCCCGACAGTTGGCACTGTGTCGTGGAGATGGTGACCCCCACAGTTGGCACTGTGTCGTGGAGATGGTGACCCCCACAGTTGGCACTGTGTCGTGGAGATGGTGACCCCCACAGTTGGCACTGTGCCGTGTAGACGGTGACCTCCACAGTTGGCACTGTGTCGTGTAGACGGCGACTCCACAGATGGCACTGTGTCGTGTAGACGGTGACACCACTGTTGGCACTGTGTCGTGTAGATGGTCACTCCACAGTTGGCATCATATTTATTTGTAGCAGCGCTGTATAACTCTTTCATTCACTGTACTGCATCTTTGTGTTCTTCATTAGATTCATTGTGAGGGAAGCGGCGAGGTTTATGTTAGTGACGCAAGACGTGACTCTGACTCGTCACCACGAACACAAATAATCATGCACGATCAAGGACACTAACAGCGTGTACGTTGTTCACCACAGTTAAGACATCCACGTTATAAACTGTGGAGCAGCACTTCGCTTATACCAGGAGGAGAATGGAAACGTAGGATTCTTCAGGCATCTACAATTCACTTAACAACTATCATTAAGCAAGACATGATACATCGCTTATACTGTCCACGATTCCATGACTTGGCCTCTTCTAATATAATCATTGTTTACTCTTCTCCCGTCCTAGGCCATGACTCGTGGGACTCCGTATTCATCAGCACTGGCAAGAAGCCATTACCATGTGTCTTATATATTTTGTGGAGGAGCCTAGACACTAGAGTTATCCCCACGGTCTTTAAAAACACCGATAAAGCCCCACTCCTTGAAAGTGGCAGCAGAGCAATTGCAAAAACCAATTAATATTTTTGAACGAGTCTTTTGAAACAAGATTTCCAGTCACATGGGATCACATCAGTTGCACAACCCACATCCCAATCTATCCTGACCCATCCCAAGTTATCCTGACCCATCCCAATCTATCCTGACCCATCCCAAGTTATCCTGACCCATCCCAAGTTATCCTGGTTCAGAACACGTCGCTCCTGCCTCTTTGACATGATCTTGGATATACTGACAGATAAGCTAAATGTAATTAGTGTACACCGAATTTGCAAAAGTCTTTAACAAGTGCGACCCTGGGGTAATTGTTCACAAAATGAGCTTAAAATGAGTAACTGGAAAAGTGGGCAGAGGGATATTTAATTCCTAATCAATAGAACCCAAAAATAATAATAAACAGAATGAAATCAGAGTCGGTTATAGCTTTTTTCTTTTTGCTCAAAAATAGTTAAAGATGAATTGTTTACTCTGAGCTTCAAGACACATTGTCTTTATTTAAGGTCTGTGTAAAGCGTCGTTATATATGACAAATTTACGGATTTAAAATACATATTTTGGTTAATAAACAAATACATATCTTGTGTAAACTCAACGTTATAAAAAAAACCTAGATGATACTCTGAAAATGCAATGATGTTCGCTTAAAACAACCAGAACAGGTTTTCCCTTTAAATATTTAAAGCGAAATACCTTTAAATACTTCAAGACAAACGGAACATTCGTAAACAAAGGCAGTTTGGTATGGCGTCTTAGGTTTGATGGGGTGGAGAGAAGGAGCCAGTCTCTCCCGTTCCCATTATCGACAAGGGAACCCGAGCAATGGGCCAGATTCCCACTTGGAATATTCCCCTCATCTTACCCAGATCTCTCCAAGTCTCTTCCAAAAAAAATGCGAAGAGTTTTTATATATATACATCAATACTTTAACTGTGAAAACCAGTGTTATGACCACTTACTGAAATGAGTCAGATGGCTGGAAAAGCTGGAATATTCCCATGCTCGCAGTGTGGCAACACCGGGAATGAGGGCCTGGAACGCATCCCGAGCGTCACTTGTTAATGAAACGACTCTCTTCCAGAATGGCCCATTTAGATTTGCCAACTTACGAACCTAGAATTCTAATTATTTTCATCTGTCCTCTGCTGGCAATAAGAGGCTGAGTCTGGGGAGTTGTGAGTGTGGTGGGGCAGTAGCTGCCGTGGAGGCGTCATACTGGAGGCTAATTAAACGTCTGGAGGCCCTCCATGCCTTGCGAGAGGGAATGGGGGGATAGGGAAGGAGGGAATGATGTTCCCCATGCCGGGGGTGGGTGTTGGGGGTTGGGAAGCAAGGGTGTGGTGCGTGGGTGGTGGCTGTGAGGGAGTACAGACTGACTGCCCGTCCAGGGAACAGGATGTATATGTGTGTGTTTGTTTACTTGCCTGTTTGTATACGGTAAAGTAGTTGCAAGGGTTGAATCTCAGCTCCTGGCCCCGCCTGTTTGCTTGCCGCTAATGGGTTACCCACCCCCTCCTCTCCTGGCTTCATAAGCCTTATCATGGGGCTCTGGTGGCCGGGTGGTTAAAGCTCTCGCTTCACATGGCGAGGTTCTGGGTTCGATTCCCAGCCAGGGTAGAAACATTGGGCTTGTTTCTTTACATCTGTTGCCTATGTTCACCCATCAGTAAAATGGGTACCTGGGTGTTAGTCGACTGGTGTGGGTCGCATCCTGGGACACTGACCTAATTTGCCCGAAATGCTCTGCATAACAAGGGACTTTCTATATAATAGTATGTCATTGATGTCAGCTAGGCCTGTATACCTTGTACATGTACTTGTAGTAAATAAAGATATATTATATTATATATTATTATACCTATGAATGGATCCAGCCACTAGCACCTCAGTGTCCAGGTCGTTCCACTGCTTGACCACTCCAAGGTTAAAAACATTTGAAAACATTCCAATGAGACATCTTCAGCTTCGCCCTGTAGACACCTCATCGATTCCTCTCCATATTTTGTATGTCGTAATCATACCTTCCCTGGTCCTTCTGTTGTCTAATGTAATCTGATTTAGCCCCTTCAGTCTCTCATAGGTCTTACCTCCTTGGCGTGGGACTAACCTTCTTAGACGTCTGCAGTTTTCCCAGCATCTTGACTAGCTTGATCAGGTGTGGGTTCCACGCTGGTCCTGCATATTCCAGGATGGACTGTCGTGAATGACTCCTTGTTAAGGTTACTGAAAGCTAAGCCTGGATTTGTCAGAAGCTTGTTTGCTGCAGAGAGTAATCAGTTGGTGTGTTCCTCAGGTGATAGGCTCGTAGCTATTCTCACCCTGAGTTTCTTCGCTTTGAGGGAGATTTGCAGCCTTTTGTACCCGAGCCTGTATTCCATTTCCGGTCTTTTTTACCCTTCCACGATTTTCATAACTCTGCATTTGCTGCTGTTAAATTCTAATAGCTATTTACCAGATCAATCCTGCAGTTTGTCCAGGTCCGTTTATGGTGTTTCCTGGGCCTCTCCTGTTTGTATTCTCATTTGTTTCACGTCGTCTACAAACGGGAATACCTCTGACTTAATTTTCATAAACAAAAAAGAGTACCGGTCCTAATACCAATCCTTGGGGAACCCCCATTTTCCCATTCCGACATATCTTCCTGGACACTCGTCGTTTCCTTCCTGTTAAGTATCCCTTTGTACCACCGATACCCCTTGAGACCACATACCCACCGACCAAATTTGTCGGGGCACCACCAGCGATCTCCGGCTCCTGGGCCAGCCATCCCCTGGTTGTTAGTCCATAACATGTGTCAACCTTCTCGGTTGATGTTATACCTTCGATGTTATCTTCATCTTCCAACCAGTTCGACCTCCTCCGGAAATCGAACAGCCCCTCCCCCCCCCCCACATCGTTAACAGCATGCTCCCCCACTTACGCCATCACCACCACCACAACTATCACCACCGTTCGAACCATCACTACTGTTACTAGCACCGCCACCACCACTACTGTTACTAGCACCCCTTCCATTACTACTAGGAGCACTACTTCAGTTATTATTAGCACCACCACCTCCACTTCTACCACCAACACTGCTAGCACCACCATCACTACAAGCACCACTACTGCTAGCACCATCATTACTAGCACTACCACCACCACTACTGCTATCACCACTATCTTTACCAGCACCACCACCCCACTACTACTATCATTACTAGCACTACACCCCCACCACTAACATTACTAGCACCACTACCATCACTACTATCACCACCACCACTATTATCACCACCCTCATCACCACTTCTGCTACCAACACTACCACTAATGTGGTAATGTGAACATTACCACAAACTTTACCTGCACTACCACTATCTCCCTAATACCACGTTCACCCTTAATACCACCCTCACTAATACCACGTTCACCCTTAATACCACCCTCACTAATACCACGTTCACCCTTAATACCACCCTCACTAATACCACGTTCACCCTTAATACCACCCTCACTAATACCACCACCCTTAATACCACCACCCTTAATACCACCACCCTTAATACCACCACCCTTAATACCACCACCCTTAATACCACCCTAACTAATACCACCATCCCTAATACCACCTTCACTAATACCACCACCGCTAACACAACTCTTACCACCCTCACCACCACCATTAACATCACCGCCACCATCACCACAAGCACCATTCTTTCTCACCCCACTCCCTAGAGCACTCCTTTCTCCCCATCAGCTTCCCCTTCCGTAGCAACCAGCTCCCCTCCTCTAAGTCACCCCTCCCAACCTCTCTCTCTCCCACCCACGAATCCCTCACAACCCCTCCTCGGTGCCTTCCCCAGCCTCCCCTCTCCCTCACCCACCCCCTCCTCAGTGGCTCCCTCAAAAGGCTGCAAGCAAAAGGGCCCAACTGGTCACCATTTAAATGTCTTGTAGGACATTATAACCCAGTCTCCCACTGCCTCATCATCATCAACCTTATGCACCCATTCCTGAAGACTCAGACGGGAATGGGAATTGGGAATCCTGGAGTCGGCAACTTTTGGCCCAGTACACGAGGCACGCTCGTTACGAAGCAATGAATATAAGTGGCATGGGACTATGAGCCTTGTGCGGGGGGCGCAGAGAGTCGCATGTCAACACGCTCGGCTGACACTCCTGACTGTGAGTTGTGGCCAGGAATCTATGATAATGTGAACATTATACTAACATATCTGCCTGGACATGACCGTTGAGAGAGATAGAGACAGAGAGGCAGAGAGCAGAGACAGAGGCAGAGAGACAGAGGCAGAGAGACAGAGGCAGAGTGACAGAGGCAGAGTGACAGAGGCAGAGAGACAGAGGCAGAGAGAGAGAGACACAGAGACACAGGCAGAGAGACAGAGGCAGAGAGAGAGAGAGAGACAGAGGCAGAGAGACAGAGAGAGACAGACAATGAATTAAAGCGAGTAAAAGGAATTAAAAATTAAAATATGTAACTAGACTGCTAATGCGGCTATGGAAAATAAACACAAGAGCAACATTAAGAATCTCAAAAAAAAAAAAAAAATCCTCAACAACAATTCAGTTAAGTCGAGCAAAAATAATATTAAGGGAAAAGAGCACTGTCCCTTTTCCATATATAAAAAATACATGCAAAAAAAAAATTAACGCAGTGAAACAGTTCAAAGAGAAACACCTAACTACTCTCTCTCTCTCTCTCTCTCTCTCTCTCTCTCTCTCTCTCTCTCTCTCTCTCTCTCTCTCTCAGGAGTTAATTCCTCTGAAGATGTGCTTTTAAAACACACGAAATAGCCTAGGTGTTCCATTCAGTTTTTCAACATTTTTTTCGTATGTGTAGTGTGGTATTGTACACTTGCTTCACACCATAAGAACACAACAGTGACCTGAGATGAGTCTTTCTACCGAGCCTCTCACACCATGAATATGGAAGAGCAGAAAGGCGGCCGGATGCCTGGCTATCAGTCAGATAAATGAGTGTACATTAGTTTTGTGAGGGGGGGGGACGCGACCCCTGCCCTCCCATCATGAAGAGGCCACATTATGCAGCACACCAGGGCCAGGGAGAGGGAGAGAGAGGGAGAGAGAGGGAGAGAGAGGGAGAGAGAGGGAGAAATGTTTATTTACGTGGAACGTAAAAAATATGCATGGGAGGGGTAGAAAGTACAGAAGGTGGTGGGGAATAAAGGTAGGATACGGGTAGGTAGTGCAGAAAATGAATGGAGAATGGGAAGATTTGAAGATTAGTGTGTTCCCACAGCAGGTTATAAAATAGGATAGGGAAATGGGGTGCTGGGAAAGATGGCAAATTAGAACTAGGAAGAGAGCGAGAAAGAGGAGGAGGAGGAGGGAAGGTTGAACCTACAGAAGAATGGAATATACATTTTAATAAGAGGGATGGGAAGGTGTGGGAAAAGAAACACTGGAGAGAGACTGGGAAAGAGGGAGGGACAAATCGGAAAAGGAGGGAGGGTCGAACTGGAAAAAGGAAAGGGCAGAAATTGGGAAGAAGAAGGGAGAGACACCCGAAAGAATGTGTAGTGTGGATAGAGTGAGTAATCGAGTAAATGAATGAATGAGGGAGGGATGAATAGACGATGGGTCCCAGAGCTGTACATTCACAGGCAGTTCCTCTGATGAATAAAAGTAAGAAGAATGCACTTGGGAAAATCAGATAGCAACAGACCTTGAGGGTGTATGCAAGAACTGTGTCCTGGGCAACACACTGCTACCCTGACTGGTACTGCTACAGATGCTATCTGGACAGATGTGGTCGGGATAGGATAGCAGAAGCCTCGACTCCCCCTCACCCATCACTAACCACATCTCAACTGGCAGAACCAGAACACATACATGGTACCACACAATGCCAGCCTGGACAGTGTGAGTCAAAATTTAGGAAGGTTGTGTTATATAAAATACTACTACTACCACTATCACTGCTACTACCACTACTACTACTAATACTACTACTACTACTACTACTACTGCTGCTACTACCACTACTACTACCAATACTGCTACTAGTATCACTACTACCACCGCTATCAGTGCTACTACAAATACTACCACTACCGCCCCTACTATTGTTGCTTGTACTATTACAACTACTACTGTAGTCTTACTGTAGCATTACAACTATTATGTCATCCAACACACCAGCTGTCATACACATGGCTGTCATCCACCAACACGCCAGCTGTGACCCTTGCAGGTTTACAGCTCTACCCAAATTAAAATGAAAATATATCTAGATATCTAAGATTCTAACGTCTTCCTCCTCCCCCTCTCCTTCCCTAATCTTTTCCCTCTTCCCCTAATCCCCTACTACCCTTACCCCGTTTTTTTATTCCTGTATCTTCGTTAATTACTCAAGCCTTCACATTAGAAGTCATTCTGAGATTGGTATTGTTCGTGTGAGAGTGACTCCAGTCCTCTGACCACGACACTGCCAGAGCTTTAAAGGTATTGTCTATGTATAGTGTCATTTGTTTTGAAGATATTCTCAGTATTATCATAATCCAAACAAGCCAGACTAGTAGACTTTCCCATGATGCCATGTCTAGCTAACCTCTCTCATGATGCTGTCTAGCTAACCTCTCCCATAATGCTATGTCTAGCTAACCTCTCCAATGATGCTATGTCTAGCTAACCTCTCTCATGATGCTGTCTAGCTAACCTCTCCCATAATGCTATGTCTAGCTAACCTCTCCAATGATGCTATGTCTAGCTAACCTCTCTCATGATGCTATGTCTAGCTAACCTCTCTCATGATGCTGTCTAGCTAACCTCTCCCATAATGCTATGTCTAGCTAACCTCTCCAATGATGCTATGTCTAGCTAACCTCTCCCATAATGCTATGTCTAGCTAACCTCTCCAATGATGCTATGTCTAGCTAACCTCTCCAATGATACCATGTCTAGCTAACCTCTCCCATGATGTTGCATCTCGCTTATCTCTCCCATGATGCTGCATCAACCTTTCATCTCTCTCACGACACTGTGTAAGTCAGCTGTCCTATGTTGTGTCTAGCTGATCCCAAGACGGTGTCTCTTAAATTTGTGATTGTAGGAACTAAAACAATGTGACGGTCAGTTTTTTTATGTGTCCCACGTGAGTGAATTACGTCTCGGTAAGACCCATGACTGAGACACTGATACCTGGTCTTGATCCAGGGTGAGAACCACGTCTGAAACCTGGTCTTAGAAGTCACTACTTCCTGATGTACTGCTTTTTTCCTCAATAATAATAATAATGGTGTTCCTTCATATTTGTTAACTTCAGCCAGAATGTTTAAGTTAATACAAAAAAAATGGATTACACGATCGTTATAATTCATAATTATTTTCTTATTTTCCTGATATTTTTTAAATAAGTCAGTGTGTATATATATACACATTTGAATTTTTTTGTATTATTGCGGTTGTATATTTTAATATAAAGGGTGTAAGAGACTTTTACATCCTGCTTAGGGATGTGGGGTATGTGTCCTGGTGGGGTATGTGTCCTGGTGGTGTATGTGTGTGGTGTATGTGTCCTGGTGGTATATGTGTGTGGGATATGTGCCCTGGTGGTATGTGTGTGGGGTATGTGTCGTGGTGGTATATGTGTGTGGGGTATGTGTCCTGGTGGTGTATATGTCTGGGGTATGTGTCCTGGTGGTATATGTGTGTGGGGTATGTGCCCTGGTGGTATGTGTGTGGGGTATGTGTCGTGGTGGTATATGTGTGTGGGGTATATGTCCTGGTGGTGTATATGTCTGGGGTATGTGTCCTGGTGGTATATGTGTGTGGGGTATGTGTCCTGGTGGTGTATGTGTGTGGGGTATGTGTCCTGGTGGTGTATGTGTGGGGGCACGTATCGTGGTGGGGAAAATATTAGAGCCAGGTACCTGCTTGCTTCCAAGAATAACTTCAGCTCACCTAGCTACTCCTCTTAGCATATTCACTACACAACTCTACATAACCCAGCAGCATTCTCACCTACGTCATCACAAACGTTCATCCCGAACGTATAGAACTACACAGTGTTGTGGCCAGTGACGACGTTCTTGTGTTTAGCAATGAGGGGGAAACGACGCATAAAAATGTCGCACACAATGAAGTATATACAATGGTAATTGTACTTGCAGTTATATTGCATTTGATCGTTGAAATGAGTATTACTTGAGTTTCAGGAATTGCAAGAGTTGAATAACAGGATGAACCATTGCTTTACGAACTTTGGGGTTCATATATAGTATATTATAGATGATGGGTAACGAGTAGTGTAAATTAGTGTACCAATCTGTTTTGGGCCTCACATTATATTTCAAGGGAACTGTGATGCGGAAAGTGAGAAAGTGTTAAACAGACGTGTATAATGAAACATGCAAAAGTACAATGAAGGTAAGTAGTGTTGTGGTACTAGTGAGTATTGGATAGTAGTGTTGTGGTACTAGTGAGTATTGGATAGTAGTGTTCCATTATAATACGCCACACTCGTTAACGGGAGCGTGTCATTACAAATGCAAATATTGGAAGTTCACCAGTATAATGTGGATTATATGGCGCGTATGTTGGGTTAATAGATTGAGTGGGAGTGGGAGGCAATATTTATTGAGGTGAGGAGTGGAGGGCAATATTTATTGAGGTGAGGAGTGGGGGCAATATTATATTGAGGTGAGGAGTGGGGCAAATTATATTGAGGTGAGGAGTGGGGCAATATTTATTGAGGTGAGGAGTGGGGGGCAATATTGTATTGAGGTGAGGAGTGGGGAGGGGCAATATTATATTGAGGTGAGGAGTGGGGCATATATTGAGTGAGGAGGGGGCAATATTATATTGAGGTGAGGAGTGGGGGCAATATTATATTGAGGTGAGGAGTGGGGGCAATATTATATTGGGAGGAGTGGGGCAATATATATTGAGTGTGGAGTGGGGGCAATATTATATTGAGGTGAGGAGTGGAGGGCAATATTATATTGAGGTGAGGAGTGGGGGCAATATTATATTGAGGTGAGGAGTGGGGCAATATTATATTGAGGTGAGGAGGGGGGCAATATTATTGAGGTGAGGAGTGGGGGGCAATATTATATTGAGGTGAGGAGTGGGGCAATATTATATTGAGTGAGGAGTGGGGGCAATATTATATTGAGGTGAGGAGTGGGGGCAATATTATATTGAGGTGAGGAGTGGGGCAATATTATATTGAGGTGAGGAGTGGGGCAATATTATATTGAGGTGGGAGTGGGGGCAATATTATATTGAGGTGAGGAGTAGGGGCAATATTATATTGAGGTGAGGAGTGGGGGCAATATTATATTGAGGTGAGGAGTGGGGGCAATATTATATTGAGGTGAGGAGTGGGCAATATTATATTGAGGTGAGGAGTGGGGGCAATATTATATTGAGTGAGGAGTGGGGCAATATTATATTGAGGTGAGGAGTGGGGCAATATTATATTGAGGTGAGGAGTGGGGCAATATTATATTGAGGTGAGGAGTGGGGGCAATATTATATTGAGATGAGGAGTGGGGCAATATTATATTGAGGTGAGGAGTGGGGCAATATTATATTGAGGTGAGGAGTGGGGCAATATTATATTGAGGTGAGGAGGGGGCAATATTATATTGAGGTGAGGAGTGGGGGCAATATTATATTGAGGTGAGGAGTGGGGGCAATATTATATTGAGGTGAGGAGTGGGGCAATATTATATTGAGGTGAGGAGTGGGGGCAATATTATATTGAGGTGAGGAGTGGGCAATTATATTGAGTGAGGAGTGGGGCAATATTATATTGAGGTGAGGAGTGGGGGCAATATTATATTGAGGTGAGGAGTGGGGGCAATATTATATTGAGGTGAGGAGTGGGGCAATATTATATTGATGAGGAGTGGGGCAATATTATATTGAGTGAGGAGTGGGGGCAATATTATATTGAGGTGAGGAGTGGGGGCAATATTATATTGAGGTGAGGAGTGGGGGCAATATTATATTGAGGTGAGGAGTGGGGGGCAATATTATATTGAGGTGAGGAGTGGGGCAATATTATATTGATGTGAGGAGTGGGTTCAATATTATATTGAGGTGTGGAGTGGGGGCAATATTATATTGAGGTGAGGAGTGGGGCAATATTATATTGAGGTGAGGAGTGGGGCAATATTATATTGAGGGGAGGAGTGGGGCAATATTATATTGAGGTGAGGAGAGGGGCAATATTATATTGAGGTGAGGAGTGGGGGTAATATTATATTGAGGTGAGGAGTGGGGGCAATATTATATTGAGGTGAGGAGTGGGGGCAATATTATATTGATGTGAGGAGTGGGGCAATATTATATTGAGGTGTGGAGTGGGGGCAATATTATATTGAGGTGTGGAGTGGGGGCAATATTATATTGAGGTGAGGAGTGGGGGCAATATTATATTGAGGTGAGGAGTGGGGGCAATATTATATTGAGGTGAGGAGTGGGGCAATATTATATTGAGGTGAGGAGTGGGGGTAATATTATATTGAGGTGAGGAGTGGGGGCAATATTATATTGAGGTGTGGAGTGGGGGCAATATTATATTGAGGTGAGGAGTGGGGGGCAATATTATATTGAGGTGTGGAGTGGGGGGGCAATATTATATTGAGGTGAGGAGTGGGGGGCAATATTATATTGAGGTGAGGAGTGCGTTTTGTAGAAATGATGGACATGAGTCATATCAGGCTAATAAGAGATATATTCTTCTGCCAAATGTACTTATTGTTCATAATAAGATTGATCACATGACTTGTTCTTATCTTATGTTAGGGATAGAAAAATGCAACTTGCAGTGTGTGTGTGTGTTGTGAGACGATACAGTTTCTGTAAAAGTTCAACAGCTGTAGTGCATAGTAAAATGTTGCAATAACTTCCTATGAAGTGCTTTAAAATTAATGTATGAGGGAGGGAGGGAGGGAGCCATGGGTTAAAATACGTTCATTTCTTAACATTAATTAGAAAATAATATGTTTAGACGATTATTAACCAAGTATAATATAGGGGCGAGGGTTAATAATCCAGGATAACTCCTAGTAACCCAGGATGACTCTTAGTAAGCCAGGATGACCCAGGTAAGCCGAGCACTCTGACTTAGATTCACTGGAGATCTTTATTCCTTTTCCTGGAAGTTGCGACACAACAGAGAGTTAACACTTGTGCCTATGTTCTGCTGGGTAAACAAGCCTAGTAGGTGTCAGGAGAGTTGCTCCTGCATGTCTAAGATTGGAGGAGGGTGTGTGGGTGAGGGAGAGAGAGAGTTCTCCAACACCCTGGATGTGAGGAAGTATGAAGGAGGGAAGGTGGGGGAGAGTAAAGGTTGGCAGACTGTGCCTAATATGGATGAAGGCAGGTACGTGGGGGGAGAGTTGAGGGGAATAGCTCAGTCCCCCTTGTCATAAACCTGAACTTGTGGTTTATGTGGGGAATACTGCGATGGGGAGAGACCCAAGGCTCTCTCCCCCTTTCCACTCCCTACCCCTCATCGCTCCTCTTCTCTGCTCCTGTCCTTCTTTCCTCTCCCTCCTGTCCTCCCTTCTTCCCCTCTTCTCTTCTAATCACAAGTCCTGGGATTAGTATATAAGACGTCAAAGAGGGTAGGCAAGTGAGAGAGGCACAAACATTTCAATGTTGTTGGTAAAGGACCCCAGTGGAAATAAGTCCCTGGCTGACTTTTTTGGGTTATCCTAGATTCTCTACACATATGCTGCTATGTATGATAATCTATGTAACTGTATTTGTGTATACCTGAATAATCTTACTTAGAGGCAAGGGTGGGCCAGGATGCTCCCTTCTCACCCTCACTGCCTCTCCCAGAGGAAGGGCATGACAGAATACGCATTAATAACTCCCCAACTCTCCTCCACTCCCATTCCAATGGCTTCATATAAATATTTTATTAACATTAACATCTGAATGCTTAACAAAAGAACCGTTAACTTGAGCGTATTTAAGTGTGCAGCTGTGAATATGGTACCAATGGTAACGTTAAAATCAGAATTTGTTATAATTAGACCTAAACTTGTTTATCCAGACTTATGAAGACTAATACATTAATGTATACATAAACTACCATGGTAAAATTACTTATCTGTCTACTGCTTTTGCTTTTGCTAGAAAATACTCTGTTATTTTTCTAAACCTCTCTCTCCTCTCAGAATATTTATTTTGCAGCTTTTAATGTTAAATGCTTCGGTGTGGAAAGAATGAAGAACTCAAAAGGAAAACTGTATACAAAACTCAAGAGGATCGTCAAATAGAACGAAAAGGAACACATAAATGATTTGGGAATAACTATGTCAGCTGACCTTTTTTTCGAAGAACACGATAAGACAAAGGTCACGAGAGCCAGGAGGATGACGGGGTGGGTAAGGAGAATCTTCAAAACAAGGAAAACAGTGCCATTGGTGACACTTTTCAGGTCTCTCGTGTTCACGACCCCGTTTAGGAGAAATATCAGAGCTGAAATAAATACAAGGATTGTTTACAGACCCCATAGAGCTAATAAAGCATTTACATTACTGGGAACGCCTTAAAGTATTAAATATGTACTCACTGGAGCGGAGGAGAGAGAGATACATGATAATATATACTTGCAAGGTGCTCGAGGGTCTGGTCCCAAATCTGCACACTGCCATAACAATATACTGGAGCGAGAGATATGGGATGAAGTGCAAGATAAACCCATTGAAAAGCAGGGGTGCATTGAGCATAACAAGGGAACACCGTATCAACATTCGTGGCTCCAGAAGATATGAGAAACACTGCTGGAACCAGTGTAGAAGTCTTCAAGAGGAAACGGGACAAGTATCTTCACCAGGTCCCAGATCAACCAGGCTTTGGTGGATATGTGGAGCTGCGGGCCACCATCAGCAACAGCCTGGTTGACCAGGCAAGCACCAGACAAGCCTGGCTCATGGCCGGGGTTCCAGTAGTAGAAAAACTCTGGGAACTCTTCAAGAGTATATCAAAGATATTATTCCACACAGTTGCAAAACTTGCCACATTGCTGACCCATCAACCCTGCCATATGCCTTTTCTGAATCCATAAATGCACCTAACAGTTTCTTACCGTTATCTAAATACTACTCACTTGTATGTTTCAGTGTAAACATCTCGTGTACACATCACCTGCGCTTCTTAAGAGGCACGTAAGTTCCTCTGTCTTCTGATAACATGTTCATTTTTCCACTATAATCTACCTTGTCCATAATTACTATCGCATTTGCTTTGTCTGTTTCGTAAGGTGAAGTCCAGGATCTTTCCTTAATTTATGGTATGACTTAAGAAATCTTTGAAGACAATTGTGTTGCAGACGAACTACAACACAATTGTAGTTCGTCTGCAATCTTAATTTCTGTTTTCCCACTAACTTTTTCAACAATATTTTCCATACACTTTACCCGGTGCACTAGGCAGACTTATTCCATAAAATTCTTGCACTCTCTTACATCTCCTTTTCCCTTATACAAAGGAACTATGTTCATTGTCATTCCTTAGGTAACTTCCCTTCGTTAATTCATATATTATATATGCTATATTTGTTTCGAAACTATCTCCCTTTCTGCTTTCATCATTTAATCCTTAATCCATTCTTTCCCATCTGCTTTATCCCCCTTTTCATCCTGCTTACTTCCTCCACTCTCACCTAACAGCTTCTACTACTCTCTGCTTCGTATCTGAATATATGCAAGCAGTGTTAGTATTTGGCAACTTAAGAATATTCTCTCCTTTCCAATACCTCCATCTCACCATCCAGTATCTTCCCTCTAACATTGCTTACTACCAAACCCATTTACTTCGCAGGCTCTCCCATCTCATTAGTCTCTCTTCACGACTGGTCCTCATTCTCAGCAAAGTTCTCTCATGTACACTCCCCAGCACTGCCGAGGATTACTCCAGTACTAGCGGTACTGGAGCCGCCACTGAAGGTCATGGCAACACCTGGCACTGTCACAGATACTCACTCAAGGTTCCAGTACCGAGAGTGCTCTTTGAAGTCTTCCAGACAGCATAAACTGGAAGGGACTAGCGGGGGAGCCATCACACGGTTTCCAGTCCATAAACCATTAATGCGCTGGAACAGGAATGACCTCTGGCCGCCCCTGGAACCACCAAGAGGGGAGTGGGCTGATGGTAGAATAGGAGAGTGGAGGATAGTCTTCACATGAGGGGAGCATGTAGAGAGGGAGGGGGGTGTGATTTGATAGTGAGGGGTCTGTGAGGGGAGAGGATTAGAAGAGAGGCGAGGAGACTAAAGGAGGGGGAGAGTGAAGTATTCACAAGAGGGGAACATGTAATGAGGGAGGGGACGTGTTTTCATAGGGAGGGATCTATGGAGGGGAGGAGAGAAGAGGATGTGATTAGAATGGAAGGGGAAGGGATGGGGACAGGAGAGGATTTACTCAACGTGAACTGGTTTAGAAAGGGGTTTGTGAGAGGGAAGGTGAGGCGAAGATAAAACAAGAACAGAAAAGCACTGCAGTATTGCATGCTAGCCGATACTAGTCCAAGCTAGCCCATGCTAGCCCATACTAGCCCATGTGAGGCAAGTCTTACACACTATCGTTCCCATTCGTGTATTTGTCTTAAACTATTATTTTTAAAGCTGTCCGACGTATTTGTTTACATATCGCTACGCAGCGCTACGCTCGACTTGTTTACAACGCTGCTGCTTAATCAGTGCCCCCCCCCCCTCATTCTGTGCACTTCAAAAGAGTTTCGTGCTCTTAATATATGCTGGTAAGAAATGATCCTGTATAATTTGGAGGGCCTTATATAGTTGGATGAATCTTATTTT
This sequence comes from Cherax destructor, assembly GCA_009830355.1. Taxonomy (NCBI): domain Eukaryota; kingdom Metazoa; phylum Arthropoda; class Malacostraca; order Decapoda; family Parastacidae; genus Cherax; species Cherax destructor. The sequence goes on along the minus strand of WNWK01001932.1, from coordinate 172,955 downwards.
AGCCAGCTGGCCCAGTGGCTTACGCGCTGGCCTGGACCTTTACGATTCACTTGCCGCGAGTTCTGGCCCCACCCCTTCCGTAGTTTATATATGCATTTTGTCCCTCTCAAGAGAGGCACCTTGATGCAGGTGTGGGGACTTCTAATTCATGGCAGTGGACCTATCTTCCCCTTCCTCCAACCAAACCTGATTGCTCGCCATTCCTAAGGTGCCATATAACCCGTACTGGTTTAGCGTATCCTCCTGATTATAATAATAATTTGCATCCACTTAGTAATACGGAAAACAGAGTCGTATTAAAACCGGGGTAACTTAGTCAAGTAATTTCTGTTAGTTATGCAAACGGTTGCCTGTTAGTTATGCAAACGGTTTCCTGTTAGTTATGAACGGTTGCCTGTTAGTTATGAACGATTGCCTGTTAGTTATGAACAGTTGCCTGTTAGTTATAAACAGTTGCCTGTTAGTTATGAACAGTTGCCTGTTAGTTATGAACGGTTGTCTGTTAGTTATGCAAACGGTTGCCTGTTAGTTATGAACAGTTGCCTGTTAGTTATGAACGGTTGCCTGTTAGTTATGAACGGTTGCCTGTTGGACGGTTGTTAGTTATGAACAGTTGCCTGTTATATGAGCAGTTGCCTGTTAGTTATGAACGGTTGCCTGTTAGTTATGAACGGTTGTCTGTTAGTTATGCAAACGGTTGACTGTTAGTTATGAACAGTTGCCTGTTAGTTATGCAAACGGTTGACTGTTAGTTATGAACGGTTGCCTGTTAGTTATGAACGGTTGCCTGTTAGTTATGAACAGTTGCCTGTTAGTTATGAACGTGCCGTTATTAGACGGTTGCCTGTTAGTTATGAACGGTTGCCTGTTAGTTATGAACGGTTGCCTGTTAGTTATGAGCAGTTGCCTGTTAGTTATGAACGGTTGCCTGTTAGTTATGAACGGTTGTCTGTTAGTTATGAACGGTTGCCTGTTAGTTATGAACAGTTGCCTGTTAGTTATGAGCAGTTGCCTGTTAGTTATGAACGGTTGCCTGTTAGTTATGAACGGTTGTCTGTTAGTTATGCAAACGGTTGACTGTAGTTATGAACAGTTGCCTGTTAGTTATGAACGGTTGCCTGTTAGTTATGAACGGTTGCCTGTTAGTTATGAACGGTTGCCTGTTAGTTATGACGTTGCTGTTAGTTATGAACGTTGCTTATGACGTCTGTTAGTTATGAACAGTTGCCTGTTGTTATGAACAGGGTTTCCTGTTAGTTATGAACGAGTTGCCTGTTAGTTATGAACAGTTGCCTGTTAGTTATGAACAGTTGCCTGTTAGTTATGAACGTTGCCTGTTAGTTATGAACGTTGCTGTTAGTTATGACGTCTGTTAGTTTGCAGTTGACGTAGTTATGAACTGCCTGTTGTGAACGGTTGCCTGTTAGTTATGAACAGTTGCCTGGGTTTGTTATGAACAGCTTGCTTTCCTGTTAGTTATGAACAGTTGCCTGTTAGTTATGAACAGTTGCCTGTTAGTTATGAACGGTTGCCTGTTAGTTATGAACGGTTGCCTGTTAGTTATGAACGGTTGCCTGTTAGTTATGAACAGTTGCCTGTTAGTTATGAACAGTTGCCTGTTAGTTATGAACGGTTGCCTGTTAGTTATGAACAGTTGCCTGTTAGTTATGAACAGTTGCCTGTCTACAGCAACATCAGTCTTATACATCATTGGTAAACAGTACCGACAAGATAAAGAATTAGACGTGTGAAACATCTGGGTATCTTTATTTGTAGACGTTTCGCCCTCCAGTGGCTTTATCAGTACAAATTCAAGGACTTGATGGATAGACTGTGGAGCTGTGTGCAAAAGACGAGGTAATCAGTCCCTCGATCTTGGATTTGGTGAAGACCACCGTAGTCTTGAAGACTCTGAAGACGTGTGTTCAACCATCCGGTTACTGAACAGATGTAATGGTACTTAACCTGAGTCACCGAGTGACGCACTGGATGTAACGCTTCTGGAGTCAGTGACGCACTGCGTCACGCTGGTTGTAACGCTCCCGGGGTATGTGACGCACTGCGTCACGCTGGTTGTAACGCTCCCAGAGTCAGTGACGCACACTGCGTCACTAACGTTCCCAGTTTTCGTCTGCTTTTGTTCAGTTGTTTCTGTTAATGATTATTTTTATTATCATGGGGAAGCGTTAAACCCTGAAGGGTCATATAGTAATTGGGGACTGGGAGGTAACCACATTAAATTCAAAGGGAAGGTCCATTTCCTTGGATCAAGATCCCTTCATCATCAACTAGACACCCCCCTCCCCCTCCTCTTTGGAGAGTATTTAAATAGAAGAGGGAGAGAGAGAGCGCTCCACCCTTAGGGGTCATAGAGCTCCTGAGGCATCTAAGGTAATCAGGTATGATCCGAGGAAGAGGGGGGAGAAATAAAACCAATTCCTTGGATCAAGAACGTCACCAAGTAGCGCTTGTAACTGTGTATTGTTCTCGTGAACAAATACATGGGAGATTTTGAGAAGGACCTGCCTTTTATGGGCCAGTAGGCCTCCTGCAGTGTTTCTCCAGAGCCTTCACTCTGACGGAGGGATATGGATATGTTGCATGTTTTTTTTTTTAACTGTAGTGTAGACGCGTCTCTGACAAGACAGTGATGGAGTGAATGATGATGAAAGTGTTTCCTCTTTTTCAGGTCACGCTGCCTTGGTGGGAAACGACTGATGTGTTAATTAAAAAAAAAACTAATATGTAGCATTATCAGCTCTGCAGTAATGTATACCAGTGTTTATATACACACATGTGACATATATACACAGAATTCTTCAATGTATATTCTTACAGTTTAAATATTTAGTCCCTGCGCTTCGTGTTGATGAATTAGACACATTGTGGAAACGTTTCGCCAGTGGCTTCATCAGTCCAATACAGAGAAGAATGATTGAAGATCAGAAGGAGTTTAAGGTAATCAGTCCCTCAATCTGGAGTCGATTTAAATCGACTCCAGATTGAGGGACTGATTACCTCAACCTCCTGATCTTCAGCCATTCTTCTCTGTTTTGGACTGATGAAGCCACTGTGTGGCGCGTGTGTCTAATTTATCAACTTGTCTTTTGTCTGAACCAGTTTTCTACGCTCCTGGGCAGCGCAGGAGAACCCACTAACATAAACACAGCAAGTAGCCCCTAAACTGGCCAACATAGGGTGAAATATTAAAATAGCATAGCTACCTCCCTCTTCCTCTCCCTTCCAGCATGTCTCTCTCCCCAGGCCGGCGGTCGCTAGTAATAAACACCCCAAACCCCTTCTTCTGTTTCCCTCAGCACCCCATTGTTCGCTGACAAATGAGCATCAACTGCCCAGAAAAATAGGGGATCGGAAAGTACACAAAATGCGATTATAGACCCCAATGTGTAACCTCGATAAAAAGGGTTCGGAGCCTCCTCTTTACACATGGGATCGCGTGTTATTACAAAATAATGGAGGGTAAAGAGTTAAGAGGCGGGGAAGCGGTATCAAGGGGTGGTCAGTAGGGGAGGCGAGAGTTGCTAGTCAGGGAAATATGTCTCAATTTTGAGTGCATTTCGGATATTTTAAATCATTTATAAACCAAGAATGTTGGTACTGTTAAATATCTCCCGTATTACGTAGCACATTCTGGCGATAGCGGAAATTATTTTGTAAGTCTTAAAAATAATGGCAACAAAACACTTTCCGTCAACTCTTTTGCCCGATGAAATATGATCCAGTGACCAGCTCATCACACAGATATTTCTCAAAGAATTACCTCTCGTTCTGATACATAAAAAATCGCTTAAGAGGACCATATCGGGTTCCAGCAGGCGGGGCTTCCTTCTAAATCTCTGACGGGAGTTGATCAACTTAGCTGTGATGGTAGCTGACATTGATATGGTAATTTTGATGGTAGGAGGCAGTGATAGAGATTACATTCAGTTTATAACGGTGTAATTATTAACATGTGAGAGTTTAGGCTTGAGTTTCTCCCTTAAATAAGTAATGGATGTATTCCATCTCTTTACGATCCTAGTGGGTTTAGCGCTTTACATTTGATTATAATAATCCATCTCTTTGCTAGTTCATAGTGTTTGCTATTGTTATTAAAAGCTATATGAGCTAGCCTTAATATTATAGCTGTGTGGTAGGTGCTTAGAACTTTAGTTTTGGTATTTAGTTCCTTAAATTCTTTAGTAGTTGTTGCTTAGTTATTTAGCTTCTGTGGTAGTTACTAAGCCTGTGTGGTAGTTCCTTAGTTATTTAACTTGTGTGGTAGTTCCTTAGCTTGTGTGGTACCTGCTTAGGTTCCAGGCCTATGACCACCACTAGGGTAGCTTTATCAAAAGCCCAGCTAGACACTGGATCAACCAGGTTATACACACACTCATTTAGTGTATTTCTTTAATACAAAAATAAAATATTCTTCAATTAATATTTAATGTCTAACCTCGTTTAGTTCATACATTACCTGGGGAATGAGAAGTAATGAGGTTTGATGCGAGGAAGAAGGTTGATCCAGGTCAAAGGATGAAGTAAAGCTCTTTAGTATTAAGTCACCTATATTGATGGTTGAACTGAGGTATCTTGTAGGGAGATGGAAGTGGTCAGTGTCAGCAGTGTGGGTAGTGGTCAGTGTCAGCAGTGTGGGTAGTGGTCAGTGTCAGCAGTGTGGGTAGTGGTCAGTGTCCCAGTGCGTAGTGGTCATGTCCAGTGTGGGTAGTGGTCAGTGTCAGCAGTGTGGGTAGTGGTCAGTGTCAGCAGTGTGGGTAGTGGTCAGTGTCAGCAGTGTGGGTAGTGGTCAGTGTCAGCAGTGTGGGTAGTGGTCAGTGTCAGCAGTGTGGGTAGTGGTCAGTGTCAGCAGTGTGGGTAGTGGTCAGTGTCAGCAGTGTGGGTAGTGGTCAGTGTTAGCAGTGTGGGTAGTGGTCAGTGTCAGCAGTGTGGGTAGTGGTCAGTGTCAGCAGTGTGGGTAGTGGTCAGTGTCAGCAGTGTGGGTAGTGGTCAGTGTCAGCAGTGTGGGTAGTGGTCAGTGTCTCCAGTGCGGGTAGTAGTCAGTGTCACCAGTGTGGGTAGTGGTCAGTGTCACCAGCGTGTGTAGTGGTCAGTGTCACCAGTGTGGGTAGTAGTCAGTGTCACCAGTGTGGGTAGTGGTCAGTGTCATGAGCGTGTGTAGTGGTCAGTGTCACCAGTGTGGGTAGTGGTCTGTGTCAGCAGTGTGGGTAGGGGTCAGTGTCAGCAGTGTGGGTAGTGGTCAGTGTCACCAGCGTGGCTAGTGGTCAGTGTCACCAGCGTGTGTAGTGGTCAGTGTCACCAGTGTGGGTAGTGGTCAGTGTCACCAGTGTGGGTAGTGGTCAGTGTCACCAGAGTGGGTAGTGGTCAGTGTCACCAATGTGGGTAGTGGTCAGTATCTCCAGCGTGGGTAGTTGTCAGTGTCAGCAGTGTGGGTAGTTGTCAGTGTCAGCAGTGTGGGTAGTGGTCAGTGCCACCAGTGTGGGTAGTGGTAAGTGCCACTAGTGTGGCTAGTGTTCAGTGTCACCAGTGTGGGTAGTGGTCAGTGTCACCAGTGTGGGTAGTGGTCAGTGCCACCAGTGTGGGTAGTGGTCATTGTCACCAGTGTGGGTAGTGGTCAGTGTCTCCAGTGGGGGTAGTGGTCAGTGTCATCAGTGTGGGTAGTGGTCAGTGTCATCAGTGTGGGTAGTGGTCAGTGTCATCAGTGTGGGTAGTGGTCAGTGTCTCCAGTGTGGGTAGTAGTCAGTGTTTCCAGTGTGGGTAGTGATCAGTGTCTCCAGTGTGGGTAGTGGTCAGTGTCATGAGCGTGTGTAGTGGTCAGTGTCACCAGTGTGGGTAGTGGTCTGTGTCAGCAGTGTGGGTAGGGGTCAGTGTCTCCAGTGTGGGTAGTGGTCAGAGCCACCAGTGTGGGTAGTGGTCATTGTCACCAGTGTGGGTAGTGGTCAGTGTCTCCAGTGTGGGTAGTGGTCAGTGTCATCAGTGTGGGTAGTGGTCAGTGTCATCAGTGTGGGTAGTGGTCAGTGTCTCCAGTGTGGGTAGTAGTCAGTGTTTCCAGTGTGGGTAGTGGTCAGTGTCACCAGTGTGGGTAGTGCCAGAACCTGGAACATTACCAGGTCAACACTTGCAACATTGACCTGCCAGAACCTGGAACATTACCAGGTCAATACTTGCAACATTGACCTGCCAGAACCTGGAACATTGCCATTCAACACTTGCAACATTAAAATTAAGTGGATTATATTTCGACTTTTGCGACTGCTTTGTTTTTTGCTGTTTTTGTGAGAAACTAATTTGGGTTAGATATATTAGTGAATGCGCCTCACTTTTTCATTATTGCTGTTATAATATTCTTGGGGAAGCGCTAAACGTGTAGCAGTCACATAGCATCTAGGGAATGGAAGGCAATCACTTCTGATTCTTTTACACAGGTCAATTTACAGGCCTAGAGCTGTTATCCAACCTCAGCTATCTGTGGTATAGTACCCCATCCCCAGGATGCGACCCACACCAGTCTACTAACACCCAGGTACCTACTTACCGCTAGGTGAACAGGGACAACAGGTGTAGGGAACCATGCCCAACGTTTCCACCCGTGCCGGGGATCGAACAACGGACACTCATGTGAGCTGAGTGCTCTACCAACCGAGCCACGGGACACATTGATCTAATGGTAGCTCTAGTTACTCGGACCAAGAGCGTTGAGGCATCCACATGAAGGAGCCAGTGACGGATGACACCCAGGTCAAAAAAATAAATTAAATGGATTAATGAATGTTGTTTATTTCCTCCTCTCTAACAGAAGAGCGGTGGTAGGACAGCTAATACACAAATAATCCTCTTATAGGAGAGAGGAACTCTACGACGACGCTACGGTCCGACTCTGACCACTTACAAAGTCACACTAACACAAAAAAGGGAGAGTAGTAGCTAATATGCTATGGAAAAGACCAGGTATTTGAAACGTGTTAGGTGGAAAACGGTAATATTTATATTACTAATTCCCGAGGACACAGCCCCAGGAGCATTGTTGACGATAGGTACGAATAGGTAATGAAGGTAAGGGAGGAGATAATTGTAGGAGACGAAGAGATGATAGATAATGGAAGATAAAGCATGAAAGATTTTTTCCGTCTCTGAATACGGGACTGATCACTGAAGGATTTGATGATGGATTAGGCGAAGACATCAATACAAGTGATGGAGGTGGAGTGTAGGGCAATGGTAGACCTGTATGGTGATGCGAGATGAGGCGTACATGTCTTTTATATCCAGGCTGTGTAACCCACACGGGTTTAGTACTATCCTTAGAATACAATAATAATAATAATGTGTCCTGGGGGCAGGAGAGAGCAGTGATTGTGAGACACGAGTCCTGGGTAAGTGAATGAGAAATACGAATGTGAAATAAGACTAGAGCTCTTGTGTATTTGATGAAGGTAGGAACAAATGAGAATGATAACAACAAGGGATGGAGAAGAATAAGTGAGAACGAAACTTGACTCGTGTGCATTTAGAAGCTAAGATATAAGAGAGAGAGAGAGAGGTGAGTGACAATAGTGATGCTGGGATAACACAGGTGAAATGAAAACATACAATTCAAGACGACGTCAGAGCCCCGCGTCTGAGGTCAGTTGTCACAGCGATGGTCTGACACGACGCCAGTCTTATTTCTCCCTCAAAAAAATAAAAATACGTTATGTCAACTGGTTCTCATGGGATAAGTTCCTCTTCATATATTCTTTCGTTGCTTCATAGTTTTAGTGGTGGACCTACGTACTGTAGTTTCGGATGCTGCTGTGTGATCTACACGTCGTAGGACGTTACCTATTATTGCTTCCCTCTAGTTATCACTCGTGTATTATTTACACTGTGTGCAGTTAGACCTGGAACCGGTTTTTTTATTTGTGCTGTTCCCAGCGCCTGGTGTGCTGCTCCTGGCTCTCTTGCCTCTGACTATTATGTAGATTTTGACCTCGCAAGCACTTCTTCTTTTGTGAACTGCGTCTTGTGAGGCATTCCTCATCCCCGTCTCTACGCTCTATAATTTTGACAGATATGTGTAATTTTTTTTGCTTTGCGCCTCGTGAGCCATGCCTGCCTCTCTCTCTCTCTCTCTCTCTCTCTTTCTCTCTCTCTCTCTCTCTCTCTCTCTCTCTCTCTCTCTCTCTCTCTCTCTCTCTCTCTCTCTCTCTCTTCTCTCTTCTTTCTCTCTCTTCTCTCTCTCTCTCTCTCTCTCTCTCTCTCTCTCTCTTTCTCTCTTTCTCTCTTTCTCTCTTTCTCTCTTTCTCTCTCTCTCTCTCTCTCTCTCTCTCTCTCTCCCCCCCCCTCTCCCCATATATATATGTCGTGTCGAATAGGTATAACTGTTCATTTAGCAAGAACTTATTTCTAAAATTTTCTCTTATACGTTTAAAGATATATTTTTTTCATTGATGTTAATGTAAAAATTAATAATTTTGTACCAAAAGAACCTTAGAAAACTTACCTAACCTTATTATAACAAGCGCAATTTAATTTAGCCTAATCCAACTAAATATATTTTAGATAAGTTTACAATAATTTAATAATAAACAAACACAATGAAATATTATTTTTATGTCGTTCCGAATAGGTAAAATGAGATTTTGGGTTAAAAAGCAATGCTCTTCTTGCCGAATAAGGCAAGCGAAAATTTGTGTATGCAAAAATTTCGCAAAAATCATTCTGAACCTAACGAAAAAAAAATATTTTATTGTGTTTGTTAATTATTAAATTATTGTAAACTTATCTAAAATATATTTAGTTGGATTAGGCTAAATTAAATTGCGCTTGTTATAATAAGGTTAGGTAAATTTTCTAAGGTTCTTTTGGTGAATGTTGAGATTGTGAATGTTCAGCTTGTGAATGTTGATCCTGTGAATGTTCAGCTTGTGAATGTTGATCCTGTGAATGTTCAGCTTGTGAATGTTGAGACTGTGAATGTTCAGCTTGTGGATGTTGAGACTGTGAATGTTCAGCTTGTGGATGTTGAGACTGTGAATGTTCAGCTTGTGAATGTTGAGACTGTGAATGTTCAGCTTGTGAATGTTGAGACTGTGAATGTTCAGCTTGTGAATGTTGAGACTGTGAATGTTCAGCTTGTGAATGTTGAGACTGTGAATGTTCAGCTTGTGAATGTTGAGACTGTGAATGTTGAACCTGTGAATTGTGTAAAAATGTTACATGAAGAATTTTTTAAACATACTTCCTTTGAATGGAGTTCTTGGTGGTAGTGAAGGAGGCTCTGAATCCAGGGAATCAGCACCATCTTCCTCTTACTTAGATCAAGCCTGGCGCAGCGTGACCACTGCGGGTTTGAACTCTTTCCCACAGTCACTTGTGAATCATATTTTTTCGGCGTACTTTCTCTTGTTCTTTGTTTTCTTGGAAACATATACATAGATGCAGCATAATTAGGTTAAGCGCTAAATCCATGTGGGCGCAAGACGTGGTAGAGGCTTGATCATCCGAGACAGATGCGCTTCCGCACTCAGCTCTGGCGCAGGAGATCGATGGTTTTGCTCTGTTGGTATTTTAGTCTAAGCTGGAGAATTCATTATTGCCGTTGATAATGTCCCTCACGCAGTGGTGGAGGTCACCAGAGTGTTGTAGATATTCGTGACCCATGGTCTGATGCCGTGCTCCTTCCTTAAGTGAATGTGACCTGACAGTAGGTTGGGTCATTGTCTTAAGCCGGTAGGAGACTTGGACCTGCCTCGCATGGGCCAGTAGGACTGCTGCAGTGATCCTTCTTTCTTATGTTCTTAAGCGTGTTGCTAGGTGTTTGGTTAGGACCCCTGATTGTTCGTGGTGGGGGGGAGGGAGAGGCTGCTTATTTCAGATGAGTCCCAGTGGAGCTCCTGGTTTAAGAATTCTTCACGTACAGGTACATGTAAATACAGTTACACAAATTATCATATATAGTAACGTATGTGTAAATTACTTAGGATAACCCCAAACAAGTCAGACAGACTTCTTTCCTTTGGGGTTTGTGGATATCCGGCAGGATGCACGTTCTGGCAGGTCTGGAATTGCTGGAATGGCGTGCGTATAGAAATTTCTACCCATGTTCAGAGCTGCTTAGATGTGGTGAGTTTGGTGCAGGAATGTTTTGGTGAGGGTATCCACTGGTTGGTGTCCGGGCCATGGTGCAGATTAAGCACAATGATCCTATACTCGGTAGCGTTCAAGAAGCCGACACTTCTCTCGTCGGCAGTAGTGACTCTGGTTGTAGGTACTTTCGAAGGCGATGGTGTAAAGGCGAGGTACGACTGGAGAGCTGTGTGTGTGTGTGTGTGGAAAGTGTGTCAACAAACCATACCACGGGTGGGGTTCGAACCTGCGGTCACAGAGTGTCATTACAACAAATATGCTTTGAAGACAGCCTTTCTATGCTCATTGGAAAAGTGTTGTTAGTTAAACCCATCGATAAACTGACTGCATGAGCGAAATCTTGTCAGCTAAGCTCATTACACTGGATTTGTGTCTGCTTCCATCATGTCGGTATTTTATTCCTTATTTTGTCTTTGTCTCTTTATTCTTTCCTTCTCCACTATTCTCCACGCTTTATTATAATACTTCTCCGTCTTTTCCTCCCAAAATTCTTCTTGCACTAACTATTTCCAGATTCTTTATACCACTTCCGCATATTTCCCATCTGCTCTTCTTATCTCTCTCTCTCTCTACTTCCTCCATCCTGCCTCTTCTATTCGTTCCCTCTCTTTATCTCTTCGGTTTATCGTTGATCTTCCATTTCATTCAGTTTTTCCTCCCCTTCCAACTTTATTCATTTTCTCCCCCTTTTCTCGCCAAATTAGTTTCTTTAATTAGTCACGATTTATAACTTCTCTAGTTGATCTGCTGTATAATCCTTGTGGTTTAGCGCTTCTATTTGATTATAATAATAATCTAGTTGATCTATCAGTTCTTCCCATATCCCTCTTTACTTCCTCTCTCTCTCCCCCTCCTCCCTTAGTAACCATCATGGCCCTAATTGCGAGAAATACCAAGATTAGGGGGACATAGCGATGATTTTTTAAAATAATTGCTACTATTGATTGGTGGGAGGCTGACCATTCTAGTGCCTAGACGCAAGAGGCTGACGACCCCTACCTTACTTCCCTCCCTCCCTCCCTTTCCTCCCTCCCTCCCTCCCTTTCCAAAATCCCTCCCACCCTTACTTCCTTCCCTCCCTGCGGGGAAAAAGAAGAGATAGATAGATAAAGACGGTGCTGTAGAGGGAGGAGGAGGATAAATGTAGAATAAGGTGTGATAGAAAAGAGGGGGATATATGTGAATGAAGAGGAGGTAATGGAGAAGGAGGGATGAAGAGGGTGGGATGGAAGAGAGGAGATTACAGAGAATGAGATAGAGAAGAGAGACAGTGGTTTGCACTGTGGGTTGACTAATTAGGCGGAAGAGAAAGGCAGAGTGGGAGAGAGAGATGGGTAGTGTGTGAAAGAGAGATGGGTAGAGTGGGAGAGAGAGATGGGTAGTGTGTGAAAGAGAGATGGTAGAGTGGGAGAGAGAGATGGGTAATGTGGGAGGGAGAGATGGGTAGTGTGGGAGGGAGAGATGGGTAGTGTGGGAGAGAGAGAGAACCTACGAAGGGACTGGTAACTAGACACTGAGAAAGCTTGATAATAAAAAAATAGAGGAAGGATTATAACTGAAGAGAAGAAGCAGACGACCCGACGATAACTCAGAAGAAGAAGACGAGGAGGGTGATAACTGAGACTAAAGACACGACCACAACAGAAGCAGCTCGATGTTTGAGAAGAGAATAAGAGACAATAAACGGGAAGAGTGAGAGGGGAGGAAAAATATTTTTATTTTGATAATATTATGGAATACTGTACGTTAATAACAGATTAACGAAGTATAGTAAAATAAAAGAGAATCAACAGATAGGCAAAATATCAAGTAACACAGCGTTTTCTTGATGAAGGAAGAAATTGAATCAACACGTAAACAGTAATGAAATTAAGATTTTTCAATGAAATTCATGGAAATTATGGAAGACTTGTGTGTGGACTCACCTATTTGTGGTTGCAGGGGTCGATTCATAGCTCCTGGCTCCGCCTCTTCACTGATTGCTACTAGGTCCTCTCTCCCCCTGCTCCATGAGCTTTATCAAACCTCGTCTTAAAACTATGTATGGTTCCTGCCTCCACTACGTCACTTTCTAGGCTATTCCACTTCCTGACAACTCTATGACTGAAGAAATACTTCCTAACATCCCTTTGACTCATAGGAGTCTTCAACTTCTAATTGTGACCCCTTGTTTCTGTGTCCCCTCTCTGGAACATCCTGTCTCTGTCCACCTTATCTATTCCTCGCAGTATTTTATATGTCGTTATCATGTCCTCCTGTCCTCTAGTGTCGTCAGGCCGATTTCCCTTAACTTTTCTTCGTAGGACAATCCCCTTAGCTCTGGGACTAGTCTTGTTGCAAACCTTTGCACTTTCTCTAATTTCTTGACGTGCTTGACCAGGTGTGGGTTCCAAACTGGTGCTGCATACTCCAGTATGGGCCTGACGTATATGGTGTACAGAGTCTTGAATGATTCCTTAGTGAGGTATTGGAACGCTATTCTTAGGTTTGCCAGCCGCCCGTATGCTGCAGCAGTTATCTGATTGATGTGTGCCTCAGGAGATGTGCTCGGTATTATACTCACCCCAAGATCTTTTTCCTTGAGTGAGGTTTGCAGTCTTTGGCCACCTAGACTATACTCTGTCTGCGGTCTTCTTTGCCCTTCCCCGATCTTCATGACTTTACATTTGGCAGGGTTAAATTCAAGGAGCCAGTTACTGGACCAGGCTTGTAGCCTGTCCAGGTCTCTTTGTAGTCCTGCCTGATCCTCGACTGATTTAATTCTTCTCATTAACTTCACATCATCTGCAAACAGGGACGCTTCTGAGTCTATCCCTTCCGTTATGTCATTCACATATACCAAAAACAGTACAGGTCCTAGGACTGACCCTTGTGGAACCCCACTCGTCACAGGTGCCCACTCTGACACCTCGTCACGTACCATGACTCGTTGTTGCCTCCCTGTCAGATATTCTCTGATCCATTGCAGTGCCTTTCCTGTTACGTGTACTGTGTCGAACGCCTTCTTGCAGTCCAAGAAAATGCAGTCTATCCACCCCTCTCTCTCGTGTCTTACTTCTGTTACTTTGTCATAAAACTCCAGTAGGTTTGTGACACAGGATTTTCCTTCTCTGAAACCGTGCTGGTTGTCGTTTATAAGCTTGTATCTTTCTAGGTGCTCCACCACTCTCCTCCTGATGATCTTCTCCATGACTTTGCATACTATACACGTCAGTGACACAGGTCTGTAGTTTAATGGATGTGTTGAAGATTTTTGTTAGTGGCACACTTAACATCTCTGCTCCCTCTCTAAGAACCCACGGAGAAATGTTGTCAGGTCCCACCTCTTTTGAGGTATCGAGTTCACATAGCAGCTTCTTCACCTCCTCCTCGGTTGTGTGTATTTCATCCAGCACTTGTTGGTATACCTCCCTATTCTGAATTCCTGGAGTCCTTCCTGTCTCCTGTGTAAATACTTCTTTAAATCTCATGTTGAGCTCCTCACATACCTCTTGGTATATATATATATATATATATATATTTTTTTTTTTTTTTTTTTTTTATTAACACATCGGCCGATTCCCACCAAGGCAGGGTGGCCCGAAAAAGAAAAACTTTCATCATCATTCACTCCATCACTGTCTTGCCAGAAGGGTGCTTTACACTACAGTTATAAAACTGCAACATTTACACCCCTCCTTCAGAGTGCCGGCACTGTACTTCCCATCTCCAGAACTCAAGTCCGGCCTGCCGGTTTCCCTGAATCCCTTCATAAATGTTACTTTGCTCACACTCCAACAGCACGTCAAGTATTAAAACCATATGCCTCCATTCACTCCTATCAAATACGCTCACACATGCTTGCTGGAAATCCAAGCCCTCGCACACAAAACTTCCTTTACCCCTCCCTCCAACCTTTCCTAGGCCGACCCCTACCCCGCCTTCCCTCCACTACAGATTTATACACTCCGAAGTCACTCTGTCTCGTTCCATTCTCTCTACATGTCCAAACCACCTCAACAACCCTCCTCAGCTCTCTGGACAATCGTTTTGGTAATCCCGCACCTCCTCCTAATTTCCAAACTCCGAATTCTCTGCATTATATTCACACCACACATTGACCTCAGACATGACATCTCCACTGCCTCCAGCCTTCTCCTCGTTGCAACATTCATCACCCATGCTTCACACCCATATAAGAGCGTTGGTATAACTATACTCTCATACATTCCCTTTTACTTCCATGGACAAGGTTCTTTGTCTCCACAGACTCCGAAGTGCTCCACTCACCCTTTTCCCTCATCAATTCTATGATTCACCTCATCCTTCATAGACCCATCCGCCGACATGTCCACTCCCAAATATCTGAATACATTCACCTCCTCCATACTCTCTCCCTCCAATCTGATATCCAATCTTTCGTCACCTATTCTTTTTGTTATCCTCATCACCTTACTCTTTCCTATATTCACTTTCAATTTTCTTCTTTACACACCCTACCAAATTCATCCACCAACCTCTGCAGCTTCTCTTCAGAATCTCCCAAAGCACAGTGTCATCAGCAAAAGCAACTGTGACAACTCCCACTTTGTATTTGCTTCTTTATCTTTTAGCCCAACACCTCTTGCCAAGACCCTCGCATTCACTTCTCTTACAACCCCATCTATAAATATATTGAACAACCACGGTGACATCACACATCCTTGTCTAAGGCCCACTTTTACTGGGAAATAGTCCCCTTCCCTCCTACACACTCTAACCTGAGCCTCACTATCCTCATAAAAACTCTTCACTGCTTTCAGTAACCTTCCTCCTATTCCATACACCTGCAACATCTGCCACATTGCCCCCTATCTACCCTATCATACGCCTTTTCCAAATCCATAAATGCCACAAAACATCTTTACCCTTATCCAAATACTGTTCACCTATATGTTTCACTGTAAACACTTGGTCTACACACCCCTACCTTTCCTAAAGCCCCTTGTTCATCTGCTATCCTGCTTTCTGTTTTACTCTTAATTCTTTCAATAATAACTCTACCATACACTTTACCAGGTACACTCAACAGACTTATTCCCCTATAATTTTTGCACTCTCTTTTGTCCCCTTTGCCTTTATACAAAGGAACAATACACGCTCTCTGCCAATCCCTAGGTACCTTACCCTCTTCCATACATTTATTAAATAATAGCACCAACCACTCCAAAATTATATCCCCACCTGCTTTTAACATTTCTATCTTTATCCCATCAATCCCAGCTGCCTTACCCCTTTCATTCTACCCACTGCCTCACGAACTTCCCTACACCCACAACTGGCTCTTCCACACTCCTACAAGATGTTATTCCTCCTTGCCCTACACACGAAATCACAGCTTCCCTGTCTTCATCAACATTTAACAAATCCTCAAAATATTCTCTCCATCTTCCCGATACCTCTAACTCTCCATTTAATAACTCTCCTCTCCTATTTTTAACTGTCAAATCCATTTGTTCTCTAGGCTTCCTCAACTTATTAATCTCATTCCAAAACTTTTTCTTATTTTCAACAAAATTTGCTGATAACATCTCACCCACTCTCTCATCTGCTCTCTTTTACATTGCTTCACCACTCTTTTAACCTCTCTTTTTCTCTCCATATACTCTTCCCTCCTTGCATCACTTCTACTTTGTAAAAACCTCTCATATGCTAACTTTTCTCCCTTACTACTCTCTTTACATTATCATTCCACCAATCGCTCCTCTTCCCTCCCGCACCCACTCGCCTGTAACCACAAACTTCTGCTGAACACTCTAACACTACATTTTTAAATCTACCCCATACATTTTCGACCCCATTGCCTACACTCTCACTAGCCCATCTATCCTCCAATAGTTGTTTATATCTTACCCTAACTGCCTCCTCTTTTAGTTTATAAACCTTCACCTCTCTTTACTTACTGATTCTATTTTCCTTGTATCCCATCTACCTTTACTCCCACTGTAGCTATAACTAAAAAGTGATCTGATATATCTGTAGCCCCTCTATAAACATGTACATCCTGAAGTCTACTCAACAGTCTTTTATCTATCAATACATAGTCCAACAAACTACTGTCATTACGTTCTACATCATATCTTGTATACTTATTTATCCTCTTTTCTTAAAATATGTATTACCTATAACTAAACCCCTTTCTATACAAAGTTCAATCAAAGGGCTCCCATTATCATTTACACCTGGCACCCCAAACTTACCTACTACACCCTCTCTGCATGTTTCTCCCACTTTAGCATTTAGGTCCCCTACCACAATTACTCTCTCATTTGGTTCAAAAGTTCCTATACATTCGCTTAACATCTCCCAAAATCTCTCTCTCTCCTCTACACTCCTCTCTTCTCCAGGTGCATACACGCTTATTATGACCCACTTTTCGCATCCGACCCTTATTTTAATCCACATAATCCTTGAATTTACACATTTATATTCCCTCTTTTCCTTCCATAACTGATCCTTCAACATTATTGCTACCCCTTCCTTAGCTCTAACTCTCTCAGATACTCCTGACTTAATCCCATTTATTTCTCCCCACTGAAACTCGCCTACCCCTTCAGCTTTGTTTCGCTTAGGGCCAGGACATCCAACTTCTTTTCATTCATAACATCGGCAATCATCTCTTTCTTATCATCCGCACTACATCCACGCACATTCAGACAACCCAATTTTATAAAGTTTTTCTTCTTCTCGTTTTTAGTAGATTTGTACAGGAGAAGGGGTTACTAGCCCATTGCTCCCGGCATCTTAGTCGCCTCATACGACACGCATGGCTTACGGAGGAAAGATTCTTTTCCACTTCCCCATGGACAATAGAGAAAATAAAAGGAACAAGAGCTATTAAGAAAAGAAGAAAAACCTAGATGTATATATATATATATATATATATATATATATATATATATATATATATATATATATATATATATATATATATATATATATATTATTTTTGGACCAAATCTAACTTAGAAATCTCACCTAACCTAATTTAAACTAGCGTAATTTTTTTTTTAGATAAATTCTTCTAGGTATAGCATAGGTCACTTTAAATTTACTTAATAATACTTAAAATCAATGATATGTTTTTTGGTTATGCTCAGATCGATTTCTATTGATTTATAGAAAAACAAATTTACATTCTGCTAATTCGGCAGAAAACACTCTTGTCTAAGAGACCAAACCCGACTGTCGGCTTAATCAGCACGACATATATATTAATAAATGTACAATGGCAGATATTGTAGAAACCCATGGTAATAAAAAGACAGTTGATGTAGAAGAAACCTTTATTATGTACATATGAACATTAATACATATATTATTATTATTATTATTATTATTATTATTATTATTATTATTATTATTATTATTATTAAAGTAAAATTGGTGTGCGAGTATCAAAAAGTACTAAGAAAAATCAGAAACGATTAGATGTCTTGGGAAAAAATGATGGAAATGTAAGAGGATTACAGGAGGGGAAGCACAGGCGTGAAATCGGGTGTAATATTGGATTAAATGAGGGGAACAGGAAGAAATGGTGAAGAGGGGAGAGCAAGGAAGACAGAAAGACTTAGTCACTTGTTGAACTTCATGAAGGAGGGTGGGAGGGAAGGAAGGAAGGCGGGAAGAGGAGGGAGGGAAGGTCGCAAAGATGATAGAATTCATAGGGAGGGAAGGTAGCCTAGATGGACACACAGGTGGTATACCTGGAGAGGGTTTCGAGGGTCAACGCCCCCGCGGCCCGGTCTGTCACTAGGTCGTGGTAGTGGCAACCAAATGGTATCTCAAAAGTAGACAGTTAAAATACATTTTAAGTGATACAACAGTACCTTTTCCAAGGAGATTAGGTGACCCAAAAAGAGGAAACGCATTAACCGTCATTCATCCAGTCACTGTTTTGCCAGAAGTGTGCTGACATTATATTTCAGATGTGTCTCCCAACTGCAACTTCCTCGCCCATCCTTCAGGAGTTGTTTCCCTGAATCCCTTCATAAATGTTACCTTGCTCATTCCAACAACACTTCAGGTCACTAAAATCATTTTCCTCCGGCAATTCCCATCTATAACGTTCACACAAGCCTGTTAGATGTTCAAGCCCCTAGCACTCAAAGCCTTCTTTACCCTCTCCAACACCGACCCCCTCCTTACCTCCACACCTGATTTATGCACCCTCCTAGTCGTCCTATATTGCCATAATATCACTAAATATCCAGACCACCTCAACAAACCCTTCCTCAGCTGTGAATTCTCTGCACATTCACACAACACATCGCCCTCTAACACCACATTTCCACCACCTTCTGCCACCTCCTCACTGCAACGTTTAAAACACATGTTGCAAAGCCATGTAAGTGTTGGCACCACTATACTCTGGTACGCTACCTTCTTGCCTCTATGAATAAAGCTCTTGGTCTCCACAGATAACTTAATGCACCACCCGTCTTTTTTTTACCCCTTTGACCTGTAGTTTACTTCGTCTTTGATAGACCCATCCACAAAAACGTCCACTCCAAAATATCTGAACTCATTTAATTTCTCCATACTCCCTCCTCCGGTTAGTCGGACTTGAGTCCTGGAGGTGGACTCTGAAGGAGGTGATGAAGATAATATTGCGGTTTTTGAACTTTAGTATAGACAAGCCTCTGGCAAGGCAGCAAAGGAATAAGTGATGATGAAAGTGTTCCTTCTTTTACGGATCACCCTGCCTCGGTGGGCAACGGCTAATATGCTAATAAAAAAAATTAATTGCCTAGGCTTTTTTTTTGGTTATATTCATCACTTTGCTCTTTCATATGTTCCCTTTTAATTTCCTTATTTAACATGTCCTTCCGAATTCCTTCACAAACCTTTGCAACTTGTGTTCAGAACCTCCCGAAAGAACCGTGTCATCTGCAAAGAGCAACTGTGACCACTTCCCCTTTCAGTCTGATTCAATGTCTTTTAATCCCACACCTCTTCCCCCACACTTTTACAGTCTCATCTATATATATGTTTAACAACCATGGTAATATAACACAACCCTGCCTAAGGCCTAATTTTGCTGGAAAAATAATCTCTTCTCTCATGTCCATAATAAACTTGAGTCCTACGGTCAAGACCTTGGTTTCACTACTTGATAAAACCCCTGCAGGAAAGGCTGATAATGTCTAATCGTAATCAAAGAAACTGATTTCCGTAGACGCAAGTGCCTTGAATCAGCACTTATCGCTGTTTCTAACACAATTAAACAAAACAAAGGCAGCTTCACCATCTCTGAAGTCTTAGCAAGAATCCTCCTGAAAACAGTAAACCCTACCATCACATAGTCTCTCCTGCTAATACCACACAAGCGCATCGCAGATGTGGAACACTGCTACAGGCCTTCTCTATTCCAACCTCCTACAGAAATATTTGTCTAACCTGTTTTAATACTACCCAAGTAATTGTTTTTATCCCCTTTTACTCATGTGCAAGTTGATTGTTCTACCTTATTGTATTACTACTACTACTATAACTTATATCACTACTACTTCTACCACCACTAGTATTACACCTCACTTTGAGAGTATATATATACCCTCTGTGTCTATATATTGCTTGTAACGGCTTGACAAAGCTCCTGGAGAGCGAAACGTTGCCACAATAAAATGTCTCATTAGTTGCATTTGTGTCCTTTTACTTAACATATTGTCGGTAATTCTAACAATATTAATACAGGGAAGGGGATGTAAGGTATTCAGGGTTAATTCAGGGAACTGGAGCACAGATTCAATTCCCTAGATCAAGAACCCCTCACTAGCGTCAAGGAACCTCCATAACCCTTTTGTAACCCCTTAGATTCATTTTTTTTTTCAAAACCGTTTAGTTTACCACTTGAATGAAATAGGTTTAATTTATTAATACTAGAATGAGTGATTATAAAATTACTTACTCAGTTACTATTTTATAACTGGGAATAATGCAGTGCCACAGGGAAAACTGTCTTCATAATTTTTGGAGGGTCAGAAATATACAAAATTACTGGGCGAATAATAAAACTTTAAAATCTCCATAATCTTCTAGGTATGCCTCCCCAAGCTTCGCAGTTCAAGATTTCTGGAAGAGCCTCTCTTACACACATGAGTATACCTCCGTCCCTTCACAAGAGAGCTGTCTCCTCCAAGCCTCCCTCCAATCTGACCTCCTCCTCCTCGCCTCTCCTCTCTGGCTAACTATAAATATCATATAACCTAATCCTGAGTTAGCGGATTCAAGGCTAACAGGGCTCATAGCCTTCAGTTAACTTGTGGCTTACAGAGTGAAGGTCTGTGAGAATATTTTATCTATAGTGGCTATTAAACAGGAGGCATTTCTCTCATGCCTACTTGGTGAAGGCCCCCTCCTCACACACCACACACACACTCTCACTCACTCCCTCCTCTCCTCCAGTATAGTCAGGTTATGGGAACTCGACCTGACGACACTGGAGGACAGGGGAAACATGATAACGACATATAAAACACTGAAAGGAATTGACAAGGTGGACAGAGACAGGATGTTCCAGATGGGACACTGCAACAAGGGGTCACAATTGGAAGTTGAAGACTCAGAGGTGAGTCACAGGGATGTTAGGAAGTATTTCTACAGTCACAGAGTCGTCAGTAAGTGAAATGGTCTGGAAAGTAAGGTAGTGGAGGCAGGTACCATACATAGCTTTAAGAAGAGGTATGATAAAGCTCATGGAGCAGGGAGAGAGTGACCTAGTAGCGACCAGTGAAGAGGCGGGGCCAGGAGCTATGAGTCGACCCCTGCAACCACAATTAGGTGAGTACACACACACACCAGACAAGTGGTGGTCAACGGGGAGGCCATTAGTTACTAGTACTTATGCAAATTAAACTGATGTTATGGCCGGGAGATCAGGTGTACTTTCCACCAATTCTTCACCCTTTATCAAAGTGCTGACAAGTAAAGAAAGGCACAAACATTAACAATATACAGATGTACGACACGTAGGAATTCCTTTAACTTCTGGTTGTAAATCGTGGCCTTCATGAACACTCCTCTTTTTCCTGTCAGCCGTGGTGATTCTCATGTCTGGGCCAGAATCTAAAGTTCTGTTGGCTTAGCAGGTGACATTAGACCTACGGCGAGTGTTTTATGAAGAGTTTCCGGAAACCAGAGTCTTTGTTCCAAAAATTGCGAGTAATCAAGTCTGGCTTAGGTTTTGAGGATGTCCATAATAAACTTGAGTCCTACGGTCAAGACCTTGGTTTCACTGCTTGATAGAACCCCTGCAGGAAAGGCTGATAATGTCTGGCCTCCCTACGTACTTCCAGCTGCTGCCTGAGGAGCGTCGGTCGAATTTCTGCTCTAGGTTCCTTTCTGGCGTTCTTTGGCCCTGAAAACTGCTGTTTCCAGCCATTCTTAGAGTTCACAGGATTCAGTGTCCAGTTTTTTAAAAACTTCCTTTGTGTTCGAAATGTGTTGACACACTCTTGGAGGTAGCAGTAGAGTGGAGGAAGAAAGGGACTTTCAAATGGTACGAGATGTGCAATAGATTTGAGGTACCATTTTTTGCTTCACCTGTTACGAAGATTTAAGA
Organism: Cherax destructor; assembly: GCA_009830355.1. Taxonomy (NCBI): domain Eukaryota; kingdom Metazoa; phylum Arthropoda; class Malacostraca; order Decapoda; family Parastacidae; genus Cherax; species Cherax destructor. The sequence goes on along the minus strand of WNWK01001932.1, from coordinate 151,228 downwards.
CTAAGCTTCTAGGATAAAGACTCCTCGTTGCTGTTGTTGTTGTGTCTTGACAGATTACATTCAAAAGGTATATGGCGACAATAATATATTTCTCCTGTATCAGATTTGTTTAAAGTGAAAAGCAGGTCCAGTCTTATTGGTTCGTCCCATGCTCGCTTTCTTCTTTCTTTGACATGCTGGGACAAGAAATTTTCCATTACCGCCTCCATCAGTCTTGCTCTCTATGTTTCTGATCCCCTTGTGTGGATCCCAGCTCTCTTAGTCCTTGTGATTGAAATCCCTTTTGACCAGTTAGGTTTCTTTGGGCTTATGTGCTCTCTCTCTCTCTCTCTCTCTCTCTCTCTCTCTCTGGCACTGTGAGAGAGAGAAAGAGATTTATTACCTATTTCTAATATATTTGTAACTACAGGAGGAGAGCTATGCTCTTGGTGTCCGTTCGTTAATTACTATGTGAAGAAAAATACTGTATTAACCATTAGGCTCCACTTTTTCTTCAGTTTAGAGCTGTGTCGCCTTGTTATCCTCGTTGTAGGTACTGACAAACTGCTTTATCTATTTATTCTTGTCCTTTTTATGACCTTGTTGTGGTCATCATGTTTCCTCTTTCCCAGTTAGTTAGTGTGAGCACCTTCAGTTTTTTTATCCTGTCATCTAACTCACGCTTGCACAAATAACCCGCACATAGAACGAAATTAATGACGGTGTAACTAGATAATGGTTCAAGTCGGACCGAAACGTCGTCATAAGTTTCATTCTCCTGATTCATTATCCTTTGTGTATTGTTCCAGTCACGGTATTGTGCATTTTTATTCTCTTAACTCACGCCTTCAACTCTGGTAGCCATATTTTCTTTTTAATATCTCTGAACCTTCCCTTACCCATCTCTGTGGTTTTTTTAGGTGTGGACCCAACGTATTCCAATTTTGGCCAAATATATGGTGTAAACAGCCTTGTTTAAGTAATTTTCTATCTATATATTTAAATCTGTTTTATTGTTAGCTTGTTACAAACTCGTTATTGTGATCTTACTGCTACCTTTTTTTTAATAATAACTCCTAGGTTTCCCCCATCTCTCTGTCTGATACATTTTAGTATTTTGTAACACAGTCAACTGTATCCTTCGTGTGGCCTTATTTTGTCTTCCATTTATATTCCATGTCGTTAATTTAATGTTCATCTGATTTAGTTATTCACATCATCCTATAGACGAAGGCATTGTCACTGGTAGGTGGGACTTCTCAGGGGAGGTAGGTCGTACCCGAGGGATGGGCCAGGAGTAAACAAGAAGGTTGTGATGTTCTCTGTACCAGGATCCCATGATGTTGCTGTGTTTGACAGGTTGTTGATGAATGGTATACAATACCGACTGTATTGTATACCATTCATGTGTTAAGTTAGACTGGATTAGGTTAGGTTGGTTTAGATTAGGTTACGTTACAAAGAGGAAAAACTACAAATGTAAGATAGACAATCAAATAGTCTACCTCGCGTCCATCTCATTATTTCAGCTGTTGAAGACTCCGCCAACAGTTCCATATTAGACTGGGTTTTTTTTTTTACAACAGTGCCATAATACCTGTGGTTAAGACAATGAACTGTTACGACACACCACTTGTGACATCTTCCCATCAGGACATTTTTTCCTCTTCAAACTATTAACATCTTGATCTCAAAGGAAACATCTTTCACTAATTGTAACAGTTTGTGTTGAATTAAAAACTGTACTGGTCTTCTGTGTTACTGTACTGGTCTTCTGTGTTACTGTACTGGTCTTTTGTGTTACTGTGCTGGTCTTCTGTGTTACTGTACTGGTCTTCTGTGTTACTGTACTGGTCTTTTGTGTTACTGTACTGGTCTTCTGTGTTACTGTACTGGTCTTCTGTGTTACTGTACTGGTCTTTTGTGTTACTGTGCTGGTCTTTTGTGTTACTGTACTGGTTTACAAATTAGTATTTTACAGAGAACTCCACGAACGTTTTCTTAAAGTCCAGGTAAAAACAATCCGTGTGTCTCTCTGTCCAAGAGAGATAAGGTAAATAAAGAAATAAATAAGGTCAATATGAAGATAATGACTTTGGGAGGATAAGCTGGAAGTCAATTAATGGTTACTGACCTTTTAATTGTACTTTTAATCTTCAATTGGACGGTTACTTAATGTATTGACTCTTTTATTTTTGTTTATGAGATATTAAAGTAAAAATGAAATTATTTTTTATGGACTGGGCTCAATATTTTGTGGTATTTTTACCTGCTGCTGTTCCTTCCCTCCCACCTGACCTGCTGCTGTTCCTTCCCTCCCACCTGACCTGTTGTTGTTCCTTCCCTCCCACCTGACCTGTTGTTGTTCCTTCCCTCCCACCTGACCTGCTGCTGTTCCTTCCCTCCCACCTGACCTGTTGTTGTTCCTTCCCTCCCACCTGACCTGCTGTTGTTCCTTCCCTCCCACCTGACCTGCTGTTGTTCCTTCCCTCCCACCTGACCTGTTGTTGTTCCTTCCCTCCCACCTGACCTGCTGCTGTTCCTTCCCTCCCACCTGACCTGTTGTTGTTCCTTCCCTCCCACCTGACCTGCTGCTCTTCCTTCCCTCCCACCTGACCTGTTGTTGTTCCTTCCTCCCACCTGACCTGCTGCTGTTCCTTCCCTCCCACCTGACCTGTTGTTGTTCCTTCCTCCCACCTGACCTGCTGCTGTTCCTTCCCTCCCACCTGACCTGTTGTTGTTCCTTCCTCCCACCTGACCTGCTGTTGTTCCTTCCCTCCCACCTGACCTGCTGCTGTTCCTTCCCTCCCACCTGACCTGTTGTTGTTCCTTCCCTCCCACCTGACCTGTTGTTGTTCCTTCCCTCCCACCTGACCTGTTGTTGTTCCTTCCTCCCACCTGACCTGCTGCTGTTCCTTCCCTCCCACCTGACCTGTTGTTGTTCCTTCCCTCCCACCTGACCTGCTGCTGTTCCTTCCCTCCCACCTGACCTGTTGTTGTTCCTTCCCTCCCACCTGACCTGCTGCTGTTCCTTCCCTCCCACCTGACCTGTTGTTGTTCCTTCCCTCCCACCTGACCTGCTGCTGTTCCTTCCCTCCCACCTGACCTGTTGTTGTTCCTTCCCTCCCACCTGACCTGCTGTTGTTCCTTCCCTCCCACCTGACCTGCTGTTGTTCCTTCCCTCCCACCTGACCTGCTGTTGTTCCCTCCCTCCCATCTGACCTGCTGTTGTTCCTTCCCTCCCACCTGACCTGCTGTTGTTCCCTCCCTCCCACCTGACCTGCTGTTGTTCCTTCCCTCCCACCTGACCTGCTGTTGTTCCTTCCCTCCCACCTGACCTGCTGTTGTTCCTTCCCTCCCACCTGACCTGCTGTTGTTCCTTCCCTCCCACCTGACCTGCTGTTGTTCCTTCCCTCCCACCTGACCTGCTGTTGTTCCTTCCCTCCCACCTGACCTGCTGTTCCTTCCCTCTCACCTGACCCGCTGTTGTTCCTTCCCTCCCACCTGACCTGCTGTTGTTCCTTCCCTCTCACCTGACCTGCTGCTGTTCCTTCCCTCTCACCTGACCTGCTGTTGTTCCTTCCCTCCCACCTGACCTGTTGTTGTTCCTTCCCTCCCACCTGACCTGCTGTTCCTTCCCTCCCACCTGATCTCTCTCACTCCACATATAGTATACAAGTTCACAACCTCTGGCACAGTGCCTGTTTCCACGAGTGGCACTCCTTGGGGTTTACCGATGCCTCGTGAATATAATAATAGGTAAGTCTTGTTTTTTATTATTTTTATTCTCAATTTCATTTATTTGATCTCTGTCTGTCTGTCTGTCTGTCTCTCTGTCTCTCTCTCTGTCTCTGTCTCTCTCTCTGTCTCTGTCTCTCTCTCGTCCTTCTCTCTCTGCTCTCTCCTCTCTTCTCTCTCTCTGTCTCTCTCTTCTCTCTTCTCTCTCCTCTCTCTTCTCTCTCTCTCTCTTCTCTCTTCTCTTCTTCTCTCTCTCTCTCTCTCTTCTCTCTTCTCTCTCTCTCTCTCTTCTCCTCTCAGTTGTTTGGTCATCCTTTTATTCTCTCAGTTGATTACTTTCGGTTGTTCCCATTTATTCTCGGTTATTTACCCTACTTCTTTACTCTGTTTCTTCACTTCACTTCTTTACTCTGTTTCTTCACTTCACTTCTTTACTCTGTTTCTTCATCTCACTTCTTTACACTGTTTCTTCATCTCACTTCTTTACACTGTTTCTTCACCTCACTTCTTTACACTGTTTCTTCACCTCACTTCTTTACACTGTTTCTTCACCTCACTTCTTTACAGTTTCTTCATCTCACTTCTTTACTCTGTTTCTTCACCTCACTTCTTTATTCTCCTCCACAAATATTTTCTTCAATGTGTTCGATTTTTCCTCATTTTATATTCTGGATTAATTCAGTTCATGATCACTTTTATTTATAAGTTTGTCGAGTGTGTTGTTATACACATCTGTTTGTATTATACACACCTTGTATTATACACACCTGGTATTATACACACCTGGTATTATACACACCTTGTATTATACACACCTTTTATTATACACACCTTGTATTATACACACCTTGAATTATACACACTTTGTATTATACACACCTTGAATTATACACACCTTATATTATACACATCTTGTATTATAGACACCTTGTATTATAGACACCTTGTATTATACATACCTGACTATTATACAAACCTTGTTTTATACAGACCTTGTTTTATACAGACCTTATATTATACACACCTTGTATTATACACACCTTGTATTATACATACCTGACTATTATACAAACCTTGTTTTATACAGACCTTATATTATACACACCTTGTATTATACACACCTTGTATTATACACACCTTGCATTATACACACCTTGTGTTATACACACCTTGTATTATACACACCTTGTGTTATACACACCTTGTATTATACACACCTGGTATTATACAGACCTTATATTATACACACCTTGTATTATACACACCTTGTATTATACACACCTTGTATCATACACACCTTGTATTATACACACCTCGTATTATACACACCTTGTATTATTCACACCTTGTATTATACACACCTGGTATTATACACACCTGGTATTATACACACCTTGTATCATACACACCTTGTATTATACACACCTTGTATTATACACACCTTGTATCATACACACCTTGTATCATACACACCTTGTATTATACACACCTTTTATTATACACACCTTGTATTATACACACATGTATTATACACACCTTGTATTATACACACTTTGTATTATACACACCTTGTATTATACACACCTTGTATTATACACACCTTGTATTATACACACCTTGTATTATACACACCTTGTATTATACACTCCTTGTATTATACACACCCTGTATTATACACACCTTGTATCATACACACCTTGTATTATACACACCTTGTATTATACACACCTTGTATTATACACACCTTGTATTATACACACCTTGTATTATACACACCTTACTTTCGTTCTTTAGGATATAAATTTCTCCTGGTTAGTAATTCACTCTTGAGTGTTTCCGTCAGGTGTGAACCTCACTCAGGTTCACTCCTCTTCACTCTTGATTGTTTCCATCAGGTGTGAACCTCAGTCAGGTTCACTCCTCTTCACTCTTGATTGTTTCCATCAGGTGTGAACCTCAGTCAGGTTCACTCCTCTTCACTCTTGATTGTTTCCATCAGGTGTGAACCTCACTCAGGTTCACTCCTCTTCACTCTTGATTGTTTCCGTCAGGTGTGAACCTCACTCAGGTTCACTCCTCTTCACTCTTGAGTGTTTCCATCAGGTGTGAACCTCACTCAGGTTCACTCCTCTTCACTCTTGAGTGTTTCCATCAGGTGTGAACCTCAGTCAGGTTCACTCCTCTTCACTCTTGAGTGTTTCCATCAGGTGTGAACCTCAGTCAGGTTCACTCCTCTTCACTCTTGAGTGTTTCCATCAGGTGTGAACCTCACTCAGGTTCACTCCTCTTCACTCTTGATTGTTTCCATCAGGTGTGAACCTCAGTCAGGTTCACTCCTCTTCACTCTTGATTGTTTCCATCAGGTGTGAACCTCAGTCAGGTTCACTCCTCTTCACTCTTGAGTGTTTCCATCAGGTGTGAACCTCACTCAGGTTCACTCCTCTTCACTCTTGATTGTTTCCATCAGGTATGAACCTCAGTCAGGTTCACTCCTCTTCACTCTTGAGTGTTTCCATCAGGTGTGAACCTCACTCAGGTTCACTACTCTACGCTCCTGAGTGTTTCCCTCTGGTGTGAACCTCACTCAGGTTCACTCCTCTACACTCTGGTTGAGTCCTTCGTCTTCTTTAGTGGCTGCTGCTCTATTCACCCATTTCTTTGCCTTCGTAGTATTTTCTTTTTTATCGTGATGCTGCTGACCAAACCAGGGAACGGGAGGGGTTTTGAACCCATGACGATCTAGTCGTAAAACTCGAATTCCACGACACGCTCGCCATGGGTTCAAATCCCACCCGTTCCCTGGTTATTTTCAGTCGTGTTATTACGTTTTCGTGAGTATATTATTATTATTATTATTATGATTATTATTATTATTATTATCATTATCATTATCATTATCATTATCATTATCATTATCATTATCATTATTATTATTATTATTATTATTATTATGGGGAGCATTAAAGCCGTAGGGATTATACAGCGTCTGTGTTGGAGGGGGGAAATGGATGGAAGGCATTCAGACTTAATTCAGGGAACTGAAGCACAGATCCAACTTCCTAGATCAAGAGCCCCTCGGCAGCATCAAGGAACCTCGCCCGAGGGGTTTACTGATTCAAGATACTATTCATTTACGCGGCGCTAACTCACTCTTCAGTCACTGTCGTATTCACGTGTCTTATTCATTCTTCATTCCGCTTCACTCTGTTCGTTGTATTCAGTGTTCGTTGTTTCTCAGTCCTTGTTTATTTTGTCGTATTCACTGTTAATTCTGTATCTCATTCAGGAGTGCCTGAGGAAAATGGGAAAATCTTTGAGAAAACTCAGAGAATGTGAGACAACGTGAGGGTGAGAACATCAGTGTTTTAGAAGCCACGAAAATAATTAAACTATATCTGGTACCTTAATGTTTTAAATGAGGACAGTAAAAATGTGGCTGGTGAGAGAATTGCTGAAATTCTCGGCTTTCTACGGCCTTTTCGTATGTATGTATGTATGTATGTATGTATGTATGTATGTATGTATGTATGTATGTATGTATGTATGTATGTATGTATGTATGTATGTATGTATGTATATATGTATATATGATATATATATATATATATATATATATATATATATATATATATATATATATATATATATATATGTGAGTTGTGGCTAGTGACTATAGTACATAATTCTTCAAGGTACAGGGCTCTTGATTTGAAAATTGGAGCTACTCTGCCCCTCCTCGGATCAGACATGATTATCATCTGTTTCCCCTTTCCCCTGTGCTGTATGACCAAGATGGGGGGGAAGGAATAATAATAATAATTAATAATAATACATATGAAGTAAGATTGATTTTATTTCCCCGTCACCAGAGCCAGCTGTGTGTTTGTTCTTCATAGTTCAGCCAAGACTTGAACATTTCTTCGAGTGTTCTTACTCGTTGGTCCTTTGTCCAAGATCTGACCACAACTGGTGTTTAATATAATTGTAAAGCGATTTCCCCCTTCCCCTGGGTGCCACCCACAATAGTCGAGTAAGGTGCAGGGTAGAGTTTAGCAGAGGGAGGTAAGGAAGGAAACTAGGAATTAGGAGTAGGAGAACTAAAAGAAAGAGGGGAGGAGTGCGAGGATGTGATAGAAGAAAAAGGGGAAGAGAGACTAAGAGGAGGAGAGGCATGGGAAAGGAGGGGGGTAGGGTAAGAATTTTCGCCTTGGGGGTCTCCTACTATTAATATCCTTAATGGAATTTAGCCCGGCACAACTTTTCAAGGCGTCATAAGGCGAGAAAGTGGGTGAGATATGACCACTGCTCCCAGCTCCTCCATTTTTCACTTAGGTTTCTCTGCATCCATCACTCCGCCTTAAGATGAGAATTTATCATTTCCGGCGACCTGACCCGCATGGCTAAGACGCCGGCTTCGTAACCCCCCCCCCCCCCGAGTCTTTGTTTGCCCGTTCTTGTTTGCCGTTTGTAGTTTAAACTTTGTGGTTTCTCTGTCGTAGATGTATTTTCTTCGTTTACATAGACTTGAGAAATACCTGTTGTTACCTGAGAAATATGTATGTGTTGTTACCTGAGAAATATGTATGTGTTGTTACCTGAGAAATATGTATGTGTTGTTACCTGAGAAATATGCAACACCTAGACAGTATTATGCAACAGCTGGAAAGTATAATACAACAACAGGTAAACTAGAAAGCTGTATTTTCTGGCCTCAGAGACTCACTGTGTTGTATTCTTCTATCCATGTGGTTCCTCGCTTTACGACGCTCAGTGGTTGTTACAGGTCAGTATATACGTAAACACTGAAATATATTAATTGCGTAAATAAAGCTACAGTTGATGGAGCTACCATTTGCATCTCTTGGTAAACAAAGTCTATGTTGGTTTGTTTTAATGGATAAATTGGTAGGGTCATTGAATGAGTTATACATTTAGACTGCATTACGTATGTTATTTAGGCTGCTAATCCTTCCCAAAGATTATTTTAATATAAGGATCGCATTATTGCTCATCCGCAGTCCTTGTTTGTGTACTAATTGTAATGTAATGCAGCTTATGTAGGACAGACAAAGTCGGAGTTGAGGGGAAGAATTACGGAGCACCAGGGTCCTTGGAAATAAAGACTCTGGCAATGGGACTTGATAAAGCCCAGCCTTGGGTGAAACGTCGTAATAAAAGTTTTCATTGCTATCAGTGCCTTTGTTTCCACTCATCAGCTTATGTTATTGTTTATCATTCACCCGGTCGTTCCTATTGAACAAGGAAATTCTATCTGAGACCACAGTCAACACTGTGCCATTCTATAAAGGCTGGTAATTTTTCTGTTAGTCATTTGTTCTGACAGCGTAGTCTGAGTGGTATGGGAACCCCTGGCCACAGTGAAGCTCTGACCTGGTTTAGTTGGTTCTTGGTTTACTGTGTAGTCAGATTTCCAGTGTCTGCCGTGACCTATCACGCGTCTGTCTACCTGGTGGTCCTAATGATGCAGGAGTTTACCTGGAGAGAGTTCCGGGGGTCAACGCCCCCGCGGCCCGGTCTGTGACCAGGCTCCTCTCCACGCGCCGCTGAAGAATGCAGAGTTCTGTTGGTACCTGGGCCATGGTGGTACCTGGGCCATGGTGGTACCTGAGAAATGTTGGTGTCGAGGGGGATGCCGAGGCAGTCAAGTCTAACAATGAGACTTCTGATGAGAAGAAACATTCTCCAGTTCCGAATATTCATAATGATTTATAAAATTGACACATTAATACACTCCTGAGATGAAGATGATGATTCATGGAGGAAAACACAACACTAGAAGTTTAAAGCCGACCAGAAGAGGCATTCTCCAGTTAGTGCACAGAATCCAACAAAATAATAACATTTCAAATTTGCACTTAAACATTCTAAACTCGCAGGGAGTCATTCTTTTTATGGAATGCATCAACGTAACAGTTTGAAACCGATAAGGTGAAGCATTCTTTAGTTATTGAAAGAAGTCATTATCACTACTTGCTTAATAAAATTGGCAAATTGGGACTTTTTCTGCTTAATAACGCAAATCTTAATGTCGGAAAAGCACACCAGGGCAGAAAATTTGAAGCCGAGCAGAAAAGACATTCTCTAGTTATCTTACGTATTCCAGAGATCCAGTACAGTGACAGTCGATCCGCACACACTATCCTGACCGTAAAATGCAGCAGCCAACGTTGGTCATGGGGCAACTGCACATGACAGTTGTGCCAAGAATTTTGTCCTGGTTACCGTACACCAGCATTGAAAATTTGCAGTCGAATGTGGACCCATAATTTGATAGCAAGAGTAGCAGGAACCACACACAGGTCAGTATTACCCTACCATCACCAACACTTCTCCCCTACCATCACCAACACTAATACCCCCACCATTACCAACACTACTTATTACCCTATTATCAAAAACACTATTTCCCCCTACCATCACAAACAGTGATTCCCTAACAACAACAGTGATTCCCTACCATCACCAACAGTGATTCCCTACCATCACCAACAGTGATTCCCTACCATCACCATCAGTGATTCCCTACCATCACCAACAGTGATTCCCTACCATCACCAACAGTGATTCAATACCATCACCAACAGTGATTCCCTACCATTACCAACACTACTCCCCCCTACCATCACAAACACTACTTCCCCCCTTCCATCACCAACACTACTTCCCCCTATCATCACCAACACTATTTCCCCCTACCATCACCAACACTACTATTCTATAATAAAAAACACTACTTCCCCCTATCATCACCAACACTATTTCCCCCTACCATCACCAACACTACTATTCTATAATCAAAAACACTACTTCCCCTATCATCACCAACACTACTTCCCCTACCATCACCAACACTACTTCCTTATCATCACCAACACTACTTCCCCTATCATCACCAACACTACTTCCCCCTACCATCACCAACACTACTTCCCCTATCATCACCAACACTACTCCCTATCATCACCAACACTACTTCCCTCTACCATCACCAACACTACTCCCCTATCATCATCAACACTACTTCCCTTACCATCACCAACACTACTTCCCCTACCATCACCAACACTACTTCCCAATCATCACCAACACTACTTCCCAATCATCACCAACACTACTTCCCCTTTCATCACCAGCACTACTTTCCCCTACCATCACCAACACTACTTCCCCATACCATCACCAACACTACTTCCCCTACCATCACCAGCACTATTTCCCTACCATCACCAACACTGTTTCCACCTACCATCACCAACACTACTTCCCCTACCATCACTACTACTCTATCATCTATCACTACTACTCTATCATCACCAACACTCCTACTCTATCATCACCAACACTACTTCCTCTACCATCACCAACACTGTTTCCCTTACCATCACCAACACTACTTCCCTACCATCACTAACACTACTTCCCTACCATCACCAACACTACTTCCCTACCATCACCAACACTACTTCCTACCATCACCAACACTACTTCCCTACCATCCCCAACACTACTTCCCCTACCATCACAACACTACTTCTCCCCTACAATCACCAACACTACTTCCCTCCTACCATCACCAACGCTACTCCCCTATCGTCACCAACACTACTTCCCCCCTACAATCACCAACACTACTCCCTATCATCACCAACACTACTCCCTATCATCACCAACACTACTTCTTCCTATCATCACCAGCACTACTTCCCTACCATCACCAGCACTACTTTCCCCTACCATCACCAGCACTACTTCCCCTACCATCACCAACACTACTTTCCCTACCATCACCAACACTATTTCTCCCTATCATCACGAACACTACTTCTCCCCTACCATCACCTGCTCTACTTCCCCCTACCATCACCAATACTTCTCCCTACCATCACCAACACTACTCCCCTACCATCACCAACACTACTCCCTATCGTCACCAAAACTACTTTTCTACCATCACCGACATTACTTAACTGCCATCACCGACCCTCCCCCCATACTATCACCAACACTATTCCCCTACAATCCCCAACACTCCTCCCCTCCTATCACCAGCACTCCTCCCCTACCATCACAAGCACTACTATCACCAACACTACTCCCCTACTATCACCAACACTCCTCCCCTACCATCACAAGCACTACCCCACCAACACTTCTCCCCTACCATCACAAGCACTACCCCACCAACACTCCTCCCCTACCATCACAAGCACTACCATCACCAACACTCCTCCCCTACCATCACAAGCACTACCATCACCAACACTTCTCCCCTACCATCACCAGCACTACCATCACCAACACTCCTCCCCTACCATCACCAGCACTACCATCACCAACACTCCTCCCCTACCATCATCTCCCTCTTTTCACGGTCTTCCCTTCCTGTGACCCCTATTCCCTACATGTCACCCACTCTCCCCTTCCCTCCTGTCACACTCCCTACGCCCCATCCTCTCTCCTGTCACCCCCATTCACCTCGCGTCACCCCCCACTACCCCCTCTGGAGAGGCGTGTTCGGCACAGTATAGTGGCGCAGATTACAAGGTCTTATGTGAGCATGAAAAATGCGACAGGGGCGCCTCCTAGTGCGGCTGTGACATGGGCCGCAGCGATCCTCATTTGTCATCTCTATCCTCACCCGCACCGCTGCCCCCCCCCTTCTCTCTCTCTATATCTTTGTTTATTTCATGCTATTATGGTGTTACAAGCTCTTGCTTATATATTTTAAGGGTATTGAAGGCTGTGTTACTTGTACATACATTTAAACGAGTAACAACAGCTTCTTTCTTCATTGAAAAAAAGGTCAGGTGCCGTTTTGAGAAGTAAACAAATGATAAGGTAGAATTCTCCCTCTTGGCTGCCAAAACTCGCATCACTTAGGATCCGATCTTGGTGCCAGGGATTAGATCTTTCTATTAGGAGCCTTCATCTATCTCCCGTCTTTCAGATTTCTTCACCGATAATACGATCCACCATTTTATTAAATTCTTGAATCGTACTGTGATACGCTGGTGATGGTGGCTTGTTGACTTTCGTAATTAATATTAATTTATTAAATATAGAATATTAGTTCACAAAACTGTTCAGAATTACACCAAGCCAAGATGCAAGTCCCTGAACCAGTTAGGGAAACTGCATTGCCAGCTGCATCACCTGTGTCAGAATTACAGTAGGTGACATTAGTACAGGATGAGGTATATCCCCTTGTATCCCCTGGACTAACTAAACGTTGTGGACACGGTCAAGGTGAGTCCAAGGATGCTGAGTAGGTGTGCTGACCAGTTAGCATCGTCTCTAACTCACATCTATTGGCCTTACACAGGGTGAGAATGACCTTTGTGGAAAAAATAGGTAAATGTCCCTTTTCACAAAAAGAAAATCCGAGCGATAATCAACAACCACCGACCATTGTCACATTTCCCAGACATTGGCGAAATTCTTGATACAATAATCTAACGCAAATGGCACCATTTTTTGACTATCATTGACTTCTTCGTGACCGTCAGTATGGCTTCAGAAATTATCGCTCTGCAGCAGAACCGTTCATCCTCTCCACTATGTGGCACCAGTCACAGGATGAATCCAAAATCAGCTGTGTGGCATCCCTGAACGTTGCTTGTGCCGTCGACCGGGTAAGGCACCCGAGGCACTTGACAAAATTACAAACACCCTGAGTTTCCTGCTCTGCCCACCACTTTATTAGTAACTAACTTTCGGATAGTTCTAAGTGATACAGTTGGCTAGAGCGTTCTACAAGGAAGTGTTGTTACTGAATGTCTTGCTCATTGATCAACATTACTTATCCCAGAATCTCATGTCTGTTCCGATGACTGTACTCAACAATGTACTTAAGCAAGAGATATGATGCCTGCCGCTCTCAGCAGTGGCAGGTTACATTTACTTCTGAGAAAACACAAATGCTGATGGTTTCTAGGCATCATAACATTAATAGTTGATGAAGTGGATATCCCAGGAATGCAATCACTTCAATATATAAATGAACGCGTGGTACAGCAAATCTTGGAAAAGCAAGGCAGCCAAGAAGCTAAGAGAGCTAAGACATATTTCGTACTTTCTAGATAGCTGAGGCTGCCAAACTGTAAGAGTCACTTGGATCCGAACCTTGTCTCTCGCCCCATAGTGCTGATGGATGTAAATTAATAATAATTTCTTTGCAACTTTTGTAGAAATATTCATTGTTAGGATGAGTATGCTAGAGCGTTTATCACTGTTGGTTAGTTGACAATGTTTCTCATTCAACTCTCCCTCTAACACACTCCTCTCTCATCTAATATCTAGTCTGTTTAAGTGAGAATGTGCTCATTCCCTCTACTACTAACATGTCTCACTCTCTTCTTGTTTCACACCTACATTGTTATACAGATGGCAATATTTCTCATTAACCTCTACTAATACTTCTCACTCTGATAACTTGTACCTACACTGTTTTATAGAGGGCAATGTTTCTCATTCACCTCTCTCACATTCTTCTATCTTATCTTCATCTTGTTCTCACGTTGCTTCGAGAGAGCGAAGGAAGGAAGGGGGGGACAGGTACCTTGAGGCTTATGATCCAAGGCATTGGAGCTACCTTCAGGTTCAGTGGATCAAACCTGTTAACCTTCCATTCACCAGTTACATTCTTCCATCCTCTGCTCTTTGCTTCTTTTCCCCTTTTCTTTTCCCTTTTAATCCTCTTTCTCTCCTTTTCTCTCTCTCTCTCTCTCTCTCTCTCTCTCTCTCTCTCTCTCTCTCTCTCTCTCTCTCCATTTTCTTTCTCACTTCTTTTCATTTCGTTTCTGTTTTGGTTCCTCCATCTTCGTTATTCACGTTGCGTCTCTTCCCGTTCTCTTCTATACTTTACTCTTGTTACTTCTCTCCTTACTTTCCTCCTCCTTTACTTTCCAGTTCATTTTACAACCACCTTCCTTACTTTCCCCTTCCCTTAGTATCCACCCCTTTAATTTACGCCAACCCTTAATTTTAACCCTCGTTATTTGTCCACCCCTTTTACTATCTCCCCTTTCCATTCCACCTCTCTTTCTGTGTACCCCTTTACTTTCTGCCCTCTACCCGTCTTCCTCTCCACTACTTTTACTACCCTTATCCCTCACCATCCCCTTTAATTTTCACCCCTAACTCTCCGCCTCATAAATTTCCATCCGCTAAATTTCTATTCTAACCCCCTTTTACACTCCCCTTACTTGACCCTTTTCTTACTTTACACCCTCCCCCTTTACTTTCCCCCTTACAGTTTACACCCTCCCTCAGTGTTACTCACACACTGTTGCCACATTAGCAAGTCACAATTATGTAAACAATGGGTTGTCTGCTACTTAACCTGACCCGCTATTACCCGGGAATCTGGCATTACTGCCCTCTTATGTCATTGAGGCATTACACGTGTTGAATACAGTTCGTTCTTTGATTATTAATGAGAGAGAGAAACTGTGTGTATTATAGTATAAAAATATAATATATATATATATATATATATATATATATATATATATATATATATATATATATATATATATATATATATATATATATATATATATATATATTGACAAAGAGCCTGTATAGTTCCTTTGTATAAAGGCAAAGGGGACAAAGAGAGTATAAAAATATAAGGGGAATAAGCCTGTTGAGTATACCTGGTAAAGTGTATGGTAGAGTTATTATTGAAAGAATTAAGAGTAAGACGGAGAGTAGGATAGCAGATGAACAAGGAGGCTTTAGAAAGGGTAAGAGGTGTGTAAACCAAGTGTTTACAGTGAAACATATAGGTGAACAGTATTTATATAAGGGTAAAGAGGTTTTCGCTGCATTTATGGATTTGGAAAAGGTGTATGACAGGGTGGATAGGGGGGCAATGTGGCAGATGTTGCAAATGTATGGAATATGTGGTAGGTTACTGAAAGCAGTTAAGAGTTTTTACTAGGATAGAGAGACTCAGGTTAGAGTATGTAGGAGAGAGGGAGATTATTTCCCAGTAAAAATAGGTCTTAGACAAGGATGTGTGATGTCACCATGGTTGTTTAGTATATTTATAGATGGGGTTGTATGAGAAGTGAATGCTCGGGTGTTGGCAAGAGGTGTGGGATTAAGAGATAAAGAACCTAACACAAAGTTGCTTTTTGCTGATGACACTGTGCTTTTTGGAGATTCTGAAGAGAAGCTACAGAGGTTGGTGGACGAGTTTGGAAGGGTACGTAAAAGAAGGAAATTAAAAGTGAACGTAGGAAAGAGCAAGGTGATGATAAAAAAATTAAGCAATTAAAGATTGGATATCATATTTGAGGGAGTATGGAGGAAGTGAATGTATTCAGAAATTTGGGGGTGGACATGTCAGCAGATGGGTCTTTGAAAGAAGAGGTGAATCATAGAACTGATTAGGGGTAAAAGCTGAGTGGAGCATTGAGGAGTCTGTGGAGACAAAGGACGTTATCCATGGAAGCAAAGAGGGGAATGTATGAGAGTATAGTTACACCAACGCTCTTCTATGAGTGTCAAGCATGGGCGGTGAATGTTGCAACAAGGAGAAGGCTGGAGGCAGTGGAGATGTTGTGTATGAGGGCAATGTGTGTTGTGAATATTATGCAGAGAATCCATAGCTTGGAGATTAGAAGGTGTGAGGCTTCTAAAATAGGATTATCCAGAGGGCCGAGGAGAGGTTAAGGTGGTTCGGACATTTAAAAAGGATGGAATGAGACTGACTTGGAGGGCATATAAATCAGCAGTTGAAGGAAGGCTGGGTAGGGGTCATTTTAGGAAAGGTTGGAGGGAGGGGGTAAAGGAGGTTTTGTGGGCGAGGGTCTTTGACTTACAGCAAGCGTGAGTGAGCATGTTAGATAGGAGTGGAGGCAAATTGTTTTTAATTAAGACTTGACGTGCCGTTGGAATGTGAAAAAGTAACATTTATGAAGGGATTCAGGGAAACCGGTTAGCTGGACTTGAGTCCTGGAGGTGAGAAGTACAGTGCCTACACTCTGAAGAAGGAATGTTAATGTTGCATTTTTTTAACTGTAGTGTAGATGCGCCTATGGAAAGACAATGATGGAGTGAATGATGATGAAAGTGTTTTTTCTTTATCGGGGTCACCCTGCCTTGGTGGAATAGGCGACGTTACATATATATATATATATATATATATATATATATATATATATATATATATATATATATATATATATATATATATATATATATATATATATATATATATATATATATATATATATATATATATATATATATATATATATATATATATATATATATATATATATATAATTCACTCCCAGGCAGTACATAAACCCGACAAATGGCTTTCTGGTAATTACTTGTTCTCGTTGTGTCTTTATTTGTTGGCGCGCACAAGAACAAAAATAAAACAAAAAACGCGGGAAACAAATTAGGTAGAAGATCAGTTTTGGCGGGGAAATTTACGAGTGTTTTTAGCGCCTTCCATGTTAGTTGGTAATAAAGCAAATGCGACGAGTATTATTGGTGACAGGAGTCTGTGGATATTGATCTCTATGATTTACTCTCATAGGGGCGAAAACGGGACTGAAGAGATCTGGATTGCGATATCGGGAAGGATTTTGGAAAGCATTTGGTTCTGTTGTTTATGTTGGTCATTACTAAGGTCTGTAATGCTATGTTCCCATTGATATTGATACACGGGGTGATGCTAGGCGAGAAGGTCGTTTGCTCGATAGGAAAGCCGTTCAGACATAGCCTTTATGTGCAGCTACCCCACAGGACTTTCTCGCTTGTTTGCCAAAGCAGATATATATTTTTTCTAAATTCAACGTGGCCATCTTGCTAAGAGGTGTGAAATATGGTAACATCTCCAATCCTGCAGCATCACTAGCTTACCCAACATCCGTCCGTGCCAAGGAATTCTCAGCCTTATCTTACCGGTAACTTAGGATCCTAATTTACTCGACAGGTCTTCATTGTTTGGGTCCTTCTTGTCTTGGGCATCTTCAAGCTGAGATATAGGTACACAGATGACGCATTGAGACATTAGGGTAAACACATCAACGACGCCACCCAAAACCCTAGTTGTATTTTACAGCTCTTCGTTGTCCACCCTGATACAGCGGCTGTATTAGTGGCTGTAGTCTCACAGAGAGAAAAGACTACCATGAGGGAGAGAACAGACTAACATGAGGGAGAGAACAGGCTAACATGAGGGAGAGAACAGACTAACATGAGGGAGAGAACAGACTAAAATGAGGGAGAGAACAGACTAACATGAGGGAGAGAACA
Organism: Cherax destructor; assembly: GCA_009830355.1. NCBI lineage: Eukaryota > Metazoa > Arthropoda > Malacostraca > Decapoda > Parastacidae > Cherax > Cherax destructor. The sequence goes on along the minus strand of WNWK01001932.1, from coordinate 133,210 downwards.
GGCTAACATGAGGGAGAGAACAGACTAACATGAGGGAGAGAACAGACTAACATGAGGGAGAGAACAGACTAAAATGAGGGTGAGAACAGACTAACATGAGGGAGAGAACAGACTAACATGAGGGAGAGAACAGACTAACATGAGGGAGAGAACAGACTAACATGAGGGAGAGAACAGACTAATATAATAGAGAGAACAGACTAACATAAGAACATAAGAACATAAGAAAGAAGGAACACTGCAGCAGGCCTACTGGCCCATGCGAGGCAGGTCCAATTCTCCCACCGGCTTAAGCCAATGCCCCGACCCAGCCAGGTCAGGTTACATCCACTTAAGGAAGGAGCACGGCATCTGACCTAGTAGCACAAACTAGTCAGGTCCAACTCACACCCACCCGCACCCACTCATATATTTATCTAGCCTATTTTTAAAACTACACAACGTTTTAGCCTCTATAACTGTACTCGGGAGTTTGTTCCACTCATCGACAACTCTATTACCAAACCAATGCTTTCCTATATCCTTCCTGAATCTGAATTTATCCAACTTAAAGCCATTGCTGCGAGTCCTGTCAATACTAGATATTTTTAGCACGCTATTTACATCACCTTTATTTATTCCTGTTTTCCATTTATACACCTCAATCATATCCCCCCTAATTCTACGTCTTTCTAGAGAGTGCAGATTCAGGGCCCTCAGTCTATCCTCATAGGGAAGATTTCTGATACATGGAATCAACTTTGTACGTTTTCCAGAGCATTTATATCCATTCTGTAATACGGTGACCAAAACTGTGCAGCATAATCTAGATGAGGCCTAACCAAGGATATATAGAGTTGAAGAACAACCTGAGGACTCCTATTATTTATGCTTCTTGATATGAAGCCAAGGATTCTGTTCGCTTTATTGCGAACACTTATGCACTGCTGTCTTGGTTTTAGATTACTGCTAACCAGAACTCCTAAATCCTTTTCGCAATCAGTAGTATTAAGATCTACATTATTTAGTTTATATGTGGCATGGTTATTGTCCTGTCCAATATTTAGAACTTTGCATTTATCTATATTAAACTGCATCTGCCACTTCTCCGACCACTGCATCAGTCTATTCAAATCTTCCTGGAGTGCTCTAATGTCCTCATTTGAATGAATTGGACGGCCTATTTTGGTGTCATCCGCAAACTTGCTTATGTCGCTATTTATTCCCTCATCTATGTCGTTTATGTAGATTGTGAACAACAAGGGGCCCAATACTGACCCCTGTGGAACACCGCTTGTGACGCTTCCCCACTCTGATTTCTCCCCATTTATGCAAACTCTCTGCTGCCTATTTGTCAACCATGCCTCTATCCAGGAAAAAATTTCTCCTCCTATTCCGTGTGCCTTAATTTTCTTCAATAGTCTCTGATGTGGGACTCTATCAAAAGCCTTACTGAAGTCCATATACACAACATCATATTCATTACCATGATCTACCTCCTCAAATACCTTAGTGAAAAAGTTATTAAATTTGTAAGGCAGGAACGCCCTTTTGTAAAACCGTGCTGAGATTCATTGATTAATTTATGCTTTTCAAGATGGCTACGAATTGCCTCGGCTATTATTGATTCCATAAATTTTCCCACTATGGAGGTTAGGCTTATTGGTCTATAGTTCGAAGCTAAGGACCTGTCTCCTGCTTTGAAAATAGGTATTACATTTGCAATTTTCCACTTATCTGGCACCATGCCAGTTTGCAGTGATATGTTGAAAAGATTAGCCATAGGTTTGCTAAGCTCCTCTTTACATTCCTTTAGAACCCTTGCATACAGTTCATCAGGGCCTGGGGATTTGTTAGGTTTTAATTTATCTATTTGTCTAAGGACCATGTCACTTGTGACCCTAATCGTGTATAGTTTACTATCGTCCTGTTCTACATAATTTATTATTTCTGGAATATCGCTAGTATCTTCCTGTGTAAAAACTGAGAGGAAGTAAGTGTTAAAAATTCTACACATTTCCTTATCACTGACGGTGAGCTGACCTGAGTAACTTTTGAGTGGGCCTATCTTGTCCCTAATCTTACTTCTGTATACCTGAAAAATCCTTTTGGGTTAGTCTTCGATTCTCTTGCAACTTTAACCTCATAGTCTCTTTTGATTTTCTTATTCCCTTTTTTATTTCTCTCTTTAACTGAATATATTGATTACTTAATTGCCCCTCTCCTCTTTTGATTCGCCTATATATGCCTCTCTTTGACCAATGAGATGTTTTAATCTATTGTTCATCCACTTAGGATCATTTTTGTTTGATCTGATTTCCTATTAGGAACATAAGTTGTCTGAGCAGCTAGAACAATTCTCTGAAAAACGTCATATTGGCAATCATCACCTACCTGACCCACTGTCAGGTCATTCCAGTTCAGCCTACCCAGGTAATTTTTCAATCCTATGAAATCAGCCAGGCGGAAGTCAGGGACAGAGACTTGATTGCAATTATTAGGTAATTCCATGATATATTAAAACTGAGTGATTTGTGATCACTTTCCCCAAGCTCATCATTAACCTCAAGATTATTAATTAGCGATTCCCTGCTGGCAAGAACCAAGTCTAGCAGGTTATTTCCTCTAGTTGGTTCTGTCACCAACTGTTTAAAAAACAATCCTGAATCGTATCAAGAAAGTCACTTGACTCTAAATAGAGAGCGTGTCTGTCTCGCGCCCAGCAGACGGAGGATCAAACCTCCACAAAGTATTGCGCTGAATAACCCAAATAGGTTTAGCGCTTAACATGAATTATTATATATTATTATCCAGTCAATTTGTCTAAAGTTGAAATTCCCATTAGCAACAACATTTTCATATGCAGATGCCTTACGAATTTCATCCCATAGAAGTTTACTGCACTCCCTATCAAGATTTGGGGCCTGTAAACGCACCCAAGATAAGTTTCACGGCCTCAAGAAGCTGTAACCAAACAGATTCAGTGGCTGACGCTTCTAATTTTATATCTTGTCTAACACAACAATTTAAATTGTCTCTGACATAATCACTCCACCACCCTTCCTGTTGACCCTATCAGTGTGGAATAATTTATAGCCTTGTATGTGACATTCAGAAGGCAACTCTCTATCTTTCAGATTGAGCCAGGTCTCTGTTATAGAATAATATCTATTTTCCTGCACTTGCAATTAATCTTAACTCATCTATCTTATTTCTTACATCCTGCATAGTATAGTAAACCTTAAGGGAGCTTTGTCTCTTGTTTCCTCTGCTGTCTCCTTTGTTTGCTACTTATCCATTGTATTTATTGTAACTTATGATGAATTTCTTGTATACACTTACTGTTTTCAGCCTAGTGTTCCTAACTGACTGTTTCCACCACACCCATACCTCTATCTCTATCAGTTTAAAATCCTAGGCATGAGGGAGATAACAGACTAACATGAGGGAGAGAACAGACTAACATGAGGGAGAGAACAGGCTAACATCTGGAACAGTGATATATACTAGCCGCTGTGATCCTGTGGACGTGAACATTGAACTCTATATTCCACTCCAGATTTTGGTGATCTTAGAGGCTGTTTATCTTGCAAAAATTCTCCTTTTAAAGTTTCACAGGTAGTTGCATAATTTTATGCAGAACATTTTTTCAATGTGAGTAAATTATATTGTAGTAATTTTTGTCTTGTAGTTTAGTAATGCTGTAGAGTCCCAGTGTCATTTCTGCTGAGGTATTAGCAGCATTTTTACCCCCTCCAAGGACAAGTGTTAGAACACACGTATATTGACTGTGTGTGTGTGCGTGTGCGTGTGTGTGCGTGTGTGTGTGCGTGTGTGTGTGGGGGGGGGATTGTGGTGTAAAAACATGTACTAAATAAAAATGCAAAGGAAGTCACATTGCTGAAATATGAAAAAAATTGTTTCTTAATTAATACCTTTCAGTAAGCATAGCCAAGATGACTGTCTTCTCTGTTTAAGAATTTAGTTCTTGACTGAGACGCGAGAGGTTCCCAGGTCAACGCGAGGACACACCTTGGTAAATTTTATATAAATAGTGTCTCGGGTTGAAGCAGAAACCTGTCTAATTACAGAATGAATGTAAGCAGGTGTTAGGCTCACTTGTGAGAGATCTTGGATGCAACATCCTCTTGAGGATCAGTTAGAAACCTCCAGTTTCAGATTTGTGGACTAACTAAAATAGCGAAAATAACTACTGTATATCACCAACCTGGGTGTGTAAGGTTGTAATTCTTACTTTGAGTAGTTGTTAAGAACTACTCTGCCGCAGGACAAGTGAACTTTGCTCCCAGAAGTCAGGTGTCTAGACTGTACCTTAGAGCTGCCCAGCCTGCCTTTGGAGAGGATAAATTAATGTATAGCTCACAATATGTACATGTAAACGTCTGAAGTAAAGGCGGAGCCTATTAAGGACTGGAACGCTGAGAGCTGAGAACCACCTCTCAGCGAGGTCCTGGCGGAATCTAATACGAGCGAAGGAAAACCTGGAGCCATGGAGATGTACCTCATCGTCCTGCCCCGGGCACCAAGGTCAAGCGTAGTCTATACCCAAAGTGTAAGAGAGGTGCCGCCAGCCGTGTGATGCAACATATTAATAATAATAATCTTAATTTCTACAAGTACATGTACATGGTATACAGGCCTAGCTGACATCAATGACATACTACTATATAAAAAGCCCCTTGTTATGCAGAGCATTTCGGGCAAATTAGGTCAGTTTTGTCCCAGGATGCGACCCACACCAGTCGACTAACACCCAGGTACCTAATTTACTGCTAGGTGAACATAGACAGTAGGTGTCTTCAGGAAACACATCTTAATGTTTCCACTTGTACCGGGAATCGACCCCCGGACCTCAGTGTGTGAGCTGAGTGCTCTAGCAATCGAGGTGATTTTTTTTTTAGGCTATCCCTGGTAATTTATACATGTTATTATGTATGATAATTGTACTTATGTGTACTTATACCTAAATACATTTATTAATATTCAGCACCAAGCAGCCCAGAGCTGCTGTTGTTGAGTCTGATTTATAGACTTGTGGGTCACATACCAGACTCAGATGTGCTTTCTTAAAGAAACTAATACTGCCACAACAGACCCAACCCCACACACAAAATCAATAAATTTGTATTTGAAGCCGGGGACTGATGGTCGAATCTCGTAAGTAAGTTTATTTATGTACAGTTACTCATAAATACAGTTATACAAACTATTACACATAGTGACATACGTGTAAATTGCCTATGATAACCAAAAAGAAAGGTCAGTGACTTATTTCCATTGGGGTCCTCGTAATACTGTTCACCATGGAGACCTGAGTGGTAGAGGACTACTGAAGGTCACATCCTGGGCGGTTAACATTTATGACCCTAATGGTAATAAGTCACTCTTTGGCTACCTTGGCTTACCCTGAGTCGCTTTTCGCTCTTCTATAGAAACTTCCATGTCAGTGTGAGAGAGAAATAAGCATAACCTAACATATGTACTCACTGGCCTGTTGGTCTAGGGGTATGATTCCTGCTTTGGGTGCAGGAGGTCCCGGGTTCAAATCCCGGACAGGCCCAGCTCTATTTTTTTCTTAATAGCGAGCTTCACATTGTGTCAGCAGAGCAGAGTAACGATGTTTCTATCATTGATCTGTTGGTTTAATGGCAAGAACCTAGTTTAGTATCTTAGAGGCGAGAGCTCAAGAGTCTAGTGCAGACTGTGTGGGTGGGTTATCGTGGGTTAATTCAACATGTATAAACACAAATATAATGAGTGTAAATTTAGGTTAATTTTAGGGAGACACAAATTGCATTGAACCTTAAAGTTCACTCTGAGAGGATGGCGGACGACTGTAATGAAACTTTATATAGCAGCGATGTGTTGATCCAAGAAGGTTTTAGATTCCTTCTCTGGTACAACAAATCCTGGCTTTAAATCCCCAACAGGCCTGGGATTTATATTTTTATTTTTTGTAATTGAAACATGCACCATTTCTTCTTTTTATCATTGTTTTTATGTATTTTTCCACTTCGATTTAGGTCTCGATACATGAATAATAATTTATAAGCGCATTCCTCAATTCTGAGTTGTTTACGTGTGACGTCACAGGGTGAGTGTGCCATAATGGCGGTCAAGAGACTACTCACGTATTTGTGGTTGCAGGGGTCGAGTCATAGCTCCTGGCCCCGCCTCTTCACTGATCGCCGGTGCCGGTGATGCTGTGTTCACCCTCGTTAGTCGCTACAAAATCGCAGTAACACGATTACAAACAAATCAGGGAACGGATTGGGATCAAACCCATGGCAAGTGAGTCCTAACACTCACAGGCCAGTGCGTTAACCACTGGGCCATGGGTTCGAGCCTCACCCATTCTAGGAATACAATGTTTATTAGAAGCATAACACTGATCATAGCTACTAATAATAAAATTCACAAACTTTATGTGTTTTCCGCTTCTTCAGTCCATTTCAGAGAAGATCGGTGGAAGATGAGAAGGAGTTTGAGGTAATCAGTCCCTCAGACTGGAATCCATGTGTTCAGTCCATCAGTCTTGAGGAAAATACCTCTTTATTATGAAAACGTTTCGCCACAGTTCTTCTCTACAGTGGACTGAAGAAGCCACTGGCTGGCCAAACGTTTCTGTGGTAAACACTCCCAAATATTAAACAAGTTTCTCATTCTTTACCTTGTCGGTTATCTGAACCTTTGTTTATTATGCATCCGCGACTTATCCAGCGTCCAGTAGAGCTCAGAGCCCAGGTACAGAGCTCAGAGCCCAGGTACAGAGCTCAGAGCCCAGGTACAGAGCTCAGAGCCCAGATACAGAGCTCAGAGCCCAGGTACAGAGCTCAGAGCCCAGGTACAGAGCTCAGAGCTCGCACCTTCAATAAATACAGTTACTCCATATTACAATCATTTCATATATTAGTCTGATGGCTAATCATCTACTTAAGGCGCAATGCAAATCATACATTTAAAAATAAGTAGTAACACCTGTATGAACACTGGTCCCATACGTGTGTGTGTGTACTCACCTAGTTGTGGTTGCAGGGATCGATTCATAGCTCCTGGCCCCGCCTCTTCACTGGCCGCTACTGGGTCACTCTCCCTGCGCCGTGAGCTTTATCATACCTCTTCTTAAAGCTATGAATGGATCCTGCCTCCTCTACATCGCTTCCCAAACTATTCCACTTCCTGACCACTCTGTGACTGAAGAAATACTTCCTAACATCCCTGTGATTCATCTGAGTCTTCAACTTCCAACTGTGTCCCCTTGTTGTTGTGTCCCATCTCTGGAACATTCTGTCTCTGTCCACCTTGTCAATTCTCTCAGTATTTTATATGTCGTTATCATGTCCTCCCTATCTCTCCTGTCCTCCAGTGTCGTCAGGTCGATTTCCCTTAACCTCTCCTCGTAGGACATACCCCTTAGCTCCGGGACTAGTCTTGTTGCAAACCTTTGCACTTTCTCTAGCTTCTTTACGTGCTTGGCTAGGTGTGGGTTCCAAACTGGTGCTGCATACTCCAGTATGGGCCTAACGTACACAGTGTACAGGGTCCTGAACGATTCTTTATTAAGATGTCGGAACGCTGTTCTTAGGTTTGCTAGGCGCCCGTATGCTGCAGCAGTTATTTGGTTGATGTGCGCCTCAGGAGATGTGCCTGGTGTTATACTCACCCCAAGATCTTTTTCCTTGAGTGAGGTTTGTAGTCTCTGGCCCCCCTAGACTGTACTCCGTCTGCGGTCTTCTTTGCCCTTCCCCAATCTTCATGACTTTGCACTTGGTGGGGTTGAACTCCAGGAGCCAATTGCTGGACCAGGCTTGCAGCCTGTGTGTGTCCTAGGCACATGTCGATTAGACACTAGGCCTCTTGTATATGAGTGTGTGTGTGTGTGTGTGTGTGTGTGTGTGTGTGTGTGTGTGTGTGTGTGTATGTGTGTGCGTGTGTGCGTGTGTATGTGTGAAGGGGCTCCTCTCTACACATACTTTACATTTCACGTAATTTAGCATCTCCATACAAACTAAACTGACCTAGATGCTTATATCCTAGCATTAATATACCTGATCATCTACTTTCCCAATAAACAAGTCTTACTAGACGCATTTCAGAATGATAGTCACTGGATTGGCTAGTTCTTATATGCACTACTGTTCTGTTTTTTCAAACTCATTGGCTGGTTATTTTATAACAATGCTTTTCAAATCTCTGAGAAATCAAAATTCTATTCGACACTCGTCTCTTTTTTTCTCCTAATTTTTCTCCTAATTTACCCAGCTCCTGGAGGCCCGTGTGGGAGGGAATGGGCAGTAATAATATATATATGTCGTGCCGATTAGGTAAAACTTGCGATTTTGGCTTAAATAGCAACGCTCTTCTTGCCATATAAGACAAGTGAAAATTTGTGTATGAAATAATTTCGCAAAAATCATTCTGAACCTAACGAAAAAAAAATATTTCATTGTGTTTGTTTATTATTAAATTATTGTAAAGTTATCTAAAATATATTTAGTTGGATTAGGATAAATTAAATTGCGCTTGTTATAATAAGGTTAGGTAAGTTTTCAAAGTTTCTCTTGGTACAAAATTATAAATTTTTACATTAACATAAATGAAAAAAATATATCTTTAAACGTATGAGAAATTTTTAGAAAGGACTTAATTTTAAATGAGTTATTGCTAATTGACCAGTTTTACCTATTAGGCACGACATATATATATGATTGCGTTATCAACTGACGGGGGACGTTTCGCCCCCACACTGAGTGAAACGTCGTTCTTCCTTGATAAAACGTAGTGATCTTAATCTGGAGAACAGACACAGGTGAAAAAGAAAGATTTCGTTTGAAGACGTTTCGCTCAGTGTAGAGCTTTGTGAAGTGATGTTTCACTCAGTGTAGAGCTTTGTGAAGTGATATTTCGCTCAGTGTAGAGCTTTGTGAAGTGATGTTTCGCTCAGTGTAGAGCTTTGTGAAGTGATGTTTCGCTCAGTGTAGAGCTTTGTGAAGTGATGTTTCGCTCAGTGTAGAGCTTTGTGAAGTGATGTTTCGCTCAGTCAATGACTGAAGTGTTAAAGCCTTCCTTACACAGATCATCTCTTAGTAAAGTAAGCCAGGGCTTGCAGCCTGCCACGTCATCTGATAAAGTAAGCCAGGGCTTGAGGGCTGCCACGTCCTCTCTTGGTAAAGTAAGCCAGGGCTTGCAGGTTGCCACGTCATTTCCTGATAAAGTAAGCCAGGGTTTGCAGGCTGCCACGTCACTGCCACGTCATCTTCTGATAAAGTAAGCCAGGGCTTGCAGGCTGCCACGTCATCTTCTGATAAAGTAAGCCAGGGCTTGCAGGCTGCCACGTTATCTCCTGATAAAGTAAGCCAGGGCTTGCAGGCTGCAACGTCATCTCCTGATAAAGTAAGCCAGGGCTTGCAGGCTGGCACGTCATCTCCTGATAAAGTAAGCCAGGGCTTGCAGGCTGCCACGTCCTCTCTTGGTAAAGTAAGCCAGGGCTTGCAGGCTGCCACGTTATCTCCTGATAAAGTAAGCCAGGGCTTGCAGGCTGCCACGTCATCTGATAAAGTAAGCCAGGGCTTGCAGGCTGCCACGTCATCTCTTGGTAAAGTAAGCCAGGGCTTGCAGGCTGCCACGTCATCTCTTTGTAAAGTAAGCCAGGGCTTGCAGGCTGCCACGTCATCTCTTGGTAAAGTAAGCCAGGGCTTGGAGGCTGCCACATCATCTCTCACACTTCAGATGAACCTTGTGAACGAAGTTGAGCGATACTTTACGAACACCTCAAAGCTCACCTTCCCAATACTGCCTTCCATTCCATTACCATATGTATTAGTTCAGTCCCAGCCAGGGGGCGGCGCTCCCCAAGATTTACCCTTTTTTTTACCTATATTTGTAAAATAGGCAACAGAAGAGAAAGTAATGCCCAATAATTTTTTTCCTGGAAAAAATATAACGATGGGAATTGACGCATCCTGGGAGAAACGTTCACAGAGGCCCGGTATCTAGTAAATCAAGTAAAAACTGCAATGGTTTGCAACAAAACTAGTCCCAGAATTGAACAGTGTGAAGTATTAAGAGAAGCTAAACGACACCAGAGGACAACAGGACCAAAAAGTGACATGATTACGACGTACAAAATACTGAGACAAAATTTGACAGGTTGTTAGGAGGAGGTGAGGACCTGCAGGATGCCGGTGGAGAGTTCTTGATTCAAGGAATTGGAGTCACCCTTCCCTTTGATCATCCTGATGACTTCTACGGGTTTAGCGCTTCCCCTTTACTATGTGGTAATGTTAATAATAATGAGACCTACGGTGGTAGTTTTGTAGTGTTTTTGTAGTTCTTTTGTAGTGTTTTTGTTCCAGGGAAGAGTTGTAGAATGATGCAACACAACAGTGCTAGGATGAACAACACATTTCAGCACAACATTCAGTTCCAGGATGAACAACACAGTGCAACACAACATTCAGTTCCAGGATGAACAACACAGTGCAACACAACATTCCTGAGGGACTAATGAACAATTGTCTCAATACATAAATTAATAATGGCAGACATATTGACATAATGTTTGGCATTTTTATGTGGGAACGTTTCGCTCTCCAGGAGTTACTTGTTTGTATCAAAACGTAAAGGCTTGACAAAGTTCCTGGAGAGCGAAACATTGCCACAATAAAATGTCATATTAGTTACATATGTGTATTTTTACCCAACATTCTTTACGTGAAGACTGGCTAGGCGACTCTCAGGTTTGGTTACAAGACTGTCGACTCCATACATGAAGACTGTTTTCCAAGACTGTTCTGGATGATACGTCAGTAACTACTGCCCAGGAATGATTATTCAATGACACCTTGGTAGAAACAGTTCACAGTTGACGACAAACTGAAGGAGAAAACTAGATGTTTCGGTCCGTTCTGGCAAATTATCAACTTTCGAACTGGAAGGAAGAGGCACGAAAGAAGTCTTGTAGAATCATGTACACAGTCATGCTAGCATGACTCTTTAGTCCTGGCTAGGTTGTCGTGAATGCTTGCCGGCATCATTACATATGTATATACCAAGAGGGGCATTCTTTTATGAGCCTAGTGTTGTCGTCAAGCTTTAAACCCCATTAACCAATCAATCATTACAGACATCTTAGTTCGGTAGGACACACAAGACATACCTGACCTCTCTCAACCTCTCTTAATTTTAACTGTACAAACCTCTCCCAACCTGAGCTTCCATAAAGCACAGCTACCACTGGCGGACACCTGCCTCCTTCAACAGGTGCTCACGTCACCCCCCGGGGCTCATGTCACTCCCCGGCACTCACGTCACTCCCCGGGGCTCACTTCCATACGCTAGACCACCGGTACTCAACACCAAAATAAGACCTTGGTCTATTTGTCAGTACTCAACTTAGGTATAGTATATAAATCACCTTAACTTGAGCTGAAGTAATGAAGAAGTTATAAAGGTCCTTTAATCCTGACGATAATTCATAATTTTTTAAAAGAACTTTTTGGGAATTTAAGAGAGAGAACAGGTAACGTACAGAGGATAAAGGAGGCCGCTAATTATTGTACTTTGTGGAAATAATTGCAGAAATAATGGCTGCAATCTGCAACAGTTAACATGAAATGTCAAACCATTTATATTAGTACAGATGAATCTAATATGACACTGACCTTAAGAGTAATAAATATAATGTTAGACTTAATAATAGAATTTAATGCTAGAATTAATATTAGATAGCTGAGAACTTGAGTAGAACTGCAGAACACTGCTGGCTTAGGTACAGCTGTAGGAGAACACTCCTGTCTCGGGTACAGCTGCAGGAGAACACTCCTGAATTGGGTACAGCTGCAGGAGAACACTCCTGTCTCGGGTACAGCTGCAGGAGAACACTCCTGAATTGGGTACAGCTGCAGGAGAACACTCCTGTCTTGTATACAGCTGCAGGAGAACACCTTAACTTGAGCTGCAGAAGAACACTCCTCTCTCGGGTACAGATGCAGGAGAAAACTCCTGTCTTAGGTACAGCTGTAGGAGAACACTCCTGTCTTGGGTACAGCTGCAGGAGAACACTCCTGTCTTGGGTACAGGTGTAGAACACTTCCTCCTCTCCTTACAACATTCTGCTTTGTATTGGACTGATGAAGCCACTGTGTGGCGAAACGTTTCCTTAATAAATATTGTCATATGTTGATCTTTAACTTGTCGGTTTTCAAAATCATTTGTCACACACAGAACACTTCTGTCTTGGGTACACCTGTAGAACACTCCTGTCTTGAGTACAGCTACAAAAGAACACTCCTGTCTTGAGTACAGCTGTAGGAGAACACTCCTGTCTTGAGTACAGCTGTAGGAGAACACTCCTGTCTTGGGTACAGCTGTTATAATGTTATGTATATCTGTGTTATAATATAAATAGTTGTTCTTTGGATGTTTAAATATTAAGTTTTGGTTGAAATGTTGAAGTTTACAACATTCATCAATTTTATTTTTGTTATTATAACATTATATATTTATATATTATAAGATAATAATGTATACAACATTGAATGCCATAAAGTTATAATAAATTATATTTGAATGAATACTTGAGTATCTCAAAATGCCACGTAAGTTATCATGTTTCTATATTTTCGAATCTGAATCACTTGAATCGTTTCAATAATCTCTAGAATTACATTTTTTGCATTCAAATGATCATTTTAACACGTGGTCAAAATTTAAGAGGTACTAATTACAGTGTTGTGTGTGACAAGTTCATTCTAAACGCTGGCGTAAATCGTAAAGAGTGTGAAGATGCCTCCATGGGTGACAGCTCAGTCCACACGTTAACTGGTCGGGAAGAAGAAGTGGAAGAAGCGAGGGAATAGACGAGAGTAGAGAGAGAGAGATGAGAGATAGAGAGAGAGAGAGAGAGAAGTGAGAGAGATAAGAGAAGAGGAAGAGAGAGAGAGATAGAGATAGAGAGATGAGAAGAGAGAGAGAGAGAGAGAAGAAGAGAGAGAGAGAGAGAGAGAGAGTAATGAAATGGCAGGAAAGGTCAGAGAGATATTTGTGGAGGTAGAGAAAGCGAATGGAAGGAAAAGGAAAATGTGAGACGAAGGGAAACAGGCAGGTAAATATTAAAACAGTGTAACGGAGACTGAGAGGTTATAAGCAGATGAGAGTGAGTCACCAGTTCTCAAAGGCACTTGTCGATAGACACTTGGCCTGTTGTGTAGTGTGTGTGTGTGTGTGTGTGTTTAATAAGAGAATGAGGAAGATATAAGAGCAAGAAATGAGAGAGAAAGAGAGGGAGGGAAGTTAGTGTTACATGAGGGTAAGAAAGACAACTAAAGTAAAACGGCAAAGAGAAGAGAAAAATCAGTAGCAAGTAGAGAAAAGTCTTAATTAAGCACCGTGAAAGTAAAAGAAGAGATACAGAAAGACAGACATAGACATACATATTCGCAGAACATCGTTCTACAAATTCGTAAATTCTATTTTCTTCTGGGTACATTCGCCAAGAGGTGACCCGGCCTTGATTTCCTGTCGTGGGAGTGTCTCAGACCAATGTCTGCCATGGGAGGAGGTACAAGTACCTCCTCATCTTCTGGGACTAGCTGTCCCCAGGCTTAGCCCCATTCCCCGCCCCCACGGGGCTCGGAGGAAGAAGCTAGGCACCTTGGGCTGCCACAAACCCCGCCCATACTGGGCTTGAAGGGTGTGGCAGCTGCATAGCAGCAGACGATGTCAGGAAGTGCGAAGGCAGCAAGCACTACAGGATCCTTTTGGAGCCACACCCCAGGTTTGGGCATGAGTGCTGGGGTAGCTCAAGAATGCCTCTTGCTGTGTGTGTTGCTGCTGCTTCACTTGTCCGTTGCACTCTGATGTTAATTTTGTTGGTAATTCTTTGATTTACTTCATAAGAATCACGCACCCAGCAGAGCTAAACACCTAGCTCTGCTGGGTGCGTGATTCTTGTAGGATTTGGTGGTCCTGTGGGTTAGAGCGTCATGTGGTTCTCGTTCACCATGAGGCGGGCCAAAACAACATATATATATATATATATATATATATATATATATATATATATATATATATATATATATATATATATATATATATATATATATATATATATATGTCGTGCCGATTAGGTAAAACTTGCGATTTTGGCTTAAATAGCAACGCTCACCTTGCCATACAAGACAAGTGAAAATTTGTGTATGCAATAATTTCGCCAAAATCATTCTGAACATAACGAAAAAATATATTTCATTGTGTTTGTTTATTATAAATTAATGTTAACGTATCTAAAGTATATTTAGTTGGGTTAGGCTAAATTAAATTGGCTTGTTGTAATAAGGTTAGGTAGGTTTTCAAAGTTTCTCTTGATACAAAATTATAAATTTTACATTAACATAAATGAAAAAAATATATCTTTAAACGTATAAGAGAAAACTTTAGAAAGGACTTAATTTTAGATGAGTTCTTGCTAATTGACCAGTTTTACCTAATCGGCACGACATATATATATATATATATATATATATATATATATATATATATATATATATATATATATATATATATAATATAGGTAATAGGTAAAACCTATCAATCCTTTGGAAATAAATAGCAAACCTTTTCCCCTTTCCTTAAACAAGTAAAATTTTGTGTATGCAATAATTCGCCAGAAATCATTCTAACATAACAGAAATAATTATATTTCATTGTTTTGTTTATTAAAAAAATGTAAACCGTACTAAAGTAAAATTTAAAATTAGATCTAGCTAAATAAATTGACCTTGTTGAATAATAAGGTTAGGTAGGTTTTCAAAGTTTCTCTTGGTACAAAATTATAAATTTTTACATTAACATAAATGAAAAAATATATCTTTAAACGTATAAGAGAAAATTTTAGAAAGGACTTAATTTTAGATGAATTCTTGCTAATTGACCAGTTTTACCTAATCGGCACGACATATATATATATATATATATATATATATATATATATATATATATATATATATATATATATATATAGTATATATATAATAAATAAGGTATGGTAAAAAAATCCACTCTATCAATTCCTTTGGGAAATAACAAGTCAATTATTCCATTTGCCTGTCCCCCCAAAATTCCCCTCCAACCAATGGGGTTGTTAGGTGTGTCGCGGAGAACCAATCAGCGCAGACCACGACACCCTCCACCTATAAGCACTGGCAACATTGAATTTCCGGCCTATTTCCTCTCTTCCTCTGATTCCTTCATCGTAGACGAACAAAAGATAAAACCAGCCACATAAGTAATATTTTTCCCACCAAAATATAAAATCCTAGTTTCTGAAAGTCAAATCATGAATTCTTGAAGGGAAATATCCCCAGACCGAGGGAGGGTAAGAAGCCAGCAGGGGCCTGCCAGGACCATCAATTTCCCCTGCCCGAGGTGCCGAGGCAATTTGTCTGCGGTTTTGATAGTCAAATTGAGTGGCCAGGAGACTGCTCAGCCACGGGGAAATATTTTAGGCTTGTGGCGGGGGAAAACTTTTTGGGAAGGGGAAGAAAACGACGTATTTAAGAGGGATATATTTTGATCGTTTAGGGATATATTTCTGTCGCCACGTAAATGGTTCCCATCGTGTATTATAATATGGTCATGCTTGGACGGAGTATCGAGTTGGCAGAGTGCCGGAACCGGCCAGCAATCACATAAAAATATTCCGAAAGTGACAGAAATATGTGAAATTCGTGAGTAAGGGAGAGCGAGAAGCTGTTTCACGCATGAGGGAAACGTTGAGTGCCTTCAGGGGTGAGGTGTGGCACTCTGCGGTGAATATGGTAAAGTGGCCCTCGTCGTGCTTAAATGGGATGGGGGGAAGGCGCATGAGGAGAGATTGGTGGGAGGGGACAAATGGGGAAGCTTAAGAGATGGGGATGGTGATTGGGAACAGGGGTTGAATGGGGGTTGAGGAAGGTGGATAGTGGTTGTGTTAGTGTAGGAAAACTGAGGGGGGAAACGAGATATAGGTGGTGTGGGAATGGAGAATATATTACACGACCCTTGGTTTAAAAAAAAATATATGCATTGTCTTCTGAGTTAGTTCCTGTGAGAGTTAGGACCCTCTGGCAGGTTGGAAGGCACCAGCCAGCCGGTGAGAGGCTGTACTCTCCTGTCAGACAAGTCTAAAACAGAATTCTGCTAAAAGTTTTGCATTCTGGCAAGATTGCTGGTCAGTTCTTCCTTGCTTATGAATACGTTAATTCGGCAGGTAAATGTTAGTTACTGACAGTGACGCTCAGCGCCATGATGAACTTTCCTGTGTGTTTCTCGGTCTTATTCCTTTAAGATTTTCTGTGCAGCTTACGACGCCTGGGCGGAGTAGTGTGAAGGGACGGAAGTGGTAGTGTGAAGGGACGGAAGTGGTAGTGTGAAGGGACGGAAGTGGTAGTGTGAAGTGACGGAAGTGGTAGTGTGAAGGGACGGAAGTGGTAGTGTGAAGTGACGAAGTGGTAGGTGAAGGACGGAAGTGGTAGTGTGAAGGGACGGAAGTGGTAGTGTGAAGTGACGGAAGTGGTAGTGTGAAGGGACGGAAGTGGTAGTGTGAAGTGACGGAAGTGGTAGTGTGAAGGGACGGAAGTGGTAGTGTGAAGGGACGGAAGTGGTAGTGTGAAGTGACGGAAGTGGTAGTGTGAAGTGACGGAAGTGGTAGTGTGAAGGGACGGAAGTGGTAGTGTGAAGGGACGGAAGTGGTAGTGTGAAGGGACGGAAGTGGTAGTGTGAAGTGACGGAAGTGGTAGTGTGAAGTGACGGAAGTGGTAGTGTGAAGTGACGGAAGTGGTAGTGTGAAGTGACGGAAGTGGTAGTGTGAAGTGACGGAAGTGGTAGTGTGAAGGGACGGAAGTGGTAGTGTGAAGTGACGGAAGTGGTAGTGTGAAGTGACGGAAGTGGTAGTGTGAAGTGACGGAAGTGGTAGTGTGAAGTGACGGAAGTGGTAGTGTGAAGTGACGGAAGTGGTAGTGTGAAGTGACGGAAGTGGTAGTGTGAAGTGACGGAAGTGGTAGTGTGAAGGGACGGAAGTGGTAGTGTGAAGGGATTACATAGTCCCGGCCCGGGTCTTGTCCATGTGACCTTAAATAGCACTTAGAAGCTTTCTAGCCCAACAAACACCACCAGGGAACTATTATGACTTACGAAAAATTAGCCTTGAGCCAAGAGACAAGAGCAGCAAATACAAATGTAAGATTTTATCTACACGGACTATGATGAACTAAACAGAGACATTATAATCAGAAATGCAGAATCCACTCAGCTCTACCTCAGACAAGCATGGAAATCCGCTGGGAAATCCAACAGAGGGATGACATTTACAGATAAAATATAGAGAAGAAAAAAGATTTGATGAGCTGTTTGAGAGAGAACATTTATCACAACAAGGGTAATATGTTTTTGTGCTGAGAGAACCGGTATAGTACAGGAACTAAACCAGTTATACCAGACTCAAGAGGCACAAAATAAACAAGACGCCATCTGGAAATTAGAAAAAAAAATCCTAAATATTCCTTCATATTGACAAAATCGAAGGCAAATATCACCTATACGTGTGGGCGAAAAGTTGTCATTAATAAAAATGATCTACTTTGTGTCATCTACGCCATTATCTCAAGATGACTATACACAGATGAGGGGAAAAAAATGAGCGAGATGCCCCAAGAGCAGGAACAAACAGTGTTCAGTAGTCCTCTTATGTGACAGAAGAGTTGAGGATCCACTTAGTTTCACCATTACCTCTCCTCACCCAGCAAATCATATATAACATCACATACATCACTCGCAATCCGACAGTTAAAGAAACAGCTTTGCTCTCTCACGCGCAGTACCTGGCCAGGATTCCTGCAACTCTCATTTATAAAGCAGTGCAAATTATCACCAGGACGAGTATTCTGTATTTTTTCTGGTTGGGAGATGAAAAGGTTTAGCTACAGGTGAAATCGCATAGGCTCCTCTGTGCAGTGAGGGGGCTGTATGACCCTTGTGGGTGTAATATAATAAAATCACTACATAATGCTAAATAGGTCAGATCACTAATGGCTAACACATGTACGGTCCATCGTACACTAAATCACACATCAGTAACTAACATCACACATCAGTAGCACTAACATCACACATCAGTAGTCACTAACATCACACATCAGTATCACTAACATCACACATCAGTAGCACTAACATCACACATCAGTAGCACTAACATCACACATCAGTAGCACTAACATCACACATCAGTATCACTAACATCACACATCAGTAGCACTAACATCACACATCAGTATCACTAACATCACACATCAGTATCACTAACATCACACATCAGTAGCACTAACATCACACATCAGTAGCACTAACATCACACATCAGTACACTAACATCACACATCAGTATCACTAACATCACACATCAGTAGCACTAACATCACACATCAGTAGCACTAACATCACACATCAGTAGCACTAACATCACACATCAGTAGCACTAACATCACACATCAGTAGCACTAACATCACACATCAGTATCACTAACATCACACATCAGTACACTAACATCACACATCAGTAGCACTAACATCACACATCAGTAGCACTAACATCACACATCAGTATCACTAACATCACACATCAGTAGCACTAACATCACACATCAGTATCACTAACATCACACATCAGTAGCACTAACATCACACATCAGTATCACTAACATCACACATCAGTAGCACTAACATCACACATCAGTAGCACTAACATCACACATCAGTAGCACTCAACATCAAAAACATCCCATGTAGCACTAACATCACACATCAGTAGCACTAACATCACACATCAGTAGCACTAACATCACACATCAGTAGCACTAACATCACACATCAGTAGCACTAACATCACACATCAGTAGCACTAACATCACACATCAGTATCACTAACATCACACATCAGTAGCACTAACATCACACATCAGTAGCACTAACATCACACA
Organism: Cherax destructor; assembly: GCA_009830355.1. Taxonomy (NCBI): domain Eukaryota; kingdom Metazoa; phylum Arthropoda; class Malacostraca; order Decapoda; family Parastacidae; genus Cherax; species Cherax destructor. The sequence continues at coordinate 114,198 of WNWK01001932.1, read as the reverse complement.
TCAGTAGCACTAACATCACACATCAGTAGCACTAACATCACACATCAGTAGCACTAACATCACACATCAGTAGCACTAACATCACACATCAGTAGCACTAACATCACACATCAGTAGCACTAACATCACACATCAGTAGCACTAACATCACACATCAGTATCACTAACATCACACATCAGTATCACTAACATCACACATCAGTATCACTAACATCACACATCAGTATCACTAACATCACACATCAGTATCAACCAACATCACACATCAGTATCACTAACATCACACATCAGTATCACTAACATCACACATCAGTATCACTAACATCACACATCAGTATCACTAACATCACACATCAGTAGCACTAACATCACACATCAGTATCACAAACATCACACATCAGTATCACTAACATCACACATCAGTAGCACTAACATCACACATCAGTATCACTAACATCACACATCAGTATCACTAACATCACACATCAGTAGCACTAACATCACACATCAGTATCACTAACATCACACATCAGTATCACTAACATCACACATCAGTATCACTAACATCACACATCAGTATCACAAACATCACACACCAAGTTCTTGATTAGCCATTTATGATGGCTTTGTGGGCCAATGGGACGCTAACAAATACAATCTGGTTGAACAGGCAGTCATCAAGAGGTCATGACCTCAGGCCAGATCGCCAGGGGAAGGGGGAACCCTCGATATTGGTCACAGGTATGGTATGTATCATTAAAGTGTATGCCTTTCAGCCTTTCATAGGCCATTTGTTGCAGGCCTTTGGACATTTTCGAGTAATTGCATTTTGACAAGAGAGTAAGATACTCGATTCACCAGACGTAAGTCCTGAATATTCAGGAACTTGTCTCCAATCTCCAGTCACCTTCTTCAGTCTGAATAACCTGGAGTTTGTTTAGATTGAACTCCAGCAGCCACGTGATGCTCCACAAGTGCAGTCTTTCAATGACTTCTTTTTTTTTTTGTTTAGTTAGTTTTACAGTGTCAGCTGACACACTTGTGGCTCAGTCTCCTCTGGTAGGTTATTGACACTTACTGGAAGTAGCAATCCTGCTTCTGATTCTCTTGTGACCCCATGCGTTAGTCTCCCATTCTGATGTTTCCTGTCTTTCTCTTAACTCTCTCTTGTGTCCTTCAAGTATATCTTATCAATTCTATTTTCTGAAATAGTCTCTGGTGTGAGACTACGATAGTTTTTTTTTTTTTTTTTTTTTTTTTTTTTTTAGTTTTTTTGCTGTCCTGGAAGATACAGCCCACACATAGTTTTCTTGTTTTTCTTGTTTTTCTTGTTTTGATTGGCTTAATTCTTCGGCAAAGTTCGTAAGGCAGGATTCCTCATGCCTAAATTCTTATTGAATTTCTCTTTACAAATAAGCCCCTCTCCAGATTTTCCATGACCCTTTCTCCTTAAAAACTTCTCTAAGACATTTTATAATGTGGTTGTCAAAAAAATAATGCCCTTCTGTTCGGTGCCTCCCGTCGTTTTGATACAGGGGACCACACTGGCCTGTCTGTAAGCTTTCTGTCACTTGCCATATTTCGAGGGATTGGTTGAAGATCTTCAGTGTTGGATCGGGTCTTGTAGTAGTTCTGCAGTGGTGAGGATATGGTGTTCGGTGCTAAAGCCTCCATTACGTAAAGCGCCTTCATTAGTGTGTTGTTATTTAGCACCCGTTGAAGGGACTTCAGTATTTAGCTAAGCTTCTAGCGTGCCTCTCTTTCATCCTCTCCTAGTTTCCCTTCTTTCTTCTTTAGCCTTATCACGTCTTGATTATCAGTCATCTTTCTTCTCAAGAGGCTGTGACGTAACCTGCCATTAATTTTCGTATTTAATAATATAGAATTTATTTCCGTAATTCAGTTTGCCTTCTTGCATTTTTCGTTTTTTTTTTAGTTCCTGTTTTAGTTTCCGTGTTTTATATCATTTTAATTGTTTTGTTATTTTTCTTCGCTCTCCTGCACCTCCCCTTATCTTCTTCCATCCTCTGCTTCAACCATGGACATTCTCTTTTCCTTATTTCTTTTCTTTACACTCAGTATGAACTTTGCCTCTTGGTACTTTAAATTTATTACCTCCATTTTATGTGTGTGAGTGTGTTTGTACTTACCTAATTGGGGTTGCAGGGGTCAATTCATAGCTCCTGACCACTCTTCACTGGTCGCTACTAGATCACTCTCCCTGCTCCATGAGCTTAATCATACCTCATATTTAAGATATGTATGGATCCTGCCTCCACTACGTCACTTTCCAGGCTATTCCACTTCCTGACAACTCTGTGACTGAAGAAATACTTCCTAACATCCCTTTGATTAAGATGAGTCTTCACCTCTGGAACATCCTGTCTTTGTCCACCTTGTCAATTCGTCGCAGTATCTTATATGTCGTTATCATGTCTCCCCCCATCCCTCCTGTCCTCCAGTGTCGTCAGGTCAGTTTCCCTTAACCTCTCCTCACTTAGCTCTGGGACTAGTCTTGTTGCAAACCTTTGCAGTTTCTCTAATTTCTTGACGTGCTTGACCAGGTGTTCCAAATTGGTTCTGCATACTCCAGTATGGGCCTGACGTACACGGTGTAAAGAGTCTTGAACGATTCCTTACTGAGGTATGGGAACGCTATTCTTAGTTTTGCCAGGCGCCTATATGCTGCAGTAGTTATCTGGTTGATGTGCGCCTCAGGAGATGTGTTCGTTATTATACTCACTCCAAGATCCTTTTCTTTGAGTGAGGTTTGCAGTTTGTGTGTGTGTGTGTGTGTGTGTGTGTGTGTGTGTGTGTGTGTGTGTGTGTGTGTGTGTGTGTGTGTGTGTGTGTGTATGTGTCTCCAGGGTCCGGGTTCTATTTTATGTTAATGCTGGTAATGCTGTCTATGTTTATGTTCGGCCTCTTGCCCCGGAATTATGCTGTATCTTTTTGTGACGCCAGAGTTTTCTTACCCTACTTTCTCTGTCTGTCTCTGTCTCTCTCTCTGTCTCTCTCTGCCTCTGTCTCTCTCTCTCCAGGAGAGAGCACCGGCCTCCCAGCGTGACCAGACTCTGTCTCTGTCTCTCCAGGAGAGAGCACGGGCCTCCCAGCGTGACCAGACTGTCTCTGTGTCTCCAGGAGAGAGCACGGGCCTCCCAGCGTGACCAGACTGTCTCTGTGTCTCCAGGAGAGAGCACGGCCTCCCAGCGTGACCAGACTCTGTCTCTGTGTCTCCAGGAGAGAGCACGGGCCTCCCAGCGTGACCAGCCCATGCATAAACACCCACGGGACAATAATAATGATAGCTCGCCCATAAAATACAAAATATCACCAACCAAAATCTCATCATAACGGCGGGTACTGAGGGGCTGTTAGGCTGTTAGGGATGATAGGGAGTGATCTGAGGGGGCATCTCCCCTCATTCCTTCCCCCTCCCCTTTGCTCCTTCCTCTTCTTTATTCCCTTTCCTCTCATCCTCCCCCCTCCTCCCATTCACTACGTACAGGGTCAATGCAACTAAAAAGTTGACCGTTTCTCTGCTTCTCATTATAATCATTCGATCTCTCTATTTCCCCTCTTTCTCCCTTTTCCTTCCTTTATTTGTTTCTTACCCTCCTATAACCTTCTCATTCTGCTAAGTTATCCTTCCTATTCGCTCTCTTTCTCTTCTGTTCGCTGTATTTATTTTTATTCTCATTTTTTTTTGACTTGGTCTTCTCTTATATTTCTATCTATCTACTTTGTTTCATTTCTTGCTTTTTTATCAACCTTTTTTTCTTACTCTCATTTTCGTGCCATTTCCTTTTATTTCCGCCTCATTTCACTCATCCACTCGTTAAATTCATTTTTGTCTTCCTTTTCTCCTGTCTGTCTTCTCTTCTCCCCTTTTCTCATCTGACCTTTTAGTCTTCCTCTATTACCCTTTTTGTTCTCTTCTCCTCTTCCCCTTTCGTTTTCTCTTTCCCACCATCCCTTCCTGTTCCTGCTTCCTCCGCTCTTCCTCCTCCTCCATCAAGGGCCCAGCCCTCCTCCTCCATCAAGGGCCCAGCCCTCCTCCTCCATCAAGGGCCCAGCCATCCTCCTCCATCAAGGGCCCAGCCCTCCTCCTCCATCTAGGGCCCAGCCCTCCTCCTCCATCTAGGGCCCAGCCCTCCTCCTCCATCTAGGGCCCAGCCCTCCTCCTCCATCAAGGGCCCAGCCCTCCTCCTCCATCAAGGACCCAGCCCTCCTCCTCCATCAAGGACCCAGCCCTCCTCCCCCATCAAGGGCCCAGCCCTCCTGTGGTTTTTATGCCATGAATGTTTTATCCTGATGCTCATGTTCCCTCGCTGCTTATCATATTTCTGCTCTATTTCCCCATAACATTAATGTTATGTACTTTGTCATTCCATTTGGTTACCTCTACAAGCTTCCGTTAGCCACCAGCTGAATCTACATCTTTTTTCTGGGAACAATATAAATCTACCTGGGTGAGTAATCATAAAATATATATTTTGTAGATTTATATGTACCTTCCTAGAGGTTGTTCCGGGGTGGTCAACGCCCCCGCGGCCCGGTCCTCGACCAGATCTCCCGGTGGATCAGGGTCTGATCAACCAGGCTGTTATGCTGGGTGCACGTAATCCAACGCACGAACCACAGCCCGGCTGATCGAACACTTTAGGTAACTGTCCAGTTCCGTCTTGAAGGCAGGAAGAAGTCTGTTGGTAATCCCCCTTATGTATGATGGGAGGCTGTTGAACAGTCTTGGGCTTTGGACACTTATTGTGTTTTCTCTTAGAGTACTCAAGACACCCTTGCTGTTGCACTTTCTACCGAGTCTTTTGCTTTCGTAGGGAGTGATTTCTATGATGATGGATGCTATTCGTGATTTTTATAGTAGATACTCGTGTACTGTGTATGAGGTAGCTAAATCAAGAAATAAAGATGATGTTAGTATAACAAGAGGAGTAACTATGTTTGTCTGAGACAACGCAGACACGCTGCTGGTCCGCTAGAGCCTGGTAGAGTGCCAGTAGAATGGCCCTCGTTACACACCATCGGGAATTAGCTAGTTCGACGTCCCTTCGCCCCCATCTTCATCTCTGTCCCTTTGCTCTCTCGTTCCCTCACTCTCAGCCCCCATTCCTCTCTCTTTCCCCTCCCTATTCCCCTTCCCCTCTCCTCTCCCTCTCCCATCGATATGATAGGCGCAGGTCGCTGGTTTCAATGACACCAGTGTCCCCCAGGTCTCGTAATTCTCGTTTTTCTACCTTATCTCGTACGCATATGGGGCATCCACGAGGACATATCTGAGGGGATCAAGATAGAAAAAATTGTCCTTCTTTCCCCTGGTTATAAAGGTTATTGTTCTGTCCCAGAAGAGTAGGAAAGTAATGCAGACCGAGTGATAAATATTCAAGATAGAAAGATATTTTTCCCATGGGAAAATTGCGGCCATTTTTTTCCCCCCAGAGGAAGACTGATGCTTGTAAAGAGGAAAATATTAGTGCCAGAACCAGCCAGGAACTGTTGGCGAAGTTTCCTGACGACAAATTTTTAGGGATGACATGAAGGAGCTTAAGGTGATTTAGACAGTTTGGTAAAAATCGTTGTTAAACATTTGATCGAATGTTCACGTCTTGAAGTTTCTCGTGACCTCAGTCGCAGTGTGTACTGTTTAAGACGCATTGTTCTCATGTCTTCTGGGTTTTTTTCTAAAACATAAGTCATTTCCCACCGAGGCAGGATGACCTGAAGAAGAGGAAACACTTTAATCATCACCCACTCCATCACTGTCTTGCCAGAGACGTGCCGATACTACAGTTCAAAAACTGCAACATTAACACACCTCCTTCAGAGTGCCGGCACTGTACTTCCCACCTCCAGGACTCAAATCCGGCTAACCGGTTTACCTGAAACCCTTCGTAAATGTTACATTGGTCACACTCCAACAGCTCGCCAAGTCATAAAATCCATTGGTCTCTACTCCTATCTAACACGTTCACGCACACTTGCTGGAAGTCCAAGCCCCTTGCACACAAAACCTCCTTTACCCCCCTCCCTCCAACCTATGCTTGATAAATCTCTCCTCCCCGTGGTTGAAACCTCGTAGGCTACCATCATTGATGGTTCTACAGTTAAATTAATATACAGGTTATAAGGCCTGGCCACAGACCGGGCCGTGGGGGGCGTTGATCCCCGGAACTCTCTCCAGGTAAACTCTGCAGGTAACCCTGCAAGGCTTAGCACTACTCGTAAATATAATAATAATATACTTACCAGCACCGAATTTTATTTGCCCTTACCTCAATTTGTCAAGTCAATTTCCACTTTGATTTTCATTATCGTTGCGCCTTGGGTCTTAAGTAATTTGGGATATATATATATATATATATATATATATATATATATATATATATATATATATATATATATATATATATATATATATATATATATATATATATATATTAGTCCGGTATTGGAATTATCATCAGGCTTTTATCTCATATATTAGTCTGATGTTAGAATAACCACCAGGTGTTTATCTCATGTGGTATCATTCCACTTTTCCTCAAACAAACTATAAATATATATACACAAAAACTCTGTATTCACTCAAGAAAGTCATGCTATATTTCTTGAGTTGATAGATCTCTAGACTGGTTAAAAAAAATATAGAGTTTTGAAGAGCGAGATTGTTTACCAGCAATAGAAGCTGAGGTAAACATGGCACTCACACTATATGTCAAAATTGCAATGAGATTTCAAAAATCGAAATATTGACGAAGGGCGGAGAGAGAGGGAGACAGACAGACAAACAGAAGAAGAGACACAGACAGAGAGGGAGTCCGCTGAAATAATGTGAGAATCTTATCCAATCCTTGCAAGTAATTCCTAATCAAGTGGCATGGTATAACAATGATCTTCCGTTATTATAACAAGGAGATAATTGCCATCATGCCAGGAGGATAATTACCGGCAATTATCACCACCAATTATGGTATTATTTATGAAGATCATCAGTGAACGCACAAGGGGTGGTCGCTCATACAACAAGTACCAGATGGTCTTCGCTGAAGACACTGAACTAGAAACAACCATGTGAAAACAAGCTCACACCGTGTGTGTGTGTGTGTGTACTCACAGATATCTAGTCTAAGACTGTCTACACAATGCTGGGTGAAAGGACACAAGTACATACCCTGAGGACATCTTTATCCGACACGTTTCGGTCCTCGGTCCTTCGTCACTCTCAGGACAGAAACATGTAATGAACTTGCCCCCTTTCGTTCATACTGTTTCATTATAGTTCCACACAATACCGTGTGTACACACCAACACGCTAATCAGAAACAAAGTCCAATCAGCCCTAGAACAGTCTGGTGTCACCAAGCAAACCTCTTCCTGAGACCGAGTCCACATCAGACAGTGCAGAATTAAGAGTCCAGTACATCAAACATGAAGGCTAACAACCAAAACGAGCCAAAATTTAATCTCAAGATAGTTTACTCCGCTTAAATATACAGTCTGTCCACACTGGACAGATGCATGAAAAGGACCGGAAACTCCACCTGTGTCGTTCAAGCGACATCTGTTATACAGATGCAAGACATTATAGAAACTATAAGTCCCAAAATTCACATTGTGTGTGAAGGTGTTAGCGTGTGAGGCTATGTTAATGGAGACAGCAATCACTCGGGTATTTCATACTCGACAGGAAATTGTCCCAGACTCATGACCTTTTGAGTGTGAGGAGGGGGGGCTGGAAGGCAGTTTGCCAAAACATGGCCTCAGCAATGAGTTCATGAAATTATATTTTATATTTGTAATTGGATTATTATCTGATACCTCCTCTTGTAATTCACTCCGCTGCTCCACAACTCTCTGAAAAAAACTTGAAAGGTTAATTTCAGTATCTCTGTTTTGTCAATTCATAACCCTGGTTTCTTGTTCTAATTTAAAATTACTAAGAAGTTTTCTTTACCCATTCTTCAACATCCTTTGTTGCCGTATATATGGTTATCATGTCTCGTGTCCTCGTATGTTACCGTATATATGGTTATCATGTCTCGTGTCCTCGTATGTTACCATATATATGGTTATCATGTCTCGTGTCCTCGTATGTTGCCGTATATATGGTTATCATGTGTCGTGTCCTCGTATGTTGCCGTATATATGGTTATCATGTCTCGTGTCCTCGTATGTTACCGTATATATGGTTATCATGTCTCGTGTCCTCGTATGTTTCCATATATATGGTTATCATGTCTCGTGTCCTCGTATGTTGCCGTATATATGGTTATCATAGTCTCCGTGATGTACACACCTCGTATGTTGCACGTATATTGGTTATCATGTCTCGTGTCCTCGTATGTTGTCCTATATATGGTGTTATCATGTCTCGTGTCCTCGTATGTTGCCGTATATATGGTTATCATGTCTCGTGTCCTCGTATGTTCTATATGGTTATCATGTCTCGTGTCTCGTATGTTCAGTATATATGGTTATCATGTCTCGTGTCCTCGTATGTTGCCGTATATATGGTTATCATGTCTCGTGTCCTCGTATGTTGCCGTATATATGGTTATCATGTCTCGTGTCCTCGTATGTTGCCGTATATATGGTTATCATGTCTCGTGTCCTCGTATGTTGCCGTATATATGGTTATCATGTCTCGTGTCCTCGTATGATGCCGTATACAGGGTTATCATGTCTCGTGTCCTCGTATGATGATACATTTATATGTTCGTTCACTTTCGACGTAAATTTTATTCTTTCAACATTATGCGTTATTGACTAGTTTAGTAATAACTTGTCTATGCCTATTTATTACTTAGTCCATATGCATATATATAAATATATATATATATATATATATATATATATATATATATATATATATATATATATATATATATATATATATATATATATACCAAGAAATATAAACTTAATATTCAGAACTATATAAAACAACAATAGCTGTCCTTAGTAAGCAAATACAACAGTCAGTGTGCCCGGGAGAGTTTGTCTTTGCTCTTTGCCACTGTGGATTTTTGGCATCGGAATATTTCTTGCGATGAGCCAGCATAACCTGAGGGAGTGCTTGCTTCGGCACCTCGTACTCTGTAATGATCTCTTCGTATTGTTAACCAACGCTGCTCTCTGTCATTGACGACCCTGAGACAGAGACATATTTTTTGCCTCAACGTATTGTGTATCTTTCCTCCAGCAAGCTGAAGCCTTCTGAAGGCAGTCAGTAAAGTAAAAGTGGAGGCTTCAAAGTACACCACCAGCAGGTAAAGAAGTTCATAGCTCGAAGTGACTTGAACTCTTGTGTGCCAATTTGAACTGAGATAGGAATATAACAACTGACATCGCCTAAGCAGTCCATCTGGCCCTTTGGATGGCTCCAGGAGCCATGATACGTCACCATGACACACAGAAGCTCTATAATCATCAGGTGGATACTTTTCGTCTTTCAAACGTTTCATGGCGAGCGCGAAGGTGATATTTCCTTATTGGTGAAGCTGTCATCCAGTCGATCGTGCGTAATATAGGTCCATTTCGATTGGAATCATTTAAAAATTAGGATGTCAAGACTGGCAGGAAGGCCCTAGGTTCCTAGGTTTCTCTCAACTAATACAGCAGTGATATTGTATTTTCCAGTCGTGCTTGCAGTCGTTTCGGACGACAAGAACTTAACTCGGTCGTCGACTCCCCGTTTCTTTAGAGCGTCAACCAAAGCATGTGCGGTGGCTTCTCAAGTCCCATTTGGGAGTTTAGAAACATTGAAAAACTGTTCTGGTTTTAGGAACCACTTATTTATGGCAGTCATTATCCATCCTAGTGAATCATTAGGGAGATAAGACATCTGATCACTGCCTTGAGACTGGCTACCGCATTGGACATGTGCCTCACTTTAATCCTCCTGACTGTCCACTGACTGATGAATCCTGGGAGACTGCTCACGAAAACGCTGTTCTGTTACTCATTGTGTAGGATCCAATGAAACAACGACGCTCTGAGAGTTAGAACACTCTAACTCAGGGAATATCATGCTGAAGATGGTTCTGATTCTTCCAGTACTTCTGTGGATGCATACACTTTCTCTTGTCTTTTGTTTTTCTCTATCCTTCCTTGGGTTTTCCACTTTGCTTTCCATCGTCCTGTGCTTCTGTTCAAAGTTCGTGTCCTTCTGTGACATAGATGATCTCAGCTCATTTAGCTTCTGTGAGGAATGCCAGATCTTAGACGTTCTTTGTCAGCTTTGTGAAATCAATGCAAGATGAGCCCACTGTGTGCTATGATGATGCTTCGAATGCAGCTTCTTTTGTCATTTTGGCTTAGCCTGCTAAGATTTTGTTTATTTTGAAGGTTTCTTCTGGCATAGAGCTAGAGTCTCCCAGTTGCATGTAGCGTCATCATTCTTGGATGATGGGTTCTCTCCCCAAATTCTTAGACTTCATCGGTGGTTGTTACGGAGTTTCCACGAACGAACTTCTTCTCTTCTCTCAAGAAGAACCTCGAGGCATGTCCCTTTGTTGGAAGGCCACCTCGTATTACATCGTCACTCGCTGGCCACACAAGGCAAATCTTGGAGTGTAAATATAACACGCCATCACAGTGACACAAATCCAACCAGTGGAGCGTAAAAAACTGCCTTGGTTATTTATATTACAACGTCAGTTTTTTTTTTTTAATGTTTTCAGTTTCAACGTCCAGGGGTCATGGCTTGATGGGACAACTAGTTCTATAATGTTTAACATTGTATAAGAGCAAACAACGCCCTTGGAAATTAAATTTCTTTTTTAGGGGAGGGGGGAGGGGGGAGTGTGAATATACGCTTGTGATACGCACATGTGTGTGTGTGTGCGCCCATATGTGTTTATTATTTTTTTAACAGTATAATAATAAGGAAATTACGACCAAAACTGAATATAACGAAATTATGTATAACAGTAATAATAACAATAATAATATTAACAGAAATGCCGTAAAATTTGTATTGACTTGGCAAAGTTTAAGTTGTCAAAATTGCTTTTCCTAAAACATACCCATGAAACCCAACCAGTGCACGATCATCATTTATTTCCTCGATTTTGCCACAAGGAAACCACCTATGTGTACTTTGTGTACATTGTACCACTGTACCTAGACGGGTTAGGACCTCAATAGGTCACTCTGCATTTCTTTTGGGCTATCCTAGGATGATCGCACATGATGTAAACATAAGAGCGCAATAAACACCGTCGCTGATCAAACACCGGTCCAGGGATGTTATTACTCGCCTGGCGGATAACGAACTTAAAATTTAATGGTTCCGACCAAAAAAAATAGCTTTATATACTGGCAGTTGAAATTATTGGAACTGTAAACTCTGCCTGGGCATGGATAGGTAGATCTATCAGATAATTATATGTACTTAAGGCCTGAGATAACACCTCTGAATTATTCACATTAAGTCGATAATTTGCGCAGGTGAGGATCAGCCGTCTGTGGTAGTCGTGATATGTCGCAGGTGATTATAGGCTTGTCCTGGATAATTATAGGCCTGTCTTGGATAATTATAGGAAACAGTGAATAATAATACACACTATAAAGCCAAGCCGGGAAAAGCGGTAATGTATTTTTCACGCATAACGTATTGAGGACTGTGTAATTTCCCTCTTGTTATGTGTTGGATAAATTTATATTTGTGGTCTTCTATTTACTTTGGTTATTGATTTATAATTGAAAATTATTGCGCGGATTCATTTTATATCTTCAGTTAATATTTACGATGTGTGTGTGTGTGTGTGTGTGTGTTGTGTGTGTGTGTGTGTGTGTACTCACCTATTTGCTCACCTATTTGTGGTTGCAGGGGTCGAGTCATAGCTCCTGGCCCCGCCTCTTCACTGATTGCTACTAGGTCCTCTCTCTCTCCCTGCTCCATGAGCTTTATCAAACCTAGTCTTAAAACTATGTATGGTTCCTGCCTCCACTATGTTGCTTTCTAAGCTATTCCACTTCCTGACAACTCTATGACTGAAGAAATACTTCCTAACATCCCTTTGACTCATAGGAGTCTTCAACTTCCAATTGTGACCCCTTGTTTCTGTGTCCCCTCTCTGGAACATCTTGTCTCTGTCCACCTTATCTATTCCTCGCAGTATTTTATATGTCGTTATCATGTGTTCCCTAACCCTCCTGTCCTCTAGTGTCGTCAGGCCGATTTCCCTTAACCTTTCTTCGTAGGACAATCCCCTTAGCTCTGGGACTAGTCTTGTTGCAAACCTTTGCACTTTCTCTAATTTCTTGACGTGCTTGACCAGGTGTGGGTTCTAGACTGGTGCTGCATACTCCAGTATGGGCCTGACGTATATGGTGTACAGAGTCTTGAACGATTCCTTAGTGAGGTATTGGAATGCTATTCTTAGGTTTGCCAGCCGCCCGTATGCTGCAGCAGTTATCTGATTGGTGTGTGCCTCAGGAGATGTACTCGGTATTATACTCACCCCAAGATCTTTTTCTTTGAGTGAGGTTTGCAGTCTTTGGCCACCTAGACTATACTCTGTCTGCGGTCTTCTTTGCCCTTCCCCGATATTCATGACTTTACATTTGGCGGGGTTAAATTCAAGGAGCCAGTACTGGACCAGGCTTGTAGCCTGTCCAGGTCTCTTTGTAGTCCTGCCTGATCCTCGACTGATTTGATTCTTCTCATTAACTTCACATCATCTGCAAACAGGGACACTTCTGAGTCTATCCCTTCCGTTATGTCATTCACATATACCAAAAACAGTACAGGTCCTAGGACTGACCCTTGTGTGTGTGTGTTTGTGTGTGTGTGTGTGTGTGTGTGTGTGTGTGTGTGTGTGTGTGTGTGTGTGTACTCGTTATTCACCTCATCTATATGTGATTTCAAGGGTCGAGTCTCAGCTCTTGGCCTTACCCTTTCTCTGGCTGCTATTGAATTGGCCTCTTGCTTCGAGAACCTTACTGTACCTCTTCTTAAAGCATTGTATGGATCCTGTCCTTATCATCCCTATGTCCAGATCATTCCACTGGTGACAACTCTGAAGCTGAAGAAATACTTCATAACATCATTGTGACACAAAAGTGGTTTTTAACTTCCAGTTGTGTCCCCGTGTCCGGTCTCTCCAACAATCTGTCCCTTGGCCACCCTATCATTTTCTCTCAGTATTTTGTGTTTCTGTCCTCTAATATCATCAGATTTAGCTCCCTACGTCTCTCCTCACAGAACATACTGCTTAACCTTTGGACTTGTCTCGTTGCAACCCTCTCGTTGCAACCCTCTCGTTGCAACCCTCTCGTTGCAACCCTCTTCAGCTTCCCCAGTTTCTTCTGACATGACTGACACGTTGCGGGTTCTGTACTGGTGCTGCATAATCCAATATTTATGGCATATGCCATCAGTAGTGCCATGAATGACTCCTTGCTTAGGTTCCCGAGAGCTAATCTTAGATTTGCTGTGCCAGTTCTCAGGTTGATGTGCACCTCAGGTGATATGTTTAGTGCAATGCTTACTCTGGTGTTAGTCTCCCTGAGTGAAGTTTGCAGCCTTTGCCTCTTTAGTCTGTACTCCGCCGCCTGTTTTCTTGGCCCATCCCCCAATCTTCATAACTTTGTTAGGGGTTGAATTCTAATAGCTACTTTTCAGACCAGACCTGCAGCCTGTCCAGTCCTTTTGTAGTGTTTTCTTGTCCTCACATAAGCAAACATTATCTCTCAGTCCACATCAGGATTCGAACCTGCACACACTGTATCAAAGCACGCAGTGCTTTCGCCACTCAGCCAGATCTGGCTGAGTTGCGGGTTTAACGCGTCACATGAATATATGACTTGTTATTCCTAACTGCCCTTTAAGCTTTTGTCCCACACTTAACAAAAGTATGCAATCCACACATTCCCTCAACTTCCCCAATTTTGTTAACTTGTCATAGAACTCTAATAGGTCTGTGAGACGGGATTTACCATACCTAAAGCTGTGCTGGTTCTTTATAAACCCGCTACTTTCCAGATGCTCCACCACTCTTCTACTGATAATCTTCTCCATGACCTTACATACTATGGCTATCAGTGATAACCTGTAGTTTAATACTACCTGTCTGTCCCAGTGCTTTAAATTTTGGGGCTTTCCTGTCTTCCACACCTCAGGTAATTGCTCTGTGTCGAATGACTTTTTGAAAATTGTGGCTAGTGGTTCTGGCAGTGCTTCACCCTTTTCTCTCAGGACGCACAGTGATAATATTTAATCTCATTCCTATCGAGGTATCTAGTTTGCTTAGTAGTTTCCTCGCCTCTTCTCCAGCTGTCTGTATTATGTCCAGGACTCGCTGATGCACTCTAATGCTTTGGCTTTCTGATAACGTCCCTATTTTTTCTGAGAATACCTCTATAAATTTCTATCTGAGCTCCTCACAGACTTCTTGGCCATTTCTTATCTGCTCCTGATTTCCTGGTCATTGCACATAGGGGGGGGGAGAGGTGGTGGGGATTGAAGGTAAGATAGAGGAGTAGTTGGGGAGTGTTTCTTGAGCTGGAAGGGATCAGGATCGTGGATGTACAGTAGGTGAAGAAGGATGGGGAGTAGAGGGAAGTGGGAGTGAGGGGCTGGGTTCGGGAGCAGTTGGGAGGGAGTTTTTTTTCCCTTGGAGGGGAAGAGAGACGGGGGTAGTGTATGGCTTGTTTTGGGTTGTGTTCTAGTGGAAATGAGGGCTTAGTACTTGAGGGATGCCTGTGTGGGGATGTGCATGTTATTGTTTTGGAAGCTGAGCTTCCACAACTATGAATGTCATTCCCTGGATCTCCTTCCTCTCTCTCTCTCTCTCTCTCTGGCATCTTTTGTATTCTCTCCCTCAGCTGTTTCCTCACCTTTCTGTTCCATCCCGATCGTGGTACACCCACCGTTATCTTTCTCACTGCCTTAACCAGGTTTTCCCATTTCTGTTGTAAGAGTCAGTTTGATTTTCGAAACGGAGGTGGTAAATATTGTAGACAGCAGAAGAAGTGGAGAGGTGAAGATGACGAAATCAGTTCATCATTCTTAAAGTACTAGTTTGACCTGGTCCAAGGAGCTGAGCATTTCTCCAGGCTTAGCAACTCACCGCCTCAACTTCTTAAAGACTGACGCGCTGATCATGTCGTCTCAACCTCTCCCCTGCGTGTGTTTCTACATTTTTTGTCACCTCTGTATTCGACAGAAGAAGTCTACAGAGTAGGCGAAACACTTCGAGAGTAAACTTGCCAACTGTTGAACATCTGTCTGACCCGTCTGCTTATACACCATTATTATAGCAGTACCTTCCGAGTCTCTGGAAACTTGTCACCTGGATCCCTTCGGCCTTCACACCTGTCAGTATAATGACAGCTTCAATCATCCGTTACTAAGCCAGCCATATTTGTTTACTAATCCTCTCTGCGGCTTCCTGAACACATGGATAGTGTGTGAGAGAGAGAGACAGAGAGAGAGACAGAGAGAACGATGAGAGAACGATATGTAATGCTGAGGAGTCATTATCTGAGTTGTTTATAAGTACGTGAGTATGAGTCCACAGCAAACCATCAGAGAATTATTGGATAATTACAAAGATCAATGTATGGGAGTTTACCAGGGAATAAATATATAGTGAAGCGTGAACACTCAATTAAGATTAACATCAAAACATAAACCACTGAAGAACAATGGAAGAAAGGCGATTAACAACAGTCGTGTGAAGAGAATGATGCAGGTAGTGATAATTTTTAATGTGTTTAGCATGACGGTTGTAATGGCGACGTTGCTAGTGTTTGCGTTTTATGGTTGTAGTTCCGATTGTGGTAGTGATGGTTGTAGGGTGATGGTGGTGATGGTTGTGGGGTGATGGTGGTGATGGTTGTAGTGGTTGTGATAGTGGTGGTGGGTTGTGATGGTGGTTGTTGTAGTGCCAGTGATGGTGGTTGTTGTAGTGCCAGTGATGGTGGTTGAAGGTACCAGGTAGATATTATTCATGTGACTATTGTTCATGTGTTTCATGATACAGGTTTCTTGCAGCTATTGTTCATGTGTTTGAAGATAGAAATGCACAACTGATCATGTGTTTAAAGCTGTTGTTCATGTATTGGATGATACAATATTGCTATTGTTCATGATTTTGAAACTATTGTTCATGACTTTGAAGACGCAGGTATATATATATATATATATATATATATATATATATATATATATATATATATATATATATATATATATATCCAAATATGCAAAACACAAACTGTGAAAAAATAGTGAAATTCTAAGCGCTTTCGAGATTTCTCACATTTTTGACAGTGGCTGAGAGAGAGAGATCCAGATGTTCTGGCTGAGACAGTACAACTGTGAACCTTCCCTTGCGAAGAGTCAGGTTCGGTTCCCAGTGTTATTTACTCTGTCACCTTCACACATTTTGTCGTTTTACGCATACACACTTCACGCTATATATTATTTTACGCCAGACATCAGCGTATGCCCTGGCGTTTCTCCATACATCGTCTACGTCTCATTTCATGTATATTTGTGTACTTTGTCTTAAAAAAATATTAATCCCCGTGTTTCTCCGGACATTTAATGCCTAGTAAATGCCAGGTTGGTAATCAAAGAGGAACTATCATGGGGTGATATACGCTTAAATGTCTCCACTCACCGAGGCCATTATGAGTTAAATTGACGTCTTTAATGACCTTTTTACGAGTTGCTTATGTAAGAAGAATGAAATTAAGATGTTACGTGGAGAACAAGTGTTCAGTGTTATGACTTACAGCAGCACTTAAGATGTTTGAACAGTCAATCATAGTAGGTCACTGTGTTCACAGTGTCTATCCTGGGATACTAGTGTTAACACTATCCTGGGATACTAGTGTTTACACTATCATGGGATACTAGTGTTTACATTATCCTGGGATACTAGTGTTCACACTATCCTGGGATACTAGTGTTCACACTGTCCTGGGATACTAGTGTTTACACTATCATGGGATACTAGTGTTTACACTATCCTGGGATACTAGTGTTCACACTATCCTGGGAAACTAGTGTTCACACTATCCTGGGATACTAGTGTTCACACTATCCTGGGATACTAGTGTTCACACTATCCTGGGATACCAGTGTTCACACTGTCTATCCTGGGATACTAGTGTTCACACTATCCTGGGATACCAGTGTTCACACTGTCTATCCTGGGATACTAGTGTTCACACTGTCTATCCTGGGATACCAGTGTTCACACTGTCTATCCTGGGATACTAGTGTTCATAATGTCTATCCTGGGATATCAGTGTTCACACTGTCTATCCTGGGATACTAGTGTTCATACTGTCTATCCTGGGATACCAGTGTTCACACTGTCTATCCTGGGATACTAGTGTTCACACTGTCTATCCTGGGATACTAGTGTTCATACTGTCTATCCTGGGATACTAGTGCTAACACAGTCTATCCTGGGATACTAGTGTTCACACTGTGTATCCTGGGATACTAGTGCTCACACTGTCTATCCTGGGATACTAGTGCTCACACTGTCTATCCTGGGATACTAGTGTTCACACTGTGTATCCTGGGATACTAGTGCTCACACTGTCTATCCTGGGATACTAGTGCTCACACTGTCTATCCTGGGATACTAGTGTTCACACTGTGTATCCTGGGATACTAGTGCTAACACAGTCTATCCTAGGATGGTGTTCCTACAGTCTATCCTGGGATACTAGTGTTCACACTGTCTATCCTAGGATGGTGTTCCTACAGTCAATCCTGGGATACTAGTGTTCACTATCTGGGATGCTAATACTAGTAGTCTATCCTATAATTTGTGCTAAAGAATGAAAGTGAAAACAAAAGTTAGAGAGAGAGAGAGAGAGAAATGGATTCATATTCACAGGTAGATGTATATGTATGGTTACACACGTATTCATGCACGCGTACATGTATACAGACTCTACAACACACTACATCCACACAGGATTGCAAACATGCGCAAAGATGAACGATAAAGAAACAAATGAACCTCAGATGATGTCAGAAATTATGTCTCCATCCTCAGATGATGTCAGGAATTATTTCTCCAACCTCAGGAGATGTCAGAAATTATTTCTCCATCCTCAGAAGATGTCAGGAATTATTTCTCCATCCTCAGAAGATGTCAGGAATTATTTCTCCATCCTCAGAATATGTCAGGAATTATTTCTACATCCTCAGAAGATGTCAGAGAAATTTACGATAGAGGCAGATTTGACACGCGCCTTATAACCATAGTTTCGATAGAGCCCACAAGGTTTAAAACTCACATGAACTCTCTCCCAACCAGATAAGAGGAGGGTCCAGGAGCTAGCTGGGGTTCGACCCCCATCTCATTCCCACACAGGTGAGCGCAACAGGTAGTCCATCACAGCAAATTGACCTCTACAATCTTTCAATTTAAAACGATGATATCAAGAAACGTTATAAAATATCTATCAATGTATATTCCACCCATTGTATGTTCCACTCATTATATATTCCACTCATTGTAGTTTATACAATTAACACTTCATCATCTATGCAAATGAAGGCATTTTTAGTCTGCCTGTGTAATAAAATAAGACTTTTTATGCCTGCTTGTCTGACTGTTATGTTGGCAGACCAGAAAGGTGTGTATGAGTGAATGTGGCAGGGTGTATGAGTGTGGCAGGGTGTATGAGTGTGGCAGGGTGTATGAGTGTGGCAGGGTGTTTGAATATGGTAGGGTGTTTGAATGTGGTAGCGTGTATGAATGTGGCAGCGTGTATGAATGTGGCAGGGTGTACTAATGTGGCAGGGTGTACGAGTGTGACAGGGTGTACGAGTGTGGCAGGGTGTACGAGTGTGGCAGGGTGTACGAGTGTGGCAGGGTGTTGTTGCGTATGGAGGGACAAGAATGTTCCACTGATTAAATCTTGTGGAACCAGTTTGTATATTGGCTTTTGTCTAGGGGAAAACTCCAAAAGGCAACAAAGGTTTAGTGGGGCAAATATAACCTTCTTAACCAAACAGGCTTTCTTTGTTAACCTTCTTACTTTCTTTGTTAACCTTCTTACTTTCTTTATTAACCTTCTTACTTTCTTTGTTAACCTTCTTACTTTCTTTATTAACCTTCTTACTTTCTTTGTTAACCTTCTTACTTTCTTTGTTAACCTTCTTACTTTCTTTGTTAACCTTCTTACTTTCTTTGTTAACCTTCTTACTTTCTTTGTTAACCTTCTTACTTTCTTTGTTAACCTTCTTACTTTCTTTGTTATCCTTCTTACTTTCTTTGGTAACCTTCTTACTTTCTTTGTTAACCTTCTTACTTTCTTTGGTTACCTTCTTACTTTCTTTATTAACCTTCTTACTTTCTTTGTTAACCTTCTTACTTTCTTTATTAACCTTCTTACTTTCTTTGTTAACCTTCTTATTTTCTTTGTTAACCTTCTTACTTTCTTTGTTAACCTTCTTACTTTCTTTGTTAACCTTCTTACTTTCTTTGTTAACCTTCTTACTTTCTTTGTTAACCTTCTTACTTTCTTTATTAACCTTCTTACTTTCTTTGTTAACCTTCTTACTTTCTTTATTAACCTTCTTACTTTCTTTGTTAACCTTCTTACTTTCTTTGTTAACCTTCTTACTTTCTTTGTTAACCTTCTTACTTTCTTTATTAACCTTCTTACTTTCTTTGTTAACCTTCTTACTTTCTTTATTAACCTTCTTACTTTCTTTGTTAACCTTCTTACTTTCTTTGTTAACCTTCTTACTTTCTTTAGAATGACCAAAACACACGAGTAAAATCCTTGTCTTTAATAGAACTTAGATTGGATCTTCATATCTCTATGAACTATAATGTTAATAAAGAGCATAAAATTACTTATCTTTCCCTTTACACATAAAGGGTAGAATTATAGTTATTGTTAGTAGAGTTAGGCAATCAATATAAGACATGAAATAACTGATACGTAGCTAACACAACTCATCAATGTCTTCACAGAGACATTAAATTCAATTCAATACTGGAAGCTTCATCGAGGGATCGGAATATGAATAGAGAATTATAGAAAACAGAGATCAGACTAAGCGTGAGAGTACAAGGCAGAGTACTACTCGGGGGTGAGTGGGGGAACCTACTGTCAGTGCTAAGGAGTGGGAATCCGACGTAGGTAAATTACTGACTGATAACAGCCACTCTAACTAGTGGTTCCCACTACATGATAGTCACATACTTAATATTATGAACGCCTAACAAAATACGGAATATAATATAGTACAATATTTACAGTGGTGTTGAACGTCATATATCGTATACCATGGTACTCGTAGCGTTAGATAATATTTTAAAGCAGACTTTGTTCATTTTAGACATGAACGGAGACGATTGCAATATATTAAGTGAACACTTTTGTACGTTTCTCAAATATAAAGCACAAACTTAGTCAAAAGATGCGACAGTGTTTGAATGTGGCAGGGTGTATGAGTGTGACAGTGTGTATGAGTGTGACAGTGTGTATGAGTGAGACAGTGTGTATGAGTGAGACAGTGTGTATGAGTGAGACAGTGTGTATGAGTGAGACAGTGTGTATGAGTGAGACAGTGTGTATGAGTGAGACAGTGTGTATGAGTGAGACAGTGTGTATGAGTGAGACAGGGTGTATGAGTGAGACAGTGTGTATGAGTGAGACAGTGTGTATGAGTGAGACAGGGTGTATGAGTGAGACAGGGTGTATGGTAGCCGTGACAGGGTAGGTATGTCTGACACGATAGCTGTACGTGGCTAAGTGTATGATGCGAAAGTGTACTTTGTATTTCTGGTAGCCATACAAGACCAGGTGTATACGTGTCTTATACACCTCAGACTCGCAAATATAACGAGAAATACGTAAAAAAAAAAAAACACGTCCGATAAACGAGAAAGTTGACTCACTCGTAAGAAAAATAAACCATAATATTCATGACTCAAAACAAACTTATAAAGAGAAAAAAAATCATGACTCAAACTCTTTAAAAAAAAAAGGAATCGTGACTCAAAAAAAAAAAAAAACATGAAAAAACAAACTAAGGAATACTGTTTAAAATTATTATTATTATTATTATTATTATTATTATTATTATTATTATTATTATTATTATTATAACTATTGTGATTACATTTATTATTTATTTAAACTATTATTGTTACTTATAAATTATATTGTTGTTTTATTGTCATCATCAGGGGAGAAGTGCGATAAAGGCGTAGGGGCACACAATGGGAGGTAATCGGGTTCGATGCAAGATGAATAATGGCCCTTCCTCCTTGGATTAAGAGCCCACTACTTGCGCTGAAGTTAGAACGAACAGTGGAATGAGAGAGAGACAGAGACAGAGACAGAGAAGAGAGAGAGAGAGAGAGAGAGAGAGAGAGAGAGAGAGAGAGAGAGAGAGAGAGAGAGAGAGAGAGAGAGAGAGAGAGAGAGAGAGAGGCTTCCTTGTATACGTAGAAAAGAGAGAGAGAAACGTTGTCAAACGTTGCCAAAGCAACGAGAGGTTTCCACTCCACGGCATAACATCTCTAGACGTAGATAAACACCAGAAACGTTGTCAAGTACACGGTCAAGGACGAAAGCTATATGAATGTGTTGATAATGATGGAACACTGTGATTCCGAAGCTGAATCTTGGTAATGTGATCTTGGGATGTGTAAACATCACTCTAAGGGAAGCACTTTGATCTAACACGTTCACATTTCAAAGAACAAAGCACTAGTGGACTTAAGAGTACCCATACCAAACATCCCATTACAAGACAGCAACACCACCTGACTTAAAAACAAAGTCTTCTAGTCAAAAACAACACCACAAAGAAACTCATTCTTCTTACCTATACACGAGAGGAAAAATTTAAGGAAAAAAAAAACGTTCCTCTCGCAAATGGCGTCACAAACAACTGCAATGTTCAGAACTTTTCCTGCTTCCACAATTCCCATAACATTGTAGTTGCTGGGGTTGACGTCCTGAAGAATCACCAGTCCTGCATTCCACTCTCTTCTCCGATATTTATTATCTTCGTTATCTTTACATCAGGTGTGTAGGGAAAGGTGTGTTGGTGTGAACGAAGTTAGTGAATGACTAATGTCAGTGTTTACAAGCGGGTGTTTGTGGTGTATGTGAACATGCTGCTTTATATATGTTTGAGAATTTGAGTAAAATTGTAGGATTACTTGAGCTATATAGTGTAACATTGGAGCTCTTACAGTAAGATTCCTCTAGGTGTTCTCACTTATCATGTACTTAGTAACAATCATGCCAAATAACGACCATTTCCTCTGGCTGCCGTTGAACCTATTAATCACATCGTGAACAATCAACTCAGACGCAGTTTGGTAGATTTACTGTAACGGTATCTGCCTTAAAAGCCGTTATGAGCATAATATACTGATATTTTTGTTGTTTATTTGCTCTGTACACTTCTCAGCAACAGTTCTGACGCTAACTTGCACGATGCTAGATCTGCAGAACGGGAAAACTTGCTTCCATACTTAGTGGAGGAATTTTCGGGTTGTTGATTCATTTGATCAACAGTAGAATAGGTTATTTTACGTGATCCGTCACAATTAGATGCCTGGCACTGACTCGCTAACAAGCTGAGATACTATACCTTGGGTAACAGGTAGATACTACCCACTTGTTCCTGCAATTTACCATCTCTAACTCGTTCCTAACCTCGTAAGCTTCCTGCTATGACGGGCTCAAGGAGAACGCAATGAAGGTAAAACTTGAAACTGACACGAGAGACTAATCATATCCTCGTGTATCTACTAGACTTAACCAGAGTGTAAATTTTTTATTCAAGTTCATCTTAAAACTTTAAATATTTACTATTTTCTTATAGTAACTTGTATGCAAAGTCAAACATTGTGACTTATTGTCGTCTGGGTCCTTTTAAAGTTATGTAGTTCAGTATATGTACGTGCTGTTTTCTCTTCTCTCCTTATTAATATTATTAATTAGAAGCCAGATAAAAATGAACGTATCAGTTACCTGAATATCAGTTACCTGAGTATCAGTTACCTGATACTCAGGTAACTATATCAGTTACGTGAACATATCAGTTACAAAGTAATTTGTCTTTTATTTTGCTGGATTACCAAAACTATTATCCAGAGGGCTGAGGAGGGGTTGTTGAGGTGGTTCGGACATGTAGAGAGGATGGAACAAAATAGAATGATTTCGAGAATGTATCTGTAGTGGAGGGAAGGCGGGGTAGGGGTCGGCCTAGGAAAGGTTGGAGGGAGGGGGTAAAGGAGGTTTTGTATGCGAGGGGCTTGGACTTCCAGCAAGCATGCGTGAGCGTGTTAGATAACAGCGAATGGCTACGAATGCTTTTTAGGACTTGACGTGCTGTTGGAGTGTGACCAAGGTAATATTTATGCCTTCATAAATATCAGGGAAAGCGGCAGGCCGGACTTGAGTCCTGGAGAAGGAAAGTACAGTGTCTGCACTCTGAAGGAGTTAATGTTGCAGTTTTATAAATGTAGTGTAAGCGCGCCTCTGGCAAGATAGTGATGGAGCGAATGCTGGTGAAAGATTTTCTTTTTCGGGCCACCCTGCCTTGGTGGGAAACGGCCAAGTCTCAGACTGGCGGTGCCTCCACACGACACTCTGAAAACCTACCCTACTTCTCCTGTTGTTGCCTTTGCAACATTGCACAGCTCCTGATGACCCACTGAAAAGTGTGATAGTACTTGAGCTAAGGATTTCCACCCCCTGTGGCTTGTCTTGCATATATATATATATATATATATATATATATATATATATATATATATATATATATATATATATATATATATATATATAAAACTCGCCGTTACCATTAACAATAAAAACTAATACAAGTAAATATATTAGATCAATGTTATATAAATATTTCAACAATATAGAACATTCACTGTTCTTCCTCACCGCAGCTTCAATCAGGTGTTCTTCAGCTCTGTTCTTAAATTTATTTACACTGTGACTGTCCTTGACAGCAGGTAACCCATTACAGTCCTTGATCGTTGTATAATAGGTGCTTGAGGCCTGGTTACCTACTGGAGGTACTTGAACACTGTACCTACTTCCCTCTGGTACAACACTGGTTGTGGTTCCTAACGTTTGCAAATTCTGAAGCAAGTTGTGATAATGTTGGTAGAATTACCGACAGTTTGTTTGGTAAAAAAAGAAACCACAATGGAACTAATGCGACATTTTATTATGGTAACGTTTTGCGAAGCATTAGTTGCACTTGTGTCCTTTTATCACGTTCCTTCTGCTCATCTATATGTTCTTTAGGACCCCAGTTATAGTGCATATTTTCTAGGACCCCAGTTATCCTACATGTACTCTTGGACCCTTGTCGTCTTAAATGTTTTTTGGACCCCAGGTCTAGGATGAATCTCATTATCTTTGGATAATCTATTTTTCGGGTAATATTGTGGTCGTTAAGAAGAATAGAAGTAATCTACATGGCACTGTATAAGAGCTGGGATATCCATGCTCCAGCTGGTGGGTACAGTGCCCGTCTGTAAAGGAACTTTAAGCATTGTTCTTTTTTCAACTATGTTTTGAACTATCTGTTCACCCAAATAAAACTGTTTCTGCTTTGCCCAGGGTGTACCTTGTCATAATAATAATAATAAATTTAACCAGATGTATTTCAGACACTGCACGAACCTAGAAACACATTCGTGTCTTCCTGTATTGCATACCCAGCCACCTGTACCTCAGTGTACGCCATAGGAATGGTGCTCTCCTGCTTGTAAACTTTGCATAATACTTTCTACGATCTCTGAACGATTTTCGTTTGTTACGCAAACAGAGGTTCTCTAACCAGAGTTTGGGAAGGAAGAATAGGTAAGGATGGAATGCCGAGGATGGGTTGGTAGTGGAGGGTAAAGAGAGGTAAGTGGCCCAACCACTTTGGCGTATATTAATAAAGGTGTGTGCGTGTTGTGTTATGCATAATAGTAATCAGATGATCGTGTATACCACCCCACTTATCAGAGATACAACTGTATACAATATTCATACGAGCATGACAGAAATTGAGAGTTTTTTTTTTTTTTTTTTTGAGTGGGGAACGCAGGAGGGAAGTTGCTCGGGCTAGTACAAACATTTGTCTCCTGAATAATCTTAAAAGAGAGCGATGTTTATCCTATTTAATTACTATGAACTGCACGTTGGTCAGACAGGCTTCACTTAGATATTATCAGATGATAATAATACCCAGTGGTGACACTTGTCTTGCGGTAACACCTCTCTCATGGTAAGTAAAGAGTTGAAGGACGTCACATAACCTTGTCTCTCCAACAATTCTTCTCCCACAACTGGAGTTAACACTGTGTCTTGTTATGGCTGTGATAAACTGTGTAGGTGAGACGGCCCAGGGTTTCAACACACGAGTCCAAGAATGCTAATATGAATGTAGAATGGATATCTAAACAACGCTTGCATAGTAAATTGAAACTGCTACTCACCTCTTGTGGATTGGAGCAAGGTTCAGCTAGTCTCATGCAAGAGATGACATGAACAAGTGTAAGTGCTTCGAGGCTGCTACCATCCAGGTCTTAGATACCACTGAACAAAACTATGGTGGCATCACCCTTACAAAATAATTTTTCCCATCATTTTGGAATATCGAGTGGACACTCAGGCCCATTTATTCCTCGCATACTTATTTCAGTCCCTGAAACTGAGATCTCACCTGTTGTACCTCTACTGTTATCCGACCCATCCGTACACTTAGCACCTAATTTCTTCTACACTTAAATTTTGGGAGGACGTTGAAAGCAGACACAACAGTCACGAGTGACGTCCCCACTGAGCACTCTCCGTATATATTAGAAAACCAATGTCATAGCATTGCAGAGTGATGTGTTCACAGGGAAGAACACACGCGTCTCTCACCATCATCACCAATGTTTTGCCAGCACCTGAAGACGGCAGCCAGCACCTGAGGGCGGCAGCCAGCACCTGAAGACGGCAGCGGTCCTTGTTAAAAATACATTAATTAATGTTTGATTTTGTTTCTACAATTGCGTAATAAAAGCCAATTCTAAAATTATGGGAATATTAGAAATGTATTTATGTAGATAAGCACACCGAGATTAAATGTACATTAATTCGTAATCAAAAAAGAGATTTAATATTACCCAAAGTTCATAATGGATATTAACTGATGTTCAATTATTCATCAAACTTTTTTTGCAGATGCAAAAATTTCATCAATATTATTATCACACACGTTTGTTATAATTATTGTTAAAATTTGTTATAGCTGAACTCACAACTTGCTGATGGAGCTAATGTAATTCATAAAATATTCTCTTTGTGACTCAAATATTCCCCGCAGTCTAATTAGAACCTCTTCTTCCATTACAGAAGACTGGCGTCTCTGAAGCATTCTCCTTCCTTGCATGATAGACCATTGCAACATTACACAAAGAATTGCAACATGAATAATGTAAATAGCGAGTGGGTATTCTTAATTACAATGGATTGCATGACGGTCAGTGAGGAAACAGTCCGCTTGAATATTATCAAGTTCAATTTATATTCTAAACACTGAGATTAAATAAAACTTACCTAGAAGAGAGACACTCTTCATATATAAACCTGTAGAGGGTTTATTTGTAGATTATTTCTGGAGTCAATGGCCCCGCTTCCTGGTCACAGACCAGTCCAAAAGAAATATGGTCTTGCAAGAACATCCACACTACAACACAGTATCGGTGACAGTAATGAGGAGCCCTGGTCACCTTGCATTAGCGAACGCTAATTTTTTTGTTTTATCTAGAGATGAAATCTCCCGATGTGGCATTTTCATTTTTTTCCTCTGGAAGTTATCGTTTTTATTTTTGTGTTATAGTGACTTTATTTTTTTTTTGTCTATTGAGGTGTGTCAATCCTGCCTCGGTGGGAAACGGCTGACGTGTTGAAAGGAAAGAATATATATATATATATATATATATATATATATATATATATATATATATATATATATATATATATATATATATATATATATATATATATTTTGCCTACTAACCGCTGGTAGGCCTGAGTCGCATATCTCCGTAATAATACATTTAGTATACAAACGACGCATATGCGTAAACTTCCCCACCTCCCCGTAAATTATTACTGTTTTGTGGATTCTGTGAGGTGGATAGTGAGCTGCCTCGTGCATCTTCGTTCTGCCTTGAGCAGTTTTTTTTTTTTTACCCAAGACCATGATGGTGACTGCAGTATATTTTTTTAGTTGTGCTGCCCGAGAGGCCAGTTTATTGTGCCCCCCAGTGCTCGTCCTGTGAGCGGCAGTGTAAGAAGAATACTAGAGGTCACAGTGTGCCTTTGTCAGACCGCGCATCACTAGAAAGAAATATTTGTCATTTTGTATTTTACGCTTATTTCATATAGTTGTACACTGCAGTATGGAGTAGTCTCGGAAAAAAATATATCGTATTACCTATTAAACATTGGTCATAACTGGGCTGCAAAAAAAAAAAAACAATTCAGTCATCTAATCGAGACAAAATATGGATACAACCTCAAAATTTCAGATATTTTATTAACTTTTCAGTGTTTTGCCACATCCTGAAAGGTTTGCATGGAGGTATCTCTGAAAGGTTGGATGTCTGGACTAAATAAAGCACCACTGTGAGTGAAACGTCGTATAATAATTTTTTACATGCTAAAAGTGTCTTTTTACTTAATACGTGATCGTTTACGGGTTGGACTGCTAAACCAGCAGAGTGACTTTAAGTGTCCAAAATCTCCACGATCATCTTCTCGTATTTCTTAAAGTTGCGTCAGGAGACATGTTTGACATGTCCGCCGGACGTAAAGAAAAATACCAGTTTCTCATTTCCCAGCCGCTCGACCTGCACTGCTTTCCCCCTTGACCTGCACTGCCCTATCTCGACCTGCACTGCCCCCATCTCGACCTGCACTGCCCCCATCTCGACCTGCACTGCCCCCATCTCGACCTGCACTGCCTCCCTCGACCTGCACTGCCTCCTTCGACCTGCACTGCCTCCCTCAACCTGCACCGCATCATAAATATTCCACCCAACCTATATCATCTGCACGAGTAATTTCAATTCTCAAAAAAAAAATCATAATTCACAAGTAACCCACAAATTGAAACCAGAAACTGGACTAGTTGTTAATTATCCAGTTTAGTTTTCCTTTCCATTGTTTTGGGAAAGTTATTAATTTTTCTTCCCCCCGTTTCCTCCTCGTCTACCCTCCCCTTTTTCCCCCCTCTTCCTCTCACTTCATTTCCCCTTTCCGTCTTTCTCTGCCTCGTGTCTGTTCTCTCCGTCCCACAATTACTCTGGTCACGTCTCGGCAGAAGTTACAGCCGGGAACCAACTCTAAATCAGCCTCCCTTTGTTATTACTTCCATGGAATAACTTAAACCCGCATAGGGCACCCGATCTGACTATGGCAGCTCCAACACTCCTCTGTGTTTGGATCTTGTAAGTATATATTAATGTGTTAAGAGCGCATCTACATTCATAGATGCAAAGCCTACATAAGGACACATCGTGGAACCCATGTCTGACATTTTTTATTCCTGCGTGAAGGGCTAAATCCATATGGGTCATTTAAGGTAAGGCATGGTGGAGGCTCGATTCTCCATCCTCTAATCACGAGACTTATCTCGCCATTATTCAGAATAAAATCATCTCTGAGTAGATGCTGTGGTTAGTCACAAACTTGGTACCCGAGATGAAAGCCCCAGTGATGCTGAAACTTAATAACCAAGGCTCATAGGAGGGAGACATGGTCACAACATACTAGATGTTTTGCCAAAGTGGATCGAGAGAGGCATTTTAAAGTAATGTTATTAAAAAAAATTAAAATGCCAGGTATTAAGAAGAAATCATCAGCAAGGATTTAAAGATGAATACTCCCGCTTTACGAGCCTAATAAAGTGTTGCATCACATTCACAAAAATATACCAATGGATTGGTGGACTGAGTCTTATTTGACTGCATCAAAAATATCACTAATCCTCGAGTAGGTAGCGCCAAAGTAGAACCCTATCAACACTACATGTACTCTGGTCTCTGCGCGATCCAAGAAGCTTATCCCTTTATTGCATAACCCCAGCCTACCGCAATCTCAATACACGCAACAGGAATAGTGTAGAGTGGAGCACAAGTTTCTAATGGAATTCAGAATCAAATCAGAATCAGCATTCGTAAGTGATCACATGGAAACTAATGTCAAAAATTCTTCAATAAAAAAACAGCAAATGAAAACATATACATAAAAACACATAACACACTAATTGAAACCTTACAGTAAGACCAACTTTCAAGCCAAACTGAAGAGGCATTCTCTTGTTATCTCAGAGACCGATATCCTGAACTACACCAGCATAATAAGATGGTGAAACCAATCGCATGAGGCCAACATAAATTATCGCACGAAAACCAGCATTTCAGTTTTCCCAAATTAAAAAAGGGACAAAATGAGAACACACACATTTTGCCACATCAAAATACTTTATAGAGATGAAAAAGAAAACAGTGGGAGTTGAATGATAGCTCTAGGCCTTTCATGTTGTAATCAATACATCAGGAGCTTGCAATGTTACAGAAATGAGTAAGAGATCTCACTCATTTCTGTAACATTGCAAGCTCCTGATTTGTTGATAGCTCTAGGCCTTTCGTGTTGCAATCAACAAATCAGGAGCTTGCAATGTTACAGAAATGAGTAAGATCTCTTACTCATTTCTGCAACATTGCAAGCTCCTGATATATTGATTGCAACACGAAAGGCCTAGAGCTATCATTCAACTCCAACTGTGTTTTTTTCATCTTGTATCGCTTATTCGAGATTCTTGCACAACATTATAGAGATGTAACCAAAGACAACAGTTGATACACACATGGCGCATCATTCCTGATCAAAATAAATGTTCTCAACTGATTTCACAGAAACCAATTTGGTTAATAGACAAATTAAAACTTGCACACCTGGAGAAAAACGCGTCAGTACGAAGAGTTTGAAGCCAATCAGAAGATGTATTCTCCAGTAATAGCACAGAATCCACCTAAGTTTGCACCTACACAGCAAACCTAAACAACTTTCAATCCATTTTCATATGCCGTTCAGAATTCTTCAATTTTAATCAGGAAAAAGCGCTTTCTTATGATTCCCATCCCTTAAGAATGGGAAGCATTCATATTAAATTCAAGAAATGGGGAGAAAAGTCCAGTTTCTTGAATCAAGAGAAAGTCGTAAGCATCAAGGTAACCCCTTGAGGAGACAGTCTACAGATTAGAATTGCTAAATGGCACCTACACTCTC
Source organism: Cherax destructor (assembly GCA_009830355.1). Lineage (NCBI taxonomy): Eukaryota > Metazoa > Arthropoda > Malacostraca > Decapoda > Parastacidae > Cherax > Cherax destructor. Next base: position 83,862 of record WNWK01001932.1, on the reverse strand, counting down.
CATTAACCTGGAAACCTGTTTGAGCAGTTGTATATATAGAACTGAGAAGACGCAGAGACGCAGCCACAGACACACAGAGACACACCTCTGACGAAGTGTCAGAGTGGGCGCCTGTGACCAGCGGGGTTCCACAGGGGTCAGTCCTAGGACATGTGCTGTTTTTGGTGTATGTGAAAGACATGACGGAAGGGATAATAGACACAGAAGTGTCCCTGCTTACAGATGTGAAGTTAATGAGAATTAAATCGGTCGAGGATCAGGCAGGACTACAAAGAGACTTGGACAGGCTACAAGCCTTGTCCAGCAACTGACTCCTTGAATTTAACCCTGCCAAATGCAAAGTCATGAAGATCGGGGAAAGGAAAAGAAGACCGCAGACTGAGTATAGTCTAGGTGGCCAAAGACTGCAAACTTCACTAGAGGAAAAAGATCTTGGGGTGAGTATAATACCGAGCACATCTCCTGAAGCGCACATCAACCAGATAACTGCTGCTGCATACCGGGGTCTGGCAAACCTAAGAATACCGTTCCGATACCTCAGTAAGGAATCATTCAAGACTCTGTACACCATATACGTCAGGCCCATATTAGAGTATGCAGCACCAGTTTAGAATCCACATCTGGTCAAGCACGTCAAGAAATTAAAGAAAGTGCAAAGGTTTGCAAAAAGACTAGTCCCAGAGCTAAGGGGTATGTCCTACGAGGAGAGGTTAAGGGAAATCGACCTGACGACACTGGAGGACAGGAGAGATAGGGGGGATATGATAACGACATATACAGAAAGGAATCGACTTGGTGGACAGACAGGATGTTCCAGAGATGGAACACACCAACAAAGAGTCACATTTGGAAGCTGAAGACTCGGATGAGTCACAGGGATGTTAGGAAGTATTTCTTCAGTTACAGAGTTGTCAGGAAGTGGATTACCCTTCAAAGGGAAGTGGTGGAGGCAGGATCCATACATAGCTTTAAGAAGAGGTATGATAAAGCTTACGGAGCAGAGAGGGAGTGACCTAGTAGCGACCAGTGAAGAGGCGGGGCCAGGAGCTACGAATCGACCCTTGCAACCACGATTAGGTAAGTACACACACACACACACACACACACACACACACACACAATCAAGAGCTCCTCGCTGTCACCTCTCAGACGGGCTGTCAACGTTAAATGCTGTGACCTTCATAATTTAGCAGGCAAATGACAGCATAGTGAGGGGAAGTGGGGGTGAGGGAAAGTGGAGGGGAGAGAGGGGAGTCGAGAAGTGAGAGGAGGTGGGAGACAGTGAGGGTAGATGAGAGTAAGGGAAGGCAGAAAATAAATTAGAGGGATAGTAACTGGAGAATGTGCATTACTGTGAAGAAATAAAGGGGAAGGAGATGATGAGAGAGAGAGAGAGAGGGAGGAGAGTGGGGAGGGAAGGAGAAGAGAGATAGAGGGAGAGAGAGAGAGGGGAAGAGAAGGGAGAGGGTCTTGAAAGATAATGTGAGGAGACAAAAGTTTATTTACACACAGCGTTTCTCTGTAATTAGATTCATCAAAATGTTTCGTTCACTTAAGTTTTGTTCTGCACATAGTGTGGTGTTATCCAACCCAGCATGGGCGAGGGTGAACATGGGTGAGGGTGAACATGGGTGATGGTGAACATGGATGAGGGTGAACATGGGTGATGAGACAGAAGCAAGTATTTTCATCCAACTCTCATTACAGAGTTAAGAGTGAGTTTCCTAATTCCTCCTGGTAGATCTACTTACCCTCTACCTAACAAATACCAAAGACCACTTAAATATCCATGTAACTATATCCATCTCTGAGCCCACTTACATTACAAAAGGGGGCGTGAAGGAACCTCCATCCTCCTTAATAACCACTAAGGTTCACTTGTCGCAAATATAAACGAAGGGAGAATACATCCACTGATTACTAGTCATAACTTGTGTCTATAGCAACAGCGCACATCTACCGCTTGAAGAACGGGTCGTCAACACTTCTAACAAAATAATTATAATTCAGGATGATACAACGTTTTTTTACAGAGACGAGTGGCATTTAGACGTGCATGCTGAAAGCCCCTAGTTATGCACAGCATTTCGGTCAGAAAAGTCCTTTCACAATACAGTGAACTGGTATCACAGTCAGTGTAAATCCTGGTATCACAGTCAGTGTAAATCCTGGTATCACAGTCAGTGTAAATCCTGGTATCACAGTCAGTGTAAATTCTTAAATAAGGTAAAGTGAAATAGAAAGTGTTTTCCTGTAGCGATTTACTCTGCATTCATCTGACCTATCGTAATTTTTGCATAGTTTTTTTCAGTTATGGGGTGGTCATGCACTGCTGAGACAGTTTCCTCACTGTTATGGAATGGTCATGCACTGCTGAGACAGTTTCTTCACTGTTATGGGATGGTCATGCACTGCTGAGACAGTTTCCTCACTGTTATGGGATGGGTATGCACTGCTGAGACAGTTTCTTCTTTGTTATGGGATGGTCATGCACTGCTGAGACAGTTTCCTCACTGTTATGGGATGGGCATGCACTGCTGAGACAGTTTCCTCACTGTTCTGGAATGGTCATGCACTGCTGAGACAGTTTCTTCACTGTTATGGGATGGTCATGCACTGCCGAGACAGTTTCCTCACTGTTATGGGGTGGTCATGCACTGCTGAGACTGCTTAATAAAGCATAGGTAAACACGGCAAAATATTTACAATACTATGCCTAAAAAAATATGTGAGAACCAATATCAATCTATTTAATACTCAAGAGAATCCATTCCATCCTTGAACATTTAGCCAGCTGAACCCCTCGTCGCCAGTTAGAAAGCTGAACCCCTCGTCGCCAGTTAGCAAGCTGAACCCCTCGTCGCCAGTTAGCCAGCTGAACCCCTCGTCGCCAGTTAGCCAGCTGAACCCCTCGTCGCCAGTTAGCCAGCTGAACCCCTCGTCGCCAGTTAGCCAGCTGAACCCCTCGTCGCCAGTTAGCCAGCTGAACCCCTCGTCGCCAGTTAGCCAGCTGAACCCCTCGTCGCCAGTTAGCCAGCTGAACCCCTCGTCGCCAGTTAGCCAGCTGAACCCCTCGTCGCCAGTTAGCAAGGAGTATGAAGAGGGTCGTGTCTCCAGGTGTGAGTCCTTCCCTGGTGTGTAAATGTTTACCAACACAACACCAACACTCCTGTCAACACTTGTGTAATCAGTTTTACAAATTGGTCATTACACCTCTGTGTAGGAACTGGTGCTGACAGACTCGCCTAATTATTTAGTCATTCTTATAGACAGTAAGGGGAATATTACTCTAGTACGATTTGGTATGAATCTGGTATGACTTGGTATGTATTAATCTGGTATGACTTGATATGTATTAATCTGGTATGTATTGATCTAGTACGACTCTGTATGTATTGATCTAGTACGACTTTGTATGTATTGATCTAGTACGACTTTGTATGTATTGATCTAGTACGACTTTGTATGTATTGATCTAGTACGACTCTGTATGTATTGATCTAGTACGACTCTGTATGTATTGATCTAGTACGACTCTGTATGTATTGATCTAGTACGACTTTGTATGTATTGATCTAGTACGACTTTGTATGTATTAATCTGGAACGACTTTGTATTAATCTGGTATGACTTGGTATTTATTAATCTGGTACAACTTGGTATGTATTAATCTCGTACAACTTGGAATATATTAATCTGATACAACTAGCCGTTTACAGGGGTATTAAAATTTATTATCACCTCGTATCGCTGACAGCAGGTGTCAGCTGTAGTCACACTGTATCGCTGACAGCAGGTGTCAGCTGCAGTCACACTGTATCGCTGACAGCAGGTGTCAGCTGCAGTCACACTGTATCGCTGACAGAAGGTGTCAGCTGTAGTCACACTGTATCGCTGACAGCAGGTGTCAGCTGCAGTCACACTGTATCGCTGACAGCAGGTGTCAGCTGCAGTCACACGACCAGTCTATTTATGCTGTATTCAGTAAGCATTTTCTTAACTATTAAATTTTAATCAAATACACAACATTATTGTTGCTGTGTAGACTTTTATTTCAGTATTTTTTTTGTATTTTGTGTCAGGAAGAGTTGTTTGTAGTACACTTGTGTAGTTTATACATTTTGTAGTCGAGTATATTTAAAGATGAAGTCTATAGGAGGAATTTTAGATTTGTTTTCTTTCTCTCGGATAAACAAGAATTGGGTAATAACGAGAGGCGGTATAATCAATGTGGTGAGCAGAAGTTAGTCCTTATAATCCACCACATTCGAGATATTTCGTTGAAAATTATTTAAAGATTCAGCTATTATAGACACAGAGTACGTAAATTATATCCAAGGTTCACTGTGTGTGTGTGTACTCGCCTATTTGTACTTACCTGTTTGTGGTTTCACGGGTCGATTCACGGCTCCTGGCCCCGCAAGATTCATTAGTCAATACTAGGTCCACACTCTTCCTGCCCCAAGAGCCTCATCGTACCTCATCTTAAAGCTATGTATTGATCCTGCCTCCACTACTTCACTCTCCATATTATTCCAAGTCCTGAATAAATACTTTTTAGCGTCTCTATGACTCATGTACAGTGTACATCGTAAAGCCTGAGATATGAGTTGAAGCGTAGTGTCTGTGGCACCGAGATTTAATAAGTAGGTGCAAGGGGTACTGTGTAATTTATGGTTATTTAAGTGTGTACAGTCACACACTAGTCTGACGCGAGTTGAATTTTTTTTTTTAAATTGGTAGAATGAGAGCAGAACTGAGCTACATAACCTGAGATAAGACTTGAGGGATAAGACTCTAAGTGCGTTACTTGGGAATCTTTATTGCTGAGACGTTGGAATCAGTGGGAGTTTCAGGGGGAAAGTGTGAGGGAGGGAAGGAAGGAAGGAGGAAGAGGGAGAGGGAGGATTTAGAATAAAAAATGTGATATTTTCCAAACTTCTCATCGTTAGAATAATATAGTGGTAGTGGAGGTGTTAGCGTGGGTAAGAGTGAGGTGCAGCCAACACACTAACTCAGCCAGCAATTTTACAGTCCTCTACCTGAATTTTGCTGGCAAATTCAAAATTCATCACTTGCTAAAATTTTATTAAGGCTAATAGAGAACCCGTATATTTTTCGACTCCATTTCGAGTTATAAACAATAATTGCCTTTAATCAAACGAAAATTTCCTCTATGTCAGTTTGTCCAAATATATATAGCCAACTTTCCCCAAATATTTGGGACTGCATCATGCGGGTTTTCTTGCAGAAATGTGTGTGTAGTCTGCAACTCGCTTGACATTTTTCGTTTGAATGTATAGGTGGCGGCGGGTGATTACTTGATCAGTCTCGTAGTAATGACACCAAGAATGTAAATATTTATGCGGCCAAGATGGCTAAGGGGCACGCGCCCACCCTGGGTAAACAAAGGTTCAGTAATGACTTGGTACGACCCCCTCTATCCCACGACCCCCACTATCCCACGACCCCCACTATCCCACGACCCCCACCAACCCTCGCCTCTTCAGAGCTCTGAGCAGGTTTTCACCTTTTCATTTCACGTTTACTAACCTAAAAATAGTGACTGAGGGACGAATTTGTCAAAATGAGTTGCCACCAATAACATCCTCACAGATCAAGGGAATATAAAAAGATAAGGTAAATCTTCCCCCGTAAATGTGACCAATCCCTCCTATGAGTACTAGGCTATAAATAAGCACAGATACACAACACTTGCAGCTAGGAGGACTAGTAAAGCATATAATCGTTGAACCCCATAATTATTCAGAACCTTCCAGACAGCGCTAAAAAATAAAAGGGACACAAAACAAGAACTTTGGGAATAATTTGTTAATGGGTTAAATAGATATTAAGTCTATCCTGGAAATGCATAAGAAAATAACTAGGAAAGAAAGTGGCATTGTGGCTCTTTTCCTCTTGATACAGCTACTGACCTTATAAATAACTGGACCAAAGCATCCAGGCATGAAAATCTTCCCTCTCTTATTAGAACAAATCCAGTAAATACTTCTGAAGGAAGGTTGAAATTGACTAATTCTGCGAGTTAAAATATTGATGATTGCGAGTGCCTCTTCGCTGAGGACGAGTTACACATTGCATTAAATAAAAGTGGATCAACCGCCCCTGGAGAGGCTGGTATAACTTATGAGATAATCACAGCTTTAAGGCAGTTGCAAAGTGAATGACGAACGCACACTGTGTCTATTAGACGTCCTCTTATCCTAATTATAACATTAATGAAGAATTAGACGCAACATCTGGGTATCTTTATTTGTAGACGTTTCTCCCTCCAGTGTCTTTGTCAAGACAAATTCAGGGACATAATGGGAAGACTGTAGAACTATAAACAAAAGACGAGGTAATCGGTCTCTCAGGCTTCAATTGGTGATGATCACTGTAGTCTTGAAGAATCTGAAGCTTTATGTTGGAGAGTTGTGTGTGAAATATATTTGAATACACAAAGAAGTAAATATACTCGCATGGAATGTACACATGTAAAATTTTGGTGAATTTGTTGGACCGACAAAATTTTTACCAGTGGCCTCAGAAGCATTCTCAAAAAAATAAAAATAATCCTCATGTAGAATGAATTTTTCTATTTTTTTTTTTAAGCCTAGTAGTCGCATACGATGATTGTATATACCTTCAATCTTATTCTTGCCTTAAATAATTTGATATTCTTGTACAAGGTAAAGCTAACACAAATGGTGTCTCTGTTGACTGGTGTGGTCAACTTGGTTCCAGCCACTTAAGTTGACAGTGATCTTGCATACAAGTTAAGAGTGCTCTCTGGTACCGAATACAACGGCATTACTGGCCAAAGCCGTAGATGTATCACACACATGTAGTCTCAATCTACTGTAATCTTCAGTCTCGTGTATTATGTATGATCTACTGTGCAGTAATCTACAATCTGCTCTTCTGTCTACGCTGCTCTGGAATGTCTCCTGCGGATGTAGATTTTAAAATTAGATGGAACATGTTAGACTGAGTATATACCTTGAAGACTGTAATGTAGTCGACCCTCATGAATGTTTTTTTCTTATATTTGTATTCAATGTTTATGTTTAAGTGCATAATATATAGGAAAAAAAATTTCCCTATCGTAATATATGTTGGGACAGAGGTCAACTTATTCTTCATATAGGATAACCTGCTTGTGATATACCTGCGACCGATTTCGAGGGTCTTACTCCCACTGTGTAGCCTGGGGCCAGGCTTTTCTGGTGCTTGGTCAAGTAAGCTGTTGGTGGCTCGCTGGCGCTCGTATCCACCACGGACTAGTTAATCTGGTACATAGAGAAGATAGTGATCTAACTTCCTCTTCAAAATACACGTGTTCCTGTAGTATTTCTGATATCTGCTGGCAGTGGGCTGCATAGTCTAGGTCCACGTGTGTTGATACAGCTTTCTGGTCTTGTGTCCATGGCGACACAACCGTATCTCTGTTGGTAGCACACAGTTTACACATTGAGGTCCGTGGTTCGATCCCCGGTACGGGGGGAAACACTGGGGCGTGTTTCCTTAAGACACCTGCGGTCCCTGTTCACCTAGCACTCAATAGGTACCTGGGTGTTAGCCGACTGGTGTGGGTCGCATCCTGGGGACAAAACCTAATTTGCCCGAAATGTTCTGCATAACCAGGGGCTTTCTATATAGTAGTATGTCACTGATGTCAGCTATGGTCTGCATACCTTGTACACGTAGTTGTAGAACTAAAGATATAACTCCTGTATCTCTCACTACAGTACGTTATGATACTGTGTAGGTTTGGGTCTAGGCTCTACAATAATTTTCACGTCTATATTTTCTTGAATCCTCTTCTCGCCATAGAGCACATCTTCAGTATCTGCTTCATCTCTGAAATCTTTCCTGCCTTGGACGGAGCCGTCAACACTTCACAGTAATCTAAGCGAGTAAACAAAGTGATTGAGATCGTATTAACACTGGCCATTTTTATATCTAAAAATTTCTAACTATCTACTATCATTTTTCTAGCTTCTGTAACATTTGCCTTGGTGTGTTTTCAGATTGGTCAGCTGACATTATTACACACAGGTCTTTCACATGCTTCTCTCGTTCTATTATGTGGTCCTCCTGAGTTTTGTATACAGTGTCTCTTATGAGTTCTCCTTCCTCATATCTGAGTGGTTGGAATTTTTCACCATTGAATCTCGTGTTATTTTCAACTAGCCACTGAAAGACTTGACTTACATTCGGCTTCTTCCGTGGTGACTTTTATGATTATTTTAGTATCGTTCGCGTTACATTTCATCGATTTCTGTACAAATCCAAAGATCTAAAAATATTAAATATTTATTCTAGGTTAGAGTAACACAAAATAATTTATAGTTACGCATAATTAACCTACATTAACGAAATCACATACAATATCAGCTGGTGTCTTGCGTAGTCCATTAAAACGTTAATATATATATATATATATATATATATATATATATATATATATATATATATATATATATATATATATATATATATATATATTCTTGTGGGGAAAAAGCGCGTCTTATATGCTGGTAAATACGGTATATCATTTTTCACCTATGTTATTGCACGTTGACCATCACAAACATCAGAAGTTACCATCATTTACAAGTATTCTCCAACACTGAAAATGTGGGTCCCATCTTCCAGATCTTTTAAGAGATTTTTTACCATTAAACAAAATTCTGAGCAGCGATGCGACTAAGATAATATTTATCCTCACATCTGAACTATTTCTGTCGGATTTACCAGGAGAGCCGATACCAAACTTACCAGGGGAGGGGTGGAGGGGGGGAGAGAGCGAGAGGGAGAGAGGGAGAGATAGAGAATAAGATGGTGAAAAGAGTCAGAGTGTAAGGAAGGGAGAGATGTGTTTGTGAGAGGGGAAAGAGGAAAAAGAGATAGGAAAGGATTCTAAGAAGGGAGTTAGAGAGAGATAGTTGGTGTGGATGTTGGTGGTGGGGGAGTTGTGTGGGTGTCCAAGTTGGAGGGTGGGGGGGGGGTTTAGGAAGGGATTTACGGGAGAGGAGGGGGTGACGGGGGAAGAGGGGGGGACCTAAGCTTCTTTACCGAGGCATCCATATGTAACAGCTGATCCCAAGTCCTCGGGGGAAGAAGTTCCTCACAAATCTGCCTCTCACAGCTGCCTCGTCGCCTGAGGAATCTCCGCCCTTATGTCCACCTCACTTAAGGCTCATTTTTCACACGCCACTGAAAAATAATGTCGGCGTTTGGATTTCGCGTGAATATGAGCCTTATTCCCACCTTTCTTAAGAATCTACTTAATCTGTTTTTTTGGAAGACTCGGTTTTCGTATTTCAACGGATTTTCTTCCTAATACCAGCGCTACACAAGGCTCAGTTTAGCGTACGCGAAGGAGTTCCTCTCAAGTTTGCTAGTTTACGGAATTTGAATCTTAAGCTGGTGTAGAATAAGGGTGAGAATTGCATAGAGAGGGTGGTAAAGCCCCTTGAAAGCTTGTGGGATTGGAACATTGTAGTCACTCTGAATCACAAAATATATATTATTTCTTGTGTTGACATTTATTTTGGAAACGTCGGTACAGCACCAGAGAAATTTCGATAATCAATAGAAATTATGTTGAAAGATTCTATAATGATTGTGAGAGTGAGTGTGTGAGAGTGAGTGTGTGAGAGTGAGTGTGTGAGAGTGAGTGTGAGTGTGTGAGTGTGTTAGTTACCATTTTGTCCTAGGCACATGTCGATTTGTGTGTGTGAGAGTGTGTGTGTGAGAGTGTGTGTTAGTTACCATTTTGTCCTAGGCACATGTCAATTAGACACTAGGCCTGTTGTATATATGTGTGTGTGTATGTGTATGTAAGGAAACACTTCGAAATGTTTCTGCCCCACCGGGAATTGAACCCGGCCCCTCCGTGCGTCAAGCAAGAGCTTTACCCACTAGGCTTTACTCACTGTGTGAGTGAAAGTGTGTGAGTGAAAGTGTGTGCGTGAAAGTGAGTGAGTGAAAGTGTGTGAGTGAAAGTGTGTGAGTGAAAGTGAGTGAGTGAAAGTGTGTGAGTGAAAGTGAGTGAGTGAAAGTGAGTGAGTGAAAGTGAGTGAGTGAAAGTGAGTGAGTGAAAGTGAGTGAGTGAAAGTGAGTGAGTGAAAGTGAGTGAGTGAAAGTGAGTTTGAGAAAGAAACTAAGACCCTACGACTTGACACACACTGGATGAATGTTGAAGCCAGTGCGAGAGTGATCGCTTGTACACAGTTCAGTGTACAACAGTAGCCTTACATGACATGGACAGGATGTTTCAGAGATGGGACACAGCAACAAGGGGTCACAACTGGAAGCTGAAAACTCAAATGAGCCTCAGGGATGTTAGGAAGTATTTCTTCGGTCATAGAGTTGTCAAGAGATGGAACAATCTAGAGTGATGTCGTGGAGGCAGGATCCATACATAGCTTTAGAAGAAGAGGTTCGATAAAGCTCTTGGAGTAGGGGAAGTGTGGAAATACTAGCGACCAGCGAAGCGGGGCCAGGAGCCGTAACTCGACGCCTGCAAACACAAATAAAAACAAATAGATGAGTACTGGGCACAGGTTGGCATGCCTGGGGCACTTGCCTCTACTTCTTCCCTCTTCCCTCATTCTAGCAAAAACGATCACTCTGAACGTGTTTGCTCGGATTTCGTAGTCTTTTCTGCAACATTGCAAGCTCTTGATGTGTTGATTGCAACACGAAAGACCTAAAGCTGTCTTTCAACGTGTGTGTGTGTGTGCGTGCACATATATATTTATATATACATGTGACGAATAGGTAAAATTGGTCAATTACCAATAACTTATTTAAAATTAAGTCCTTTCTAAAATTTCCTCTTATACGTTTAAAGATATCTTTCATTTATGTTAATGTAAAAATTAATAATTTTGTGCCAAAATAACCTTAGAAAACTTACCTAACCTTATTATAACAAACGCAATTTAATTTAGCCTAATCCAACTAAATATATTTTAGATAAGTTTACAATAATTTAATAATAAACAAACACAATTAAATACAGTGGAACCCCGATTTTCGTCTTTAATTAGTTCCAGAAGATCGGCCGAAAACCGATTTGTATGAAAACTGAAGCAATATTTCCCATAAGAAATAATGTAAATTCAATTAATCCGTTTCAGACACCCAAAAATATTAACAAAAATTAAATTTTATAGAGAATAACTAGTTTTACATACAGAAAACAATGAGAAATAAATATAAAGGACTAATGAAATGGATAAATGAACATTTAACATCACTTTTACCTTTATTGAAGACTCTTGTTGGTGTATGGAAGACGGCGAGGAGGGGGAGAGAGGAGAGGTTATGGTTTGGAAGGGGAATCACCCTCCATAAGGACTTCAGGTATCAAAGCCCTATCTGGGGTTAATTCCCATCTTTGTCTTTTACTCTTACTAGAACCAGCTTGAGTCACTGGACCCCTGTTGCACAAAAAAGTCTGTCCAGAGAGGCCTGTTTCTGGCGTCTCTTTAAGATTTGCCTAAAATGGGACACTGCATTGTCATTAACATGTTGCTGACACGGCTTGCAACAGCTTTGTTTGGGTGATATTTCTCCACAAAACTTTGCACCTCACTCCACTTTGCACAAATGTCCTTAATCACTGAAGAAGGCACATTCTTCCCCCTCCTCCTCCTCAGAAGCAATTTCCTCAGCTAAATACTGTTGCTGTTCCAGATGAAGGTGTTGCAGCTCTTCAGTGGTTAGCTCTTCCCTGTGGTCGTCCACCAACTCTTCCACATCCTGGCCACTCACCTCCAACCCCATGGACTCCCTCATTGTGGCTTATTTAGCAATCGCAAGCACAAAAACAATGGATTATTACGAAATGTATCGGATGAACGCGCAGAGAGTTATGCTCACTGAATGAGTAACAAAGACAGACTGAGTCACGAACATATGAGCAGCCGCGTCCTGGGCAGGCGGACGCGTCTGGTACGGACGATTTCCGAGCGGATGTACGAAAAGGGAGGAAAATTTCGCCGAAAATGAATTGTACGATAACCGGACCTGACGAAAACCGGGGTTCCCCTGTATATCTTTTTAGAACATAAGAACATAAGAAAGGAGGAACACTGCAGCAGGCCTGTTGGCCCATACTAGGCAGGTCCATCACAATCCGTCCCACTAACAGAATATTTGCTCAACCCAATTTTCAATGCTACCCAAGAAATAAGCTTTGACAATTCTACCCACTCATGCGCGAGTCCCACTCAAATCCAACCCCTCTCACTCATGAATTTATCCAACCTAAATTTGAAACTACCCAAGGTCCTAGCTTCAATAACCCTACTAGGCAGACTGTTCCACTCATCAACTACCCTATTTCCAAACCAATACTTTCCTATATCCTTTCTAAATCTAAACTTATCTAACTTGAATCCATTATTGCGGGTTCTCTCTTGGAGAGATATCCTCAAGACCTTATTTATATCCCCTTTGTTAATACCCATTTTCCACTTGTATACCTCGATCATGTCTCCCTCATTCTACGTCTTACAAGTGAATGTAATTTTAGGGTCTTCAATCTTTCTTCGTAAGGAAGATTTCTAATGCTATGTATTAATTTAGTCATTCTACGCTGAATGTTTTCTAACGAATTTATGTCCATTCTGTAATATGGAGACCAGAACTGAGCTGCGTAATCTAGGTGAGGCCTTACTAATGATGTATAAAGCTGTAATATAACCTCTGGACTTCTGTTGCTAACACTTCTTGATATAAATCCCAGTAATCTATTTGCCTTATTACGTACGCTTAGGCATTGCTGTCTTGGTTTAAGGTTGCTGCTTACCATCACCCCCAAGTCCTTCTCGCAATCTGTATGGCTAAGTTCTACGTTATTTAACTTATAAGTGCTTGGGTTATGGACACTCCCGAGCTTCAGAACCTTGCATTTATCTACATTGAACTGCATCTGCCACTTTTCTGACCACGAATTAAGTTTGTCTAAATCTTCCTGAAGTTCTATGACATCTATGTTTGAATCAATTATCCTACCTATCTTCGTGTCGTCGGCGAATTTGCTCATATCACTAGTAATTCCCTCATCAAGGTCATTGATATATATTATAAATAACAATGGGCCTAAGACTGATCCCTGTGGAACACCACTTGTTACAAGTCCCCATTCGGATTTAACCCCATTTATGCACACTCTCTGCTTCCTATTAGGTTCAGAAAGATTTTTGCAAAATTATTGCATACACAAATTTTTGCTTGCCTTATTCGGCAAGAAGAGCATTGCTATTTAATCCAAAATCGCAAGTTTTACTTATTCGGCACGTCATATATATATATATATATATATATATATATATATATATATATATATATATATATATATATATATATATATATATATATATATATATATATATATATATGCAAAAAGATCACAGTAATCAGGTGATATCAAAATATGCAAGACAACCACTATGAAAAATAGAGGAATTCCAAGCGCTTTCGTGACTACTCACATTATCAAGGAACTATAAATTGGTTTATATAAATTGGATTCTTTTATAATTAATAAAATTTGGGAAGAATTTAATGATAAATTGGACTAATCTTAATTCTTGGGAAGAGTTTCAGGTCCTTTCTTATGTTCCTCTTCACAGAGTCGTGCGATGTTACGCTACTGTGAGGTGTAGTCTTTGTTAGTGTGATGTGACTGTGAGGTGTAGTCTTTGTTAGTGTGATGTGACTGTGAGGTGTAGTCTCGCCCTTATATAGCCCTTCTTGCCATGTTTCCTGTTATAGTTCCTTGATAATTGAGTAGTCACGAAAGCGCTTGAATTCCTCTATTTTTTCATAGTGGTTGTCTTGCATATATATATATATATATATATATATATATATATATATATATATATATATATATATATATATATATATATATATTATACTTATTTTTACGTGATTATATATATATATATATATATATATATATATATATATATTATATATATATATATATATATATATATATATATATATATATATATATATATATATATATATATATATATATATATATATATATATATATATATATATATATATATATATAATATATATATATATATATATATATATATATATATATATATATATATATATATATACATATATATATATATATATATATATATATATATATATATATAATATATAAATATATATATATATATATATATATATATATATATATATATATATATATATATATATATATTTTATATATATATATATGGAATAAGATCACAGAAAACAGGCGATATAACAATATGCAGAACAACCACTGTGAAAAAATAATGAAATTTCAAGAGTACTTTGCGTACTTTGTTCCGTTCACAAAGGGCTGGGCATGGGAATGCAGGATCGAGTCCTGCCAAGCCGCAGTTCTGTTAGTTTCAAAATCACTTGTTTCGTGATTTCATTTGCATATATTATATACATTATATATTTATTATGTTACTGTAACCACGAACAAGTAGTTTTTAATGAATAATGCTGCGACTTGCCGAGGATTCGAATCCTCGGCTAGTCGAGTGTTGTTATATATATATATATATATATATATATATATATATATATATATATATATATATATATATATATCCTTTCTTTCCTTTCAACACGTCAGCCGTTTCCAACCGAGGCGGGGTGGCCCACCGAGGCAGGGTGGCCCACCGAGGCAGGGTGGCCCACCGAGGCAGGGTGGCCCAAAAGGAAAAACGAAAGTTTCTCCTTTTACATTTATTAATTTATTCAGGAGAAGGGGTTACTAGCCCCTTGCTCCATGCATTTTAGGCGCCTCTTACGACACACATGGCTTACGGAGGAAGAATTCTGTTCCACTTCCCATGGAGATAAGAGGAAATAAGAACAAGAACTAGTAAGAAAATAGAAGAAAACCCAGAGGGGTGTGTATATATATGCTTGTACATGAATGTGTAGTGTGACCTAAGTGTAAGTAGAAGTAGCAAGACGTACCTGAAATCTTGCATGTTTATGAGACAGAAAAAGACACCAGCAATCCTACCATCATGTAAAACAATTACTGGCTTTAGTCTTACACTCACTTGGCAGGACGGTAGTACCTCCCTGGGCGGTTGCTGTCTACCACCTACTACCTAGGATATATATATATATATATATATATATATATATATATATATATATATATATATATAATATATATAAATCTCTAGTTGGTCGATGCATGCAGGGATGAGATGAAAAGCTGTATGCCACCTGCCTTGGATCAACGTCTAGAGAGAGCTGGACGCCAAGGTATTGGTCCAGTGTGGTACAGTCGGTTAAGCACTGCGAACCTTGTCACAAGGTTCGTAGGTTCGAGTCTCCTCGCCCAGAGATCAGTGTTTGTGAATATTTCGCCTGCTCTTGCGAATTTCCAGCGCATATATATATATATATATATATATATATATATATATATATATATATATATATAATTAAAATTATCTAATTATATAATGCTTCTGTTTACATAAAAATTATTTTAATAAACAATTCAACTAAAACAGTTAACAAAAACAAAATGTTAAATATTTCTCACGGCCCCACCAGCAATAACTTGCCAACTTTAAACATATTTACGACGCTCTTATAAATCTTCTCCAAGTCGTTAAACGTCTTGCACGCCCCTACAAACCTACTAACGCGCTAATCACAGTCTTCTAATAGGGACTCGAGTTCTACTCTGCCCCAGGTAGAGAGGGAATTTGATTCCCCTAGACACGTGGGAAGGGGAATCGAATTCTCTTCGGCTCATAAGGGTAAGAAAACCCTTTCCTTCGCAGGGAATGTGCCAAGGTTGTGGGGGAAAGTTCTTTCTTTCGACTACTGTCACAACTGTCTTCGTTATAACTAAGAGGAAATGGAATTTTGCAAATTTATAACTCGTGGATACCGAAGGAAATAAGAGTATTCTTTTTAATAATTCTAGGTTAAATCTTCATAAATTACCTGTAGTATTTACCTCAAATTATTAAATGCTTATTACAACTATTGTATACATGCTTAATACTTACGAAGAAATTATTTTATCAACTTAGAAAGGAATATATGTATCTTTAGTTAATATTTCTAAAGTTGATTTAAATCTACTTACAGACAGGAAGGGCATTATTTAGTCTAGAATTTCAGGTAGGGCGCCTCTTGCTCTCTCGTGGAAGACACAGGATGAGTTAGAGTAGGCTGAGCGTGGGATAGAGAGGTCACATGTCTGCCAGCGTCAGTATAACACACTACTGTAGTGGCTGATGTAGTCTGCGCCCATCAATTAGGAAGGTACTTGGGTAGTTTACTGAGCTTCTTACTTGGGTTGAGGTTAGGCTCGCGTTTTTTTTTTTTTTTGAGGGGTTTAAGGAGACAGAGAGAGAATGATGATGCTCTCTTGTTTACTGCGTGGTTGTTTTGGTAAATATGCTGTTGTTTCTTGTGTTCTAAAGAGAATAAATCATAATACCATGTTCTACCACCACCACCACCACCACTACTACTACTACCACCACTGCTACCACTACCACCACCACTATTAATACTCTCTTTCTCCCCCCCCCCTCTCGTATATAACATCCTGGCCTCCTCTTCTGGTTTCAGTGTACGACTTGTTAATCGTCCAATTCTGACTGAAACATCGTCATAAGTTTGTTTGCTAAGTGAGAGTTGTTTGTGTAATCTGTGTCACTGTAGTTTACGTCTTATTAACATGTTTCTTTACTTTCTCAGTTTCTAAATTTGTGATTTACATTTTTTTTACTAACCTAACTTAGAAAATTCACCTAACCTAACTTAAACTAACGTAATTTTTCTTAGCTAAATTCTTATATATATATATATATATATATATATATATATATATATATATATATATATATATATATATATATATATACCCTAGATCATTTTGCATTTATTTAATATTACTTAAAATCTATGATGTACATTGTTTTCGTTATTCTCAGATTGAATTTCTCAGAGTTGTTCCAATAACAAATTTTCACTCTGGCTATTCGGCAGAGAACGGCATTGCATTTTAAGCCAAACCATTCGATTCGGCATAAAGGGCACTGCATATATATTATTAACAAACACTTCAACGTATTGTAAAGGATTCGAACCCGTAACATCAGTGTTACGGTGTCTGAAACTACCACACCAGCGCTTGTCTGAGGAGGTTGTTGTGGTTGGCTCGGTGTGGGTGATGGTGGGTGTGGGTGATGGTGGGTGTGGGTGATGGTGGGTGTGGGTGATGGTGGGTATGGGTTGATGATGGTGGGTGTGGGTGATGGTGGGTGTGGGTGATGATGGTGGGTGTGGGTGATGGTGGGTGTGGGTGATGATGGTGGGTGTGGGTGATGATGGTGGGTGTGGGTGATGATGGTGGGTGTGGGTGATGGTGGGTGTGGGTGATGATTGTGGGTGTGGGTGATGGTGGGTGTGGGTGATGATGGTGGGTGTGGGTGATGATGGTGGGTGTGGGTGATGATGGTGGGTGTGGGTGATGATGGTGTGTGTGGGTGATGATGGTGGGTGATGATGGTGGGTGTGGGTGATGATGGTGGGGGTGGTGCACGTGACAAGGTGCACCACAAGGGAATAGTTGCAGTCTCCTTCATCATTGCCATGGGGGTTTAACCCTGGGCTCCGCCACGTTACTGCCTTTCTGCGCTGAACTTTCTTTTTGTATATCATATTCACACAGACACACACACATTATTATATATATATATATATATATATATATATATATATATATATATATATATATATATATATATATATATATATAAATATATAATAAAGTTAATAACATACACATCAAGACTAATATACGAATATGGAATAATATATAAGGAGAGTAAGAGAACTTCAAAAGAAACAGAGGAGATAAGACAGACAGTAAATATTGCTAAACGCTGAAGTAAAGAAAACAAAGATGTATATATTAGACAGTTATGACGTCTTAGCCTCATCACTGACCATCACGTCTGACCCTGCAACCATAACAGTGCTAGAAAAATAAAATATGAATAGGATTCTCGATCTTATAAGCACGCGATCATGGTGAAAGGTTCGAGGCAAGAAGGTGTTAATGAGAAGTGTTGAATATATATATATATATATATATATACAGTGGACCCCCGGTTTTCGTGATTTTTTCGTTCCAGAATGATGTTCAAGTGCCATTACCAAACGAATTTATTCCCATAAGGAATATAATGTAAAGTAGACTAGTCCTTTTAGACCCCCAAAAATACACTTACAAAAGCATTTAAAAAATACACTTGCATAAAAGGGCAAGTTTGGAGCAGGACGAACACCGGGGTCCACTGTATATAATATATATATATATATATATATATATATATATATATATATATATATATATCAGAGGCACCCACACTACCGTATGTCCTCGGATCACGGTAAAACACCTAGCTCTGCTGGGTGCGTGATTCTTGTAGGATTTGGTGGTCCTGTGGGTTAGAGCGTCATGTGGTTTTCGCTCACTATGAGGTAGACCAAAACAACATGGGTTCGAGTCCTTGGCTAGTCGCAGTGTTACTGATCAATGCAACTTGTTCGTGATTACAATAATATATATATATATATATATATATATATATATATATATATATATGTGTGTATTGTATGTTGTATGTCTTCATATGAGTTACTGTATATAAATGTACCCGTCCTGTTGTCTTTACGTGTGAAAAATTTTGATAATTGAATTATTCACTTATTAAAAACTTAATTTGTACAAAATACTGCATTATTTATATATTGTGAGATACAGTAATAAGATAGCTAGGTGCTGGGATCCCCTTTAGTGTCTTAGCTAGGTGCTGGGCTCACCCTCAGTGTCTTAGCTAGGTGCTGGGCTCACCTTCAGTGTCTTAGCTAGGTGCTTGGCTCACCTTCAGTGTCTTAGCTAGGTGCTGGGATCCCCTTCAGTGTCTTAGCTAGGTGCTGGGCTCACCCTCAGTGTCTTAGCTAGTTGCTGGGCTCACCTTCAGTGTCTTAGCTAGGTGCTTGGCTCACCTTCAGTGTCTTAGCTAGGTGCTGGGTTCACCTTCAGTGTCTTAGCTAGGTTCTGGGCTCACCTTCAGTGAGTAAGAGTTGATAACCAAGATATTTGTGCAATATTTGGGAATCTGTATTGTGGAATTGTTTCTCTATCCAGTGGCTTCTTCAGTCGAGCGCGGAGAACAACGGTGGACGATGAAGAGGAGTTTGAGGTAATCAGTCCCTCATCCTGGGCAGTTGTGACAAACGGGGTTCCACAAGGATCAGTATTGGGACCAGTGCTGTGTACAGAGATACCGGACGAGATATTTTAATGTATTACTCTGTTAGTGTATTTATTGGAATGTCGATTATTTACTTAATAGAACAAAAATATCTTTGTGTAAGTTTCCATAGCAAATCTTTCTCTCCCCTTCCCTCCCATCATCTACTTTCCTCGTCTCTTTCTACCTCTCTTTCCGTCTCTCCTCCCCGTCTTTACATTAAGACTTAAGTAAACTCTGATAAAAAGTGTAAAGACAACCCGGGTATTAAAAACATTTTACCAGCTGCTGTTGTTGCTGCTGATGTTGCTGTTTTTGCTGCTACTGTTGCTACTGTTGTTGTTGCTGCTGCTGTTGTTGCTTCTGTTGCTGTTACTGCTTCTATATACAGTAAACAGCAGTACAGTATTACCGCAGTACGATCCCATCACAGCCAGTGACATCATCACAACCAGTGCCATCATCACAACCAGGGCCATCATCACAACCAGGGCCATCTTCACAAGCAGTGCCACCACCACAACAACCAGTACCACAATCACAACAACCAATACCACCATCACAACAACCAGTACCACCATCACAACAACCAGTACCACCATCACAACAACCAGTACCACCATCACAACAACCAGTACCACCATCACAACAACCAGTACCACCATCACAACAACCAGTACCACCATCACAACAACCAGTTCCACCATCACAACAACCAGTACCACCATCACAACAACCAGTACCACCATCACAACAACCAGTACCACCATCACAACCAGTACCACCATCACAACAACCAGTACCACCACCACCACAACCAGTACCCCCATCACAACAACCAGTACCACCATCACAACAACCAGTACCACCACCACAACAACCAGTACCACCATCACAACAACCAGTACCACCATCACAACAACCAGTACCACCATCACAACAACCAGTACCACCATCACAACAACCAGTACCACCATCACAACAACCAGTACCACTATCACAACAACCAGTACCACCATCACAACCAGTACCACCATCACAACCAGTACCACCATCACAACAACCAGTACCACCATCACAACAACCAGTACCACCATCACAACAACCAGTACCACCATCACAACAACCAGTACCACCATCACAACAACCAGTACCACCATCACAACAACCAGTACCACCATCACAACAACCAGTACCACCATCACAACAACCAGTACCACCATCACAACAACCAGTACCACCATCACAACAACCAGTACCACCATCCACACAACCAGTACCACCATCACAACAACCAGTACCACCATCACAACAACCAGTACCACCATCACAACAACCAGTACCACCATCACAACAACCAGTACCACCATCACAACAACCAGTACCACCATCACAACAACCAGTACCACCATCACAACAACCAGTACCACCATCACAACAACCAGTACCACCACCACCACAACCAGTACCACTATCACAACAACCAGTACCACCATCACAACAACCAGTACCACCATCACAACAACCAGTACCACCATCACAACAACCAGTACCACCATCACAACAACCAGTACCACCATCACAACAACCAGTACCACCATCACAACAACCAGTACCACCATCACAACAACCAGTACCACCACAACAACCAGTACCACCACCACCACAACCAGTACCACCACAACCACAACCAGTACCACCACCACCACAACCAGTACCACCACAACCACAACCAGTACCACCACCACCACAACCAGTACCACCACAACCAGTACCATCACAACCAGTACCCTCACAACCAGTGCCATCATCACAACCAGTGCCATCATCACAACCAGTGCCATCATCACAACCAGGGCCATCATCACAACCAGGGCCACCATCACAGCCAGTGCCATCATCACAACTAGGGCCATCACCACAACCATTGCCATCATCACAACCAGGGCCATCATCACAAGCAGTGCCATCATCACAACTAGTGCCATCATCACAACCAGTGCCATCATCACAACCAGTACCACCACCACAACAACCAGTACCACCACCACAACAACCAGTACCACCATCACAACAACCAGTACCACCATCACAACAACCAGTACCATCACCTTCCTCCAGGGGACTGTCTCCAGGGGTAACTTGTGATAGTGAAAATGTCATTATCAGAGGTCGCGTGGCAGTGTCTACTTCCCCTCCCCTCGATCCCTTCCCCTTCTCCTCCCCCTTCCCCTCCCCCTGCACCCCCAGCGTGGTGTGTAAGGGTTAAGCTGCTATATAACACTGCCTAATCACCCATACAAGGTATAAAAAATGTGTACTAGACCCAGGGCGCCACGCTGGGCTGGGTTGCCAGCCAGAGAAAAATATTAATATTATAATCTTTCTGTTGTTCCCTCAGCTCTTATGATTCACTCAGTGTTAATGACGTAGATTGTTTGTGATTAGTGATTTATGTCGATCGTTTCCAAGTACCGCTGGGTGAAAATTTATTGTACGCTTTTATAATTGGAGTTCATACAACCTGTGGGTCCGTGGTAAACATTCACCCTTTGAGCCCACCCCGGGCACGTGCTGAAGATCTGAGCCTTAGTGCCCCTCTGCTGAGAGGCGATAATCACATGCTAGAGGAGACGGAGATCAGCTGGTGGAAAGTGATAATAATCTTGATCGCTTCATTGATAGCTGGGTTTACTAAAGAGACGTCGGAGGATTGAAGGCTGTTCAGAGGCACTGGGGGGAGAGGGTCAGTTCTCTATAGGCTCGTTGTGGTGGTAATTGAAGAGGCAGTAAAACTGCCTTGATCGCTTAGACCTTTGATTATTATTAATGTCAGTTTCACTAATTCTTTCATCATTGCACTCCTGTTAACTCCTTTGGGCCACCTAGTTCCTAGGCCTTTTGTGGAGCCGTATGCTTTTGCGCTACCCTCCGCAGGATGGACATGGGGGGGCACAATAAACTAGCCATTTAGGCTGCAAAATCCCAATCTATTCATCACTAGTGAGTGTCTGCATCGTTTCTTACCCATCCATTATTATATAGATTATAACAATAGTTATAAAACGACATTTCCGTACTTAACAATGGTCCTGAAATGACCGAAATTTCGTCTAAAGTGTCGTCTCCATAGTCACTTGGGAATTATGCACTGCTTCATTTGAAGCCGTGTCGTGTTAGTGAGCTATAAGATGCGCTCTTGATTCAGGTCAGCGAAGTCATTACCATGCTGGACTGTGAAGCCTCGTAATCAAATTTCGAGTCCCCGAAGACGCTGCTGCCTGAGAACCCCACAAACATAAACATTTGCATTAGGATTATCTCCTGAATACATACTGGAAATGTTTAGTACTCTTAGTAAGAAATTATACCACAGATATATTCAGGAAACAACAACAATGTAAACCATAGCTATCTTTAGAAGAAGAATATTAGTATTCAATCAAATATTTGTCATTATTAGATATCCAAGAACGGTGAATTTTTTCCCCTCTAAGGCTTTCGTTTATAACTTGAGAATGCTTTATCCGATGGGCTTCAAATTTTCAATGGATAAGGGTGAAAATTGCCCTGTTTACTTAATGCACGTGGAATTGTTGGATTCATTGAGACAGCTGGAGAATGCCTCTTCAGATCATCTTGAAACTTTCAGCGATGGTCGGGTCTGCTTAAAGGAAGCTTCTCATTGTTATTGGTTGTACTAGTTTTAATTTACACAACCCGAGCATAGAGAGAGAAACGTATAATTACGTTTCGGTCCGATTTGGATCATTCACAAGTCACTTTGATCATTTACAGGTCACTTTGATCATTTACAGGTCACTTTGATCATCTACAGGTCACTTTGATCATTTATAGGTCACTTTGATCATTTAAAGGTCACTTTGATCATTCACAAGTCACTTTGATTATTTACAAGTCATTTTGATCATTTACAGGTCACTTTGATCATTTACAGGTCACTTTGATCATTTACAGGTCACTTTGATCATTTACAGGTCACTTTGATCATTTAAAGGTCACTTTGATCATTCACAAGTCACTTTGATTATTTACAAGTCATTTTGATCATTTACAGGTCACTTTGATCATTTAAAGGTCACTTTGATCATTTGCAGGTCACTTTGATCATTTACAGGTCACTTTGATCACTTAAAAGGTCACTTTGATCATTTACAGGTCACTTTGATCATTTACAAGTCACTTTGATCATTTACAGGTCACTTTGATCATTTACAGGTCACTTTGATCATGTACAGGTCATTTTATAAATGGTGGAAGTCGGATCGAAACGTCGTCACAAGTTTCTCCTGTGTGTTGGTTATTTGTGTATTGTTAGAGTCACGGTATTGTGCCTTTTTTTTTCTTTAACTTTTAATTTACCAGTTCAATTTTATTTTTTAGTAACTAGAGAATAACTTTTCTGCTCGGCTTCAAACCTTAAATGGTGGTGCATCTGCATTATAGAAGTTTTTGGATTGGGCATTGTTATTCGGCTGGGTAAGTCCTGATTTTGGCAATTTTAACAAATTGGGATATTGATTTCCGTGTGGTAACTGCTGAAGACCTCTTAAATGATTGGCTGTAAACTTCCGAAGCTGTTGCGTCATACGTTCTGCCAAGTTCGTACTAGTTTGGGACTGCCTAGGTGACAATTTCCTATTTTCACTGAAGAAATTGGTCTATTAGTTTCCGTGGGGTAATTTCCGAATGCCCTCTTCGATAAGCTTAAAAGATTTTTTGGCCGGGTCGCCAACTGGACAAGACCCGGACCGGGCCTAGTATTGGCCAACGGGCCTATTGTAGTGTTCCTCCTTATGTTATTTCAGTTGCATAAAAAACTTTGCACTGTACCCTTCATTCCGCTTGCACGGAGTTACAGTGAGTTGGAAGTACAGGATAAAGATGGCACGTCTCTTGGATCACGAAGTCTCCCTGACCAGTCGTGGGAGATAATTCGTAGTGGCGTATTGGCTGATGTGTTGTGTAGAGATATTTGCCTTAACATATTTATTGATAAATATTTTTCATGGCACAGGTGCTCTTTTTTTCCTGTTTGCACATTGGAACATGTACGTGCTCCTGTGCACGCATTCGTAAACAGTCGTACGTAAACATAAGAGGCACAACTATGCATTGCAGGTACGCGCTCGTACGTGGCGCTCGTACGTGCGCGTGGGCATTCGCATGTACATGACACTACGCACGTATTCCTATATCATTATTTTTTATATACAAGTAAATGATCTGCAAGAGGAGATCAATTATGTATCACTGTTGATAATGTGAACCTAACGAAAACAATTACACCACCACTAGACAGAGACAGGCTACCACAAGACCTTGGAATTATATATATTAGTCAAAAATGTAGCCGATACCATCTCTAATACTCGATAAGTTATCACTAAACCGTAAGAAAAAAATTCTAAGTGAATTTCAAAGTTCCTGCGTCGCCGTAAAAAATTGATCGTGTCAACACATATGTACACATTGCAACATTGCAACATTGGGGCGGCGCCGGCCGGCCATATTCAAATGGGCTCCGCACCGGAGATAAACAAGACATATTATTGTTTGACAGCAGGTGCCGGACACACCACACCTTCAAACTCTTATCTACCACTACGACTAGTCACTGTTGCAGTCTGCATCGCCAGGCAGTTGGTATTCTCTGAGGGGTTACTATACGAGAGTCTGTGATTGTGATGTAGCTGGGGATTGTTGGGGAAATGAGATTGTAGTGGTAGTTAAAAATTGGAGACCACACGTACGGCAAGAGGGAGGAGGAGGAAAGGGGTAAGTGCCTATTGGGTGCATATGGAAATGAAGGGCGGGGTTTAAACTGCCCTCAAACTACAAGATGGACGGCATTTAAAGCTTTGTTTACATATTGCGCAGACGAGGAGGAAGGAGAAGGAAGGGCGGGACTTGTTAGCGCTGAGTGGAGGGAGAAGTTGAGGCAGATGAAAGAATAAGGTAACAGCGATCCCCCAATGGAAATAAGTCACTTTGACCTTATTTTGGGTTATCTTGGGTAATTTACACTATGATAATTATAGTAATGTGTATCTGTGCCTAAATAAACTTATTATTTCTGACCTTGACGTGGGGAGAGGTGCCTCGAAACTGGCAAAAGGTTCTTGATCCATGGAGCTGTGGTTACCCATGCCCCCCCCTTCCTTGGATCACGACTGAACTATCTCCCATTTCCCTTCAGGCGCTGTAAGATAAGATAATTAACTGGGAGGGTTAGCCAGCCAGGGTAACATAGTGCGTCATTGAATACTCTCTTATTTCCATTGTGGTCCATTAATCTTGTCCCCCAGGATGCGACCCACACCAGTCGACTAACACCCAGGTACCTATTTACTTGCCAAGTGAACGTGGACAACAGGTGTAACAAAAGAAGCCCAATGTTTCCATCCGGTCAGGAATCGAACCACGGACACTCAGTGTGTGAAGTTAGTGTGTTGCCTACCAGGCCGCGGGACCCTCCACCCAATTCTTCCATCCTCTCGGGTTTAGCACTTTACCGTGGTTATAATAATTATTTTATAATTCCAGAGAAGAGACTTGTTAAATATGATTGTACACAACGAGACTTGTAGGTTATGTACCAAGCTGCTTGGTGGTCCATACGGGCTTAGCGCATGCTTTTATTAGTAAATATAAAGATTATTAGACGATATATTTTTATTTTTGTCTTTCCAGGAAGCAGGACGTGTTTCCTGACGCGGGTCTGTCAGATGACCCTCCATTGGAGCTTTTGGTTATCTGACCGAGGCCTTCCGCTGGCTTACCGGTCCACCTCTATAAAAATTATGGTTCTAGTTATAACCATCTGTTTTTAGTGAAAATGGCAAATTAGGACAAACACAGCCAGGTTTCAAAGTAAACTGCCGAGGCTTTTTCTAGTTATCTCAGAGAACGCTATTGTAAAATATCCCAATACATTAAACTTAAAGGCGATCAGAAGTAACATTATCAAATTATCCGATGCGAAACTCCAAAATTTGCATAAAAAGCGCTATTTAAATTTCCCAAATTTCTTAAAAAAAAATTGTATCTACAAAGTCTAAAATCAATTAAGACTTTCTCTAAGACTGGCCAGGTTTTAACTAAATAGTAAAAGTGAACATAATGGTAGACAAGTACCGAGAAGTTGATTAGTAAGATACATGTGCAGCAGTTAGGTATCTTTATTCCTATATGTTTCGCTTACGAGTACAGAGGAGGTTGCCTAAGTAGTAGAGATGTCAAGACGATGTCATCAGTCCATCAACCTTGAAGACGTAGTTTTGAGGTGGTCAGTCCCACAGCCTGGAGAAGAGTTTTGCTCCATAGTCTGAAACATTGTGAAGCTGAAGCT
Source organism: Cherax destructor (assembly GCA_009830355.1). Taxonomy (NCBI): domain Eukaryota; kingdom Metazoa; phylum Arthropoda; class Malacostraca; order Decapoda; family Parastacidae; genus Cherax; species Cherax destructor. The sequence goes on along the minus strand of WNWK01001932.1, from coordinate 57,129 downwards.
TCATAATATTTTCTGGAGAAGTCTCACTGGTTTAGCATATCATGTTGAGACTGCAGGACGTGTTGATGGTGTTCAAGCATGTGCTGTGCTTTCTTTTTAGTAAAGCCCATCAACGGGAAAAAGTTTGAAGCCTATCGGAAAAGACATTTTTCAGTAACTGGTCTCATTCCAAAGACACCAATTTTTTTTTTTTAACAATTTTGAAGCCAATCAGAAGAAATATTCGGTAGTAATATGAACGAATATATTTATTCAGTAAAACTGGCAAATTGGAATTTATTCCAGCCAACAATAGTAGGGAAGTTACCTTGAAGAAACTGGCATTGACCATCCTACCAATTACTGGAGACTGACCATCCTACCAGTTACTGGAGACTGACCATCCTACCAGTTACTGGAGACTGACCATCCTACCAGTTACTGGAGACTGACCATCCTACCAGTTACTGGGACGACCATCCTACCAGTTACTGGGACGCCATCCTACCAGTTACTGGGCTGACCATCCTACCAGTTACTGGAGACTGACCATCCTACCAGTTATTGGAGACTGACTATCCTACCAGTGACTGGAGACGCCATCCTACCAGTTACTGGAGACTGACCATCTACAGTTCTGGGACGCCATCCTACCAGTTACTGAGACTGACCATCCTACCAGTTACTGGAGCTGACCATCTACCAGTTACTGGAGCTGACCATCTTAAAGTTACTGAGACGACCATCCTACCAGTTACTGGAGACTGCCATCCTACCAGTTACTGGGACTGACCATCCTACCAGTTACTGGAGACTGACCATCCACCAGTTACTGGGACTGACCATCCTACCAGTTTGGAGACGCCATCCTACCAGTTACTGGAGCGACCATCCTACCAGTTCTGGGCGCCATCCTACCAGTTACTGGAGACTACCATCCTACCAGTTACTGGGCTGACCATCCTACAGTTACTGGGCTGCCATCTACGTTACTGAGACGACCATCCTCAGTTACTGAGACGACATCCTACCAGTTATGGACGCCATCCTACCAGTTACTGGAGACTGCCATTACAGTTACTGAGCGCCATCTACCAGTTCTGGAGACTGACATCCTACCAGTTACTGGAGACGACATCCTACAGTTACTGGAGACTGACCATCCTACCAGTTACTGGAGACTGACCATCCACAGTTACTGAGACTGCCATCCACCAGTTACTGGAGACTGACCATCCTACCAGTTACTGGAGACTGCCATCCTACCAGTTACTGGAGACTGACCATCCTACCAGTTACTGGAGACTGACCATCCTACCAGTTACTGGAGACTGACCATCCTACCAGTTACTGGAGACTGACCATCCTACCAGTTACTGGAGACTGACCATCCTACCAGTTACTGGAGACTGACCATCCTACCAGTTACTGGAGACTGACCATCCTACCAGTTACTGGAGACTGACCATCCTACCAGTTACTGGAGACTGACCATCCTACCAGTTACTGGAGACTGACCATCCTACCAGTTACTGGAGACTGACCATCCTACCAGTTACTGGAGACTGACCATCCTACCAGTTACTGGAGACTGACCATCTAAAGTTACTGGACACCATCCTACCAGTTACTGGAGACTGACCATCCTACCAGTTACTGGAGACTGACCATCCTACCAGTTACTGGAGACTGACCATCCTACGCAGTTAGTACTGGAGACTGACCATCCTACCAGTTACTGGAGACTGACCATCCTACCAGTTACTGGAGACTGACCATCCTACCAGTTACTGGAGACTGACCATCCTACCAGTTACTGGAGACTGACCATCCTACCAGTTACTGGAGACTGACCATCCCTACCAGTTACTGGAGACTGACCATCCTACCAGTTACTGGGACTGACCATCCTACCAGTTACTGGCTGCATCCTACCAGTTACTGGGACTCATCCTACCAGTTACTGGAGACTGACCATCCTACCAGTTACTGGAGACTGACCATCCTACCAGTTACTGGAGACGACCATCTACAGTTACTGGGACGCCATCCTACCAGTTACTGGAGACTGACCTCACCAGTTACTGGCATACCAGTTACCAGTTACTGGAGACTGACCATCCTACCAGTTACTGGAGACTGACCATTCTACTGGAGACGATCTACAGTTACTGGAGACTGACCATCCTACCAGTTACTGGAGACTGACCATCCTACCAGTTACTGGAGACTGACCATCCTACCAGTTACTGGAGACTGACCATCCTACCAGTTACTGGAGACTGACCATCTTAAAAGTTACTGGAGACTGACCATCCTACCAGTTACTGGAGACTGACCATCCTACCAGTTACTGGAGACTGACCATCCTACCAGTTACTGGAGACTGACCATCCTACCAGTTACTGGAGACTGACCATCCTACCAGTTACTAAACATTTAGGTATAAAAGTAACAGCAGCATCCATTACATCACTCCAGAGAGCGAGTATAAGTGACCCAAAACTCCATTATCACGAACAATACCCAAAAAATGTCTATCTCTCACAGACCCTCATCAGCTCTCCAAAATTCAAGTTTCCCACAGACTCGATCATGTTGGCTACAATGGGTGATTTCTCACGTGAAAAAACAACACTGGGAAAAGAGAATGCCTCGATTGCTGGTACCCAGAGGCAGGACAACACTGGAGGACAGGAAGGCGGGTGGAAGGCTGGAGAGAGAGAGAGGGGCTCAACAAAAGGTTCAGTTGATCAAAAGAACCAACAGTTTTCACGAAAGAGTTGCTGGTGGAGGGCGGGGGTTCTGGGTGGGGTTTACGTCTCATTAGTCACCCGCAGGATGCAGTTTTGGGGTCTGAATTATGGGTTTGCGAGAGGTCCAGTTGTGACCCATGAGGGGAAAGATGGGGGCAACGGTAGGGAAGATTGTGAGAAAGGGTGGTAAGAATGGACGGAGAAGTCATGGAAGAAATAGAAAGATGTAGAGAAGAGTGAGAAAGGGATATAGAAGACTTTTTATTTAACAAAAACTGTCTGCATCAGCAGTGTGTTGATAACACATTGTGTGTGAGAGTTACACAGTAGAAATAAAAGCTATGTTTTCGTGGTACTATATTCCATCACACAGGATGGGTTACCCTGTCATGTTCCATCACACAGGAGGGGTTACCCTGTCATGTTCCATCACACAGGAGGGGTTACCCTGTCATGTTCCGTCACACAGGATGGGTTACCCTGTCATGTTCCGTCACACAGGATGGGTTACCCTGTCATGTTCCGTCACACAGGATGGGTTACCCTGTCATATTCCGTCACACAGGATGGGTTACCCTATCATATTCCGTCACACAGGATGGGTTACCCTGTCATGTTCCGTCACACAGGATGGGTTACCCTGTCATATTCCGTCACACAGGATGGTTTACCCTGTCATGTTCCGTCACACAGGATGGGTTACCCTGTCATATTCCGTCACACAGGATGGGTTACCCTGTCATGTTCCATCACACAGGATGGGTTACCCTGTCATATTCCGTCACACAGGATGGGTTCCCCTGCCATATTCCGTCACACAGGATGGGTTCCCCTGCCATATTCCGTCACACAGGATGGGTTACCCTGCCATATTCCGTCACACAGGATGGGTTACCCTGCCATATTCCGTCACACAGGATGGGTTACCCTGTCATATTCCATCACACATTATGGGTTACCCTGTCATATTCCGTCACACATTATGGGTTACCCTGTCATATTCCGTCACACATTATGGGTTACCCTGTCATGTTCCGTCACACAGGATGGGTTACCCTGCCATATTCCGTCACACAGGATGGGTTACCCTGCCATATTCCGTCACACAGGATGGGTTACCCTGTCATATTCCGTCACACAGGATGGGTTACCCTGCCATATTCCGTCACACAGGATGGGTTACCCTGTCATATTCCGTCACACAGGATGGGTTCCCCTGCCATATTCCGTCACACAGGATGGGTTACCCTGCCATATTCCGTCACACAGGATGGGTTACCCTGCCATATTTCATCACACAGGATGGGTTCCCCTGTCAAATTTCATTATACAGGATGTGTTACCCTGTCAAATTCCATTATACAGGATGTGTTACCCTGTCAAATTCTATTATACAGGATGGGTTGCCCTGTCATATTCCATTATACAGGATGGGTTGCCCTGCCATATTCCATTATACAGGATGTGTTACCCTGTCAAATTCTGTTATACAGGATGTGTTACCCTGTCAAATTCCATTATACAGGATGTGTTACCCTGTCAAATTCTATTATACAGGATGGTTCCCTGTCATTTCCATTATACAGGATGGTTGTCCTGTCAAATTCCATATATGAAAGTGTCTAGCCTGCATGTCCATAAATGGGTCAGCAAATTGAAGTCAGCCTGAGCTGGGAGAGCGTCAGCAGTGTCAGCCTGAGCTGGGAGAGCGTCAGCAGTGTCAGCCTGAGCTGGGAGAGCGTCAGCAGTGTCAGCCTGAGCTGGGAGAGCGTCAGCAGTGTCAGCCTGAGCTGGGAGAGCGTCAGCAGTGTCAGCCTGAGCTGGGAGAGCGTCAGCAGTGTCAGCCTGAGCTGGGAGAGCTTCAGCAGTGTCAGCCAGCTGGAATGACTCAAAAATGACTGAATTCTGTGCTGTCTGTGCCCATGTAGATCTATCAGTCTACAATTCTTTGCCATTGTTTTGCTGCCACCTTTATGGAGTGGGGTTACTTCCATTGTTTTATAAGGCTGTGGGGTGGATGACCACCAGTGTCCGTTTCTTGATGAACACTTATGACCATGAGTCTGGGCCTGGAGAGTGCATGGCTATGTTGTCAGTGGCTTCTTCGAAGTCCAGTGGTGTTAGGGTTATGTCACATATTTTGGAGATATTGATACTTTTTTTTTCAGTCTCGTTCATAATGAATTCGTTCAGATTGTCGATCTTTAGTCTGAGTAATAACTCGCTAAACACAGTCATACTGAGATTTTAGTATTTCATTGATTCCATTGTTGTCATTGTAAGTCCCAGATGTGGTTTTTGCCCTGGGTTTGACTTACCAGATCAAATATTCTGGATTTCTTTCAATTTCATCAATTACTTTTGGCTTCGTCTATTTATCTTGGACTCTCTACGATTCATTCAAATTGAATTCATTGTCTTCTCTCTTTTATTCCATCTATCAATCCTTCATTCATCATTCCAGAGAGTCCAGCATCCTTGAGAAGCTCTGTGAGTCTTAATCGTCACCTGTAAATGCTCAGGTAACCTCCAAAAGCCTCAGCGGCGTAGCTTCCAAAAACTAAAAAAGGGAAAGACTCCTGATAATTCGACGACGGTGGAGAGTGAAATTCTAATATATAGGAGCAGATTTGCCAATTGTCTAAAACAGTGTGTCAGTCGTTGTCCAGTTAAATCATGTTCAATAAATTTCAGTTTACCTCTGCCGAATGGTTTCAATATTTAATTGCTGATGGATCTTAGCGCCAGGATACTATCCATAAAACTTAGACACACTGGGATTCGTTCCATAACTAGAGAATGACTCGTCTGTTCGGTTTCAAATTTTCACCACTGGTGTGGCTGCCTGAAAACAAGGCCCGTGCCAATTTTATTGAATATATATTATTATTTTGTATTCAGTAACTAAACAATGCTTGTTCTGATAGGCTTGAAACTATTAGTGATGAGCTATTCTCTAAGAAGGATGATGATATCACATAACTTTAGTCAAAAATTTTAAATTTTAAGGATTTTTAGAAAAAAAAATTCAGATCAATCCAACTATGTGTGCATACGCATGCATATGCAAATACGTATATACGTAAATGCATGCATACAAATGAAATATATATATATATATATATATATATATATATATATATATATATATATATATATACATATATATATATATACATATATATATATATACATATATATATATATATATATATATATAATATATATATATATATATATATATATATATATATATATATATATATATATATATATATATATATATATGTGCTTAATTTACAAAAAAGCGAAATTGTCCACAGAAGGATTCGAACCTGCAAACTAGGCATCAGAGTCTGGCTGTGTAGATAAAGTACTGTGTACTCTGATGCTGTGTTTACAGGTTCAAATCCTGCTGTTTACGGAGAGATTATGTTTATACAAGTATATGAATACACGTTTTTTAGATTTTGCTGCCTTAGAATTGTATCACGCCCCCTGCACTATTCCTTTTGCATATCTTGAGGTAGAGGAGGCTGGGATTATTGAATACATGAATACAGTTGTCGGACTGCGAGGTGAAAGTTAGGTTAGGTCAGCTGGTGCTCAACCTGTTAACTGGTCCTAAGACCTGTGTGTGGGAGACCTGTTTTCTGAAAAACTAAACAACAGCGACAACAATAGCACCAGCAACAGCAGCAACAATAGCACTAGCAACAGCAGCAACAATAGCACTAGCAACAGCAGCAACAATAGCACCAGCAACAATAGCACGGCAACAGCAGCAACAATAGCACCAGCAACAACGGCAACAATAGCACCAGCAACAGCAGCAACAATAGCACTAGCAACAGCAGCAACAATAGCACTAGCAACAGCAGCAACAATAGCACCAGCAACAATAGCACGGCAACAGCAGCAACAATAGCACCAGCAACAACGGCAACAATAGCACCAGCAACAGCAGCAACAATAGCACCAGCAACAACAGCAACAATAGCACCAGCAACAGCAGCAACAATAGCACCAGCAACAACAGCAACAATAGCACCAGCAACAGCAGCAACAATAGCACTAGCAGCAACAATAGCACCAGCAACAGCAGCAACAATAGCACTAGCAACAATAGCACGGCAACAGCAGCAACAATAGCACCAGCAACAACAGCAACAATAGCACCAGCAGCAACAATAGCACCAGCAACAATAACACCAGCAAAAGCAGCAACAATAGCACCAGCAACAGAATCAACAATAGCACCAGGAACAATAGCACCAGCAACAATAGCACCAGCAACAATAGCACCAGCAACAATAGCACCAGCAACAATAGCACCAGCAACATCAGCAACAATAGCATTAGCAACATCAGCAACAATAGCACCAGCAAAAGCAGCAACAATAGCACCAGCAAAAACAGCAACAATAGCACCAGAAACAGCAGCAACAATAGCACCAGCAGCAACAATAGCACCAGCAACAGCAGCAACAATAGCACCAGCAGCAACAATAGCACCAGCAACAGCAGCAACAATAGCACCAGCACCAGCAGCAACAATAGCACTAGCAACAGCAGCAACAATAGCACCAGCAACAGCAGCAACAATAGCACCAGCAACAGCAGCAACAATAGCACCAGCAGCAACAATAGCACCAGCAACAGCAGCAACAATAGCACCAGCAACAGCAGCAACAATAGCACCAGCAACAGCAGCAACAATAGCACCAGCAACAGCAGCAACAATAGCACAAGCACCAGCAACAATAGCACCAGCAACAATAGCACCAGCAACAATAGCACCAGCAACAATAGCACCAGCAACAATAGCACCAGCAAAAGCAGCAACAAAAGCACAAGCAACAGCAGCAACAATAGCACCAGCAACAACAGCAACAATAACAGCAGCAACAATAGCACCAGCAACAGCAGCAACAATAGCACCAGCAAAAGCAGCAACAATAGCACCAGCAAAGCAGCAACAATAGCACCAGCAACAGCGCAACAATAGCACCAGCAAAAGCAGCAACAATAGCACCAGCAACAGCAGCAACAATAGCACCAGCAAAAGCAGCAACAAAAGCACAAGCAACAGCAGCAACAATAGCACCAGCAACAACAGCAACAATAACAGCAGCAACAATAGCACAAGCAACAATAGCACCAGCAAAAGCAGCAACAATAGCACCAGCAAAAGCAGCAACAATAGCACCAGCAAAAGCAGCAACAATAGCACCAGCAACAGCAGCAACAATAGCACCAGCAACAGCAGCAACAATAGCACCAGCAAAAGCAGCAACAATAGCACCAGCAACAGCAGCAACAATAGCACCAGCAAAAGCAGCAACAAAAGCACAATCAACAGCAGCAACAATAGCACCAGCAACAACAGCAACAATAACAGCAGCAACAGTAGCAACAATGGCACCAGCTACAACAATAGCACCAGCAGCAACAATAGCACCAGCAACAGTAGCAACAATAGCACCAGCAACAACAATAGCACCAGCAACAGCAGCAATAATAGCACCAGCAGCAACAATAGCAGCAACAACAACAGCAACAGTCGCATATTAACACTCCTGCTCCTTACTTCCCTCAGTAGCTAATTTCCTCACAAATCTCCCTCTCATCCTTTCCCCAGTTCCTCCTCCCCTTTCCCCTGCCTTCCCCAGTTCATCCCTCCTCACCCTTGCCTTCCCTAGTTCCTCCCCAGCTCTTCCCCTCCCCCTGCCTTCCCAGTTCCTTCTTCCCCTCACCCCTTGTCTTCCCCAGGTCCTCCTCAACTCACCCCTGCCTCCCCCAGTTCCTCCTCAACTCACTCCTGCCTCCCCCAGGTCCTCAACTCAACCCTGCCTCCCCCAGGTCCTCTACTTCCCCTGTCTCCCCAGGTCCTTCCCAGGTCGTCCTCCCCTCTACCTACATGCTCCTCCCTTGTTCTAGCTCCTCCCCTCACCTCTACCTCCCCAGGTTCTCCTCCCCTCACCCCTACCTCCCCAGGTTCTCCTCCCCTCACCCCCGCCCCTCAACACCCTCAATATTACCTACACAGCCTGAAGCATTCTGCCTTTCCCATACTAATTTACCTACTCCTCTCTTGACTGTGATTACCACTGCTCTCACTTGTCTCACTTCTCTCACAAATGACCACTTCTCTCTCCCTCACTTTCTGCCTCCTCTTCCTCCTCCTCTTCCTCCTCCTCTTCTTCCTCCTCTTCCTCCTTCCTAACAAGTGGCGTCCACTCAACCATATTCTTACTCCGTCTTGTATATACCTTTGTAGTCTTCATGTAAGCAGACCAGCACCTCTCTGGACTTGTATTATATATACTAGCGTCTATAAAGAACAAAAAGGCACAATACAGTGACTGGAACAATAAATAATTCGCACATAGAAAAAATCTTATGACGACGTTTCGGTCGTTCCGGGTTATTTGTATATTGTTCCAGCCTATGTTAGGCAAGATTAAAGAATAATATGCTGGACGGCTCTGGGTCTTAGCATGGAATGGCTAGGATATCAAAATAATGTTTATAAACATTATATATATATAGTCGAGAAAATACTGAGAACTTGCCCATCATTATGTTTGTTCCCATATTCTCGGAGACCCTTGGCTCATGGGGAGAGAGTGCATCTAAGTTCCTTAAGGAGCTGGGCAAAAAGACTCAACAGGGTAACTAGGGATCCCAGCGACTCAGCGGTGCTGTTCAGAGGGGTAATGCATGCTGTATTGTGGGCACGCGCCCCAGCTCTGAGGAGCTGGATGAGATTTTCGCATTATAATCAGTGACAAACATGTAACAATATGTACTAGACATGTATCTCTCACACCTCATACACTGTATATGCCATCTTTATATCAACAAGTTCTCTAAAATCTTTTATACCATATTATGTAATATATATATATATATATATATATATATATATATATATATATATATATATATATATATATATATATATATATATATATATATATATATATATATATATTAGCAACGGCCGTCTCCCACCAAGGCAGAGTGGCCAGAAAAATAAAATCTTTCACCATCATTCACTCCATCACTGTCTTGCCAGAGGCGTGCTTACACTACAGTTATAAAACTGCAACATTAACACCCCTCCTTCAGAGTGCAGACACTGCACTTCCCATCTCCAAGACTCAAGTCCGGCCTGCCGGTTTCCCTGAATCCCTTCATAAATGTTACCTTGCTCACACTCCAACAGCACGTCAAGTATTAAAAACCACTCGTCTCCATTCGCTCCTATCTAACACGCTCACGCATGCTTGCTAGAAGTCCAAGCCCCTGGCACACAAAACCTCCTTTACCCTCTCCCTCCAACCTTTCCTAGGCCTACCCCCTACCCCGCCTTCCCTCCACTACAGATTTATACACTCTCGAAGTCATTCTATTTTGTTCCACCCTCCCTACATGTCTGAACCACCTCAACCTCTCCTAAGCCCTCCATGGCTCTGGTCCTCAGACCACTCCATGGCTCTGGTCCTCAAACCACTCCATGGCTCTGGTCCTCAAACCACTCCATGGCTCTGGTCCTCAAACCACTCCATGGCTCTGGTCCTCAGACCACTCCATTATCTTGGTTACTAATCACTGCCGTCACATTTGACCAGGAGTTTATGAACAGCCTATTTGATTCGCCTCCTCTCTTTCCGCCCTCCTCTTTCTTCCCTCCTCTTTCTTTCCTCCTCTTTATTCGATCACCTTCTTCTCCCTCATTCCCTCTTTTCACTTCCTCTTTCTCTTATATATCTCTCTCATTTCTAAAGAACATTCTCTCCTTCCCTTGGAATTAATGCAAAAACCAGCGGATGTAACCCCACTCCACAAAGGTGGCAGCAAAACAATGGCAAAGAATTTTCGACTGATAGCTCTCCATGGGTACAAACTCTGTCGTTCGCAGTACTTGATCATTTCCAAGGACCCCACCTACAACAGTCGACTACCTCCCAGGTATCTTCTTACTGAAGGGTAAACAAGGCCATCGAGTATAAGGAGAATCACCCACATGTCTTGACTTGCTAGAGACCTACATTATAATATTCTTTGAAAGGGTTCTAAGAAGCAAGATCACATGGAATTTCCGATATTTGCACAACCCAGGATAGCATGGGTCTGAGCAGGTCGCTCCTGCCTCTCGCAGCTACTGGAGCACTAAGACAAGGTACTGGATGCACTGGAAGACGCACACTGCAGGTGTACTGTTCACAGACTTGGAAAAAGTCTTTGACAAGAGCACAGTTTGTGTGCAAATGGAATAGCTGGAAAAGTAGGCAGATACATTTTTAACTTTCTAACCAATGGAACGCGTATAGGTTCAGTCAAGCACCTTAATTACTGGCGAAGTTTGAAATGTTTTGACCTCTAGACCTTGGAATGCAGGCGAGAATGATGTACCATAATTTGCACCTGGAAAATCCTAACGGGATTGGTCCCAAATCTTTACACAGATATCAGTCAATACCTACGAAAGCAAGAGGCTCTGAAGACGGTGCAACATACCCCCAATGAAAAGTAGAGGTGCCATGAGTACACTGAGAGACAACACAGTAATTGTAAGGTGCCCAAGACTGTACAAAAGCCTCCCATTATACAGAAAGGGGATTACCAATAGACCCCTGGCTGTTTTCAAGGAGGAACTGTACAAATTTCAAAAGTCAGTTCCTGATCAGCCGGGCTGTGATTCGTACGCTGGACTGCGTGCGACCAGCAGTAACAACCTGGTTGACCAGTCCTTGGTCCATTAGTAGTCATGGTCGTGGATCGGGCCTCGGGGGCGTTGACCGTCTGAAAACTCTGCAGGATGAGGCCTGGTCACAGACCGGGCCGCGGGGGCGTTGACCCCTGGAATTCTCTCCAGGTAAACTCTGCAGGTAGACATGCCAGTCCCAATAAACTGGTTCTCGTTACTGAAAACAAGCATTGAAAATCCGATAACAAGAGGATGAATGGTTTTTGAGTTATGAGTAAAATATAAAAAAAAGTTGGATGAAGGCAAATTTATTCAGGCAATCTCTTGTAGGTTCCCTCTCATTCATACCTGGTAGTAATTTATAGTGGACTCGAAATATGTAAGAGTGAGTGAGGGTGTGTGTCAGGGTGTGTGATATATTAGCTAGTGTCCCACTCTAGCTCTTGGGCCACTCTTTTCACTTTAGTGACAAGATTTACCTGTCATAGGAACTTAGACTGTGAGTGCTTCGACCAAAACAAATATCCAGTGTATTATACTATTAAAACTGAATCCTCAACACTGCCGCCGCAGACATTATACGAATTTTCAAAATGACGATCAAGTTGTTATTGCTGGCGTTGCTATTTTAGTTTAATAAGTCCAATAAAACTCGTATATAAGAAGCCACTCGCAGAACTTGGTTTGGGGGGGGTTGAGAGCCACTCCAGAAGCCAAGACAGTGAGCTAACAGTTAATTCGGAACTAATGTTAAATCTAAGCTTTTATCTAAACCAGTCCTTCACTTTCTCAATAGATACATAGGGATAGCTTGTGATATCTCGTGATACCTTCGAGATAGCTTGGGATATCTCGTAATACCTTCGAGATAGCTTGTGATATCTCGTGATACCTTCGAGATAGCTTGGGATATCTCGTAATACCTTCGAGATAGCTTGTGATATCTCGTGATACCTTCGAGATAGCTTGGGATATCATGGGTTAACTTAGGACACTACTATCCGCTAACAATTACGAATGTTTGCCTACCCACAAATACCCAGCTGTTACCTTAAAGAACAGACACAGTTATGTTTACTGGGGGGTAAACTCGTTAGTGTTCACTTGTAATAAAGTCTGGCATCGTCATTACTATCTGCTGAACGTTACTAATTATCTGGTGAAAAGTAATCGACAGATTATTCTCGGGTAGAATCCTGCGTTAGTTAATATTGCAGTGATGAGTGAGTTGCAGTGTCTTGCATAACATAGTTGCAAGTCGCTAATACTGCAACGTGTGTACCATACTTGCAGTGACGTGTATGATATAGTTTCATTATTAATTTTTTTTGTATTTTAGTGGCATGTATTTCAGTGGCATGTATTTCAGTGGCATGTATTTCAGTGGTATATGTATTTCAGTAGCATGTATTTCAGTGGCATGTATTTCAGTGGTGTGTATTTCAATAGCATGTATTTCAGTGGCATGTCTTTCAATAGTATGTATTTCAGTGGTATGTATTTCAATAGCATATATTTCAGTGGCATGTATTTCAGTGGTATGTATTTCAGTGGCATGTATTTCAATAGCATGTATTTCAAAAGCATGTATTTCAGTGGCATGTATTTCAGTGGCGACATTGTCTATTGCTCCGTCTGTAAGGAGTAAGACTTTAGAAAGTCCTGTCCACTAGATATTTCAAAGCTTCTAGTGCAGAGAACTCTTAAGGCATTTGAATGAAAGCCATGACAGTGAACAGCATCGTATGTAAACACTGTGAATGCAGGCGGCTGGAGCTTCAATGGCCCCTCCAGTGAAACATTCCCAGCATTTTTCCTCCCTTGCAGTATTCCGTGGGAGAAATGTCCCTGGTCGGAGGGTCTTTCATGCAACGTTCACTCAACGTTCACTCAACGTTCACTCCCGCTGCAATATAACAGACTACTTGATATTTCGACTTAAAAACTATGTCCCCCTCCCTCCACCGTTCAGGAGAATTTATTATGGAGGAGCCTGGAACCTTCCGTCAAGGGACAAGAAAACTGGAGAATTATGGAAGGTCGAGGCTGAGTGGTGGAGGGAGAGGTAAGGGAGGGAGGGGTGGAGGGAGAGGTAAGGGAGGGAGGGGTGGAGGGAGAGGTAAGGGAGGGAGGGGTGGAGGGAGAGGCAACGGAGGGAGGGGTGGAGGGAGAGATAAGGGAGAGGTAATAAAGATACTCAAGTGGTGCTCATGTCTTATTTATCAATGTATTATTTATCTTTAATTCTAAGAAGATGATGAGAAGCAAAGAACAGTGAAGTACTTGATAAAGAATGTGGTAATTGACTGATATAAAGAAGGTAGTACGTGATTGATATCCCCTAAAGGGAGGGTCCTTGACGCTGATGAGGGGCTCTTGATCTAAGGAATTGGATCCGTGCTCCAGTTCCCTGAATTAAGCCTGAATACCTTGCACATCCCCCCACACATACGTTGTATAATCCCTGCGGGTTTAGTGCTCCCCTTGATTATAATAACGTGATTGACATAAAGAAGGTGGTGATTGACTGATAGGAAGATACGACAGAGAAATACAAACAGGGAGAAAAAATTAGAAGAGAGGTATTAGACAAGTCAAGGGAGGTATTAGACAAGTAAAGAGAGGTATTAGACAAGTAAAGGGAGGTATTAGACAAGTAAAGGGAGGTATTAGACAAGTAAAGATAGGTTTAAATGAATTACCGTTAGGGAAGTTTGAGTGTTGTATAGGGCGCTAGGTTCAACCTGCAACTGACCTGGGATCAACCTGTACAGTTGACCTGGTGTTTGGCGTGAGTACAGTACTTGTTTCACAGTGTTCAGTCTCTCTCCCCTCTCATATCTTCTCCCCTTCCCATTTCCCTCTCCTTCCGCCCCTCTCCATACTACTCCCCTCCCACCACACCCCACAGGGACCCTGGAGGGCAGTCAGCACTACATTATAGTCTCAGTAGTCCCAGAATTTCGTTCTATATGTAAATTTGTCCAGAAAATGATTTCATGGCGTAATCAAGTGTGGAATTGTTGCGGTCACAACACAGGACGTCGAGTTTCACTTAGTAAATGAGATTTCTGCCTAATATCAACTTAATAATACTGAAATAGAGGTCTGAGGGATGCATCTTTTACTGAGATTTTAGAGAGAGAGAGAGAGAGATGATGTGGTATGCAAAGAGTATGTTACAATTTATTCGGCTTATGTCACACTCCCATATAGGCTGCCTCCCAACCAGCGAACCGGGTGCTGAGGGTTTAACGATCAATAGGGTACCCGTCGTTAAATCAGTACCTTGGTTCATTGACCAATCACAGGCAAGCTCGCCAAAGCTGAAGCAACGTGGTTCACTTGTGGTAAGCATTGTCAGACTTGCCTACCTGCTGGTTGAGTACGGTGTACTCTCTCTGGCTTCTGCTTTGCCATCTGTCACCGTGGTGTACACTTGTTATTTTATCTGTACATATTGTACATGCTGTACATATTTGTATATAATAGGTGAAGGCAAAATATACATTATAGTCTACCGCTGAGTTTGCTCCAATTCCCATTACGACCAGGTCTCCCAGGCCGTTCATTACCTGTGTAAGTAATAGATGCATTATACTGAGATGCTCAGTTTACATTGATTATGTTGATGTGCAACAGTTAGGTATCTTTATTCCGAAACATTTCGCCTTCACAGTAGGCTTCTTCAGTTGGATACAGAGGCAGCAGAAGCACTATAGATATAAAGACGATGTAATTAGTTCATCACCCTTGAAGACGTAGTCTTGAGGTGGTCAGTCCATCAGCCTGGAGAATAGTTCTGCTCCATAGTCTCTAACAATGTGAAGCTGAAGACACAGTTAAAGAGTTAGTAACTATGGAAGCAGACACAGACTTAGATATAAGCTTATTTTATCTTATTATTACTCATATGTGATATGCAGAATTGCAATTATTTTTGCTTAGCATCCAGTTCCTTGTTTATTCGTTTATATTACGACTGTGTATTATGTTCGTGTACGTTTCTTGAATTACGTTCACGTGTTGTGTGTGGGTGTACACGGTTGGTGTGTGTATCCTTGGTATTCGTTTTCAGTGTGTGTTGCAATCTGTGTGTGGTTGCAGGCGTAGAGTTGCTCAGCTCCTGGTTCAGCCCCTTGACCTGTTCCGGGATTTGCTCCCTTCTAGCATCGCTGGTAATGTCGTGCCTATTTTTAAGCTGTGTGTGGAGGTACTTCATTACTTCGTCCAGGGGTGGGTGGATGTGTGAGAGAATTTGTGTGTGGGGGGCGGGATATAAATACTGCTGGTATGTATATGAGTGAATTGTGTGTATTAACGGGTTTGTCTCGTGGTGTTGAACTCTGACTCTTGGCCTCGCTTCTTACACTTCAATGGCAGCCATTAGTATTTAATATCCTCCTCACACATTAGAGACTCTCTCCTTAATTCTCTGGCTATTTTGTGAGACGTAATCATGTCCTCCTTAGTTCTCCTCTTTTCCACGGTCGTCAGGTTTATTTCTTTTTTTTCCTTGTACACTTTTCTTGGCACTGGTCTTGTTGCAAGCCGCCTTTGGGAATTTTTAAGCTCTGAAATATGCTTAATCAAAAAGAAGCTTCAAGCAGACGCTGCAGACTCTAAGATGCACCTGTTATACTTTTTGTACAGAGTCCTTAATGTTTCTTTGTTGAGGTTCCTGAAGGCTATTCTGATATTTTCTTTTTATCCTACCATAGGCTGCCGAAGTCACTCAGTTCATGTAGTCTTTTGGTGATATGTTTGGCATGATGTTTACCCTCGTATTATTTTGTTCTTTAAAAGTTATAGGTTCTCTCCTCCCAGTCTGTTCTCTGTCTCCAGTCTTCCTTTCATTGTCCCGAATATCAGTCTTACACTTTTCGCATTGAACTCTTGCAGCCACTTGTTCGAACACCCCTATAACCTGCTACAGTTCGTGGAGGTTAAAAAAAAAATTAATATAATTTCATGTATTCACATCCCATTTATATCTTTTTATATCCAGACATTTAGTAAAAAAAAAATTAGTGACTGGTTCATTTCTTAATATTCTAATACCAAGTGGAATGTTGATCTCAGTAATCGTATCACTGGTACTGAGAACCTTGGTAGTTTTAGGACAGCCAAAAATAATTCCGAAGGCTTCGTTTTTTTGCATTACCTCCAATGGACGAGAATAGGCGCACCAAAATCAAGGATATTATATAGGCCATGTACATCACTGTCACTATTCTTACATTAGCACCGTAGTTGGGGTTGTAGCCAGCAACACCTCTTGAGCGCTAAATATTTAGCCTATCTTTGTATTTCTTATTTGTAGGATGATGGATATCTATGTAAGATTTAACGTAGATTATGTTTTCACCCTGCAAACAGATGGGTGGGGCGCGTTGTTTGCTTGTTAATATTTTTGTTTGTTTTAGATGAAGTTATGATGAGGCATATTCGATTGCAAATCCCTGTACTTTGTGTGTTTTTTTAACTTACAGCTGTGCCCTCGTGTACCTGATACCCGCCTCTCGAACAGGTTTGCCCTGTTCACTCTATCAATTCATCTCAGTATTTTGTACGTCGTAATCATGTCACCTTTGGTCCCTCTGTCCTTTAATGTCGCCATGTTTTAGCTCCTCTAGCCTCGCCTCATAGCTCTTACCCCTCATCTCAGGGACTAGCCTCGTAGCAAACGTACGTACGTACGTGTGTGTGTGTGTGTACGTGTGTGTACGTGTGTGTACGTGGCTTCATCAAGGTATGTTTGTGTTTCCGCCTCTGCTGGTCGGGGCGCCCCGGCCAAATCAGCTTCTGTCAACACAACCCACCAGCCTAGCGTTCCCCAGCTACTGCCTCTCTTATTTCCTTCTTGTTTTTTATTTATCATCTTTTCTAGTATATTTTGGTATTGCGTTGGAAAAAATGTATTTTCACGTCTCTCGATTTATATCGCTTTTATTATTGTTGTAATTATAATTTCATAGTTTTTTTTTGTGTTTCGAGAAATTTATATTCCTGAAACTTACAATGATTCTGATATAAACACCGAGAGGTGTCTCTCAGTTTATATACACACTGAGAATTTATTTTCCAAGTTTAGGCATGACTGTGTAGTCAATAGGCTTTGTTGAACACATTTGCTTCCTCCATATACTACTCCCTTCAATCTGATGTCCAATCTCTACCTATATTTTTATACTCTACCTTGCTCTTTCCTGTGCTTGATCTTTACAGTTTCGAGTAACGTACCACCTATTCCATGCATCTGCAACATCTGCCACATTGCTCCTCTGTCCACCCTATCATATGCCTTTTCTAAATCCATAAATGCATTGAAAAGTTTCTCACCTTTATCGATGTATTGTTCACTTATATGCTTCAATGTAACCACATGGTCTGCACCCCCACTCACCCTTCCTGAAACCTTGATCGTCTGTCTTGCCTATAATTCTTTGAGAAATAACTTTATTATAACTGCCCTTGGCACACTCAGCAGGCTTATTCCCCTATAATTCTTACTCTTTATATTTTTTTTCCTTTATATAAAGGAATTATACATGCGCTCTGTCAATTCTTAGGTACCTTACCCTCTTTCATGTATATATATTGAACAAATGCACCAACCACTCCAAAACTATATCCCTGCCTGCTTCTAACATTTCTGTCTTAAAACATCTATTTCAGCTGCTTTACCCCATTTCATTCTACCCGCTATAAGCTTCCATGCATAACCTTCATTTTATAATCTCCTCCTATAACCTGCTACACATAACCTGTCTAATATAACCTGCCTCTCAGAGCTCTACTTCCATGACCAATTTCACATAACCTTCCTTTCATGGCCTTCCATATCCTCCTATAACCTGCCATAATCAGCCTGCCATAGCCTCGCTGCCATGAAAGCTGCCTCAGCACTGATCACAGAGCACTCGGCGTTAATTACCGCAGGACACAATTGTGATGAGTAAGGGTCGTTGGGCTGACCACATTGACTGGTCGTCTCGTCTCGTTCTATTTATCCCACCGTTGGTGCCTTGATTACAATGAGTGTTGTAACTGCCTTGTCCCAGGTTGCTATTGCTCTTTTCTCCAGTAATGAATTGGTTTTACCGAGGGGAGGAGGAGGGAAGGTGGGCGAATGAGATATATGGAAAAGGGGGAGGTAAAAGGGGGTCAACACGGTTCACTGAGATCAGTGGTCAAGAGAGGTCAAGTTACCTGACCTGCAGCTGTTCCTGGAGGGGTTAGTGTGGAGTGTAGTGTTACCTTGGCTTGTTTCTGTAGTATATTTCGGAGTCAAAGTTTAAGGTATTGAAGGAGGATGTTGTGTTTCTCAAGGAGGGACATAAATTGAAAATTGTCATTGATAAGTGTAATTGAGGTGGTTGGGGGGTAACGAGGGGAAACAGGTTACCAACAACGAGGATAAGGTTGACAGCAGTAACAAATGGGAAGTGGTTTCCAGTGAATCAAGAAACATCAAATTGGGGAAGCTTAAAGAAGAAGATATAAACGTAGGGAATCGCTTTTTTTGTTCTCCAGAACGAATGTACTTTAGTTAGAATAAAGGGGTCATTAACTTCATTAATAAAGTTAAGAATATTTTCATGGTCGGTGACGTACAAATTGGATACTTGGACCTAACTTCTGTAGCAGGGATAGGAAGGTGACATGGTGACATGGCCAACAGATTGCTAATATGTCAGGTAATGGGAACAAGCTCATTATCTGTCTCAGTGCCGGGGAAATCTTGTGAAAGAAACAAGACAGGAGCTACTAGTTCAGTGCAGGACAACTATAGATTTAATTAGGTCAAAGGGAGCGATCCCGATCGTGCGTAGCATTTTGCCTAGAAGAGGAGTGGGCAGTAAATGGATGCCTAGGGCAATTAGTGTAAATTGCTGGCTAGACAGGTACTGCAAGGAGCTTGCAATCCCATTCATTGACAAGAGGTACAAGTTCTATGGCAAACATAATCTGTATGCAAGGTATGGAGTACATCTCTGTGGTGCAGTCAGTCGAGTTAAATACAAAGGTATGGGTCTGTGTAGAAAACAAAAGCGTTGCAGCACTTCAGACAGATGGAACAAAAGTTACCATTGTATCTCAGGAAGACGTTCAGAAAGCATGATCCATAGCTCATAAATAGTGTTCAAATAAAGAGCGGCAGTGGAGAGAGGCGATGAAATAACTGCCTTATTATCTACTATACTGTTAATCGAAGCGCTAGAGGTAAAATAGACTAATTGGATCTGCACGAAATATAGACGTAATTGCAATAACCAAGACCTGGTTAAACCTTAAAAATAGGGACATGCATGTTGAATGTCATCAATAAGGATATAAATTATTCCACACAGTTAGTCAACAGAAAGGGAGGTGGAGTTGCTATACATGTCAGGGAAAATTTAAACTGTAACATCAGAAATGAAATAAAGGCAGGAGGGACGAACACTGAGACCATATGGCTGTAGTTTCTTGAAGGACGTGAAAAACTAATTTTAGGTGTAAACAACAGACCTTCACACCTAGATAGTAACTTGGGTAAACTTCTTCGGGGCGAAATTGCTAAAGCGTCTAGATATGAAAATCTCGTTCTAATGAGAGATCTCAACTTCAGCCAAATTGAATGGAACAGTCTGACAGGAAACCTGGAATCTATCGAGTTTCTAGAAACACTCGTAGATTGATTTTTACAACAATTTGTGACACAACCAACTAGAGGAAATAATTCATTGGACTTGGTTCTGGCAAACAAGGAACATAGTAAGAAGCAGTGAGACTGACAAGCGAAGGAGAGTAAAAAACTGAGATGAGAAAAGTGAAAGGAAAAAGAAAACGTACGTACGTACCTACCTGGAGGTAGGTAGGCACCTGAAGTATCACCTGGAGGGTATTCCGGGGATCAACGCCCCCGCGGCCCGGTCCATGACCAGGCCTCCTGGTGGACCAGGGCCTGATCAACCAGGCTGCTACTGCTGGCCGCACGTAGTCCAACGTACGAACCACAGCCCGGCTGATCGGGTATTGACTTTAGGTATCTGTCCAGCTCCCTCTTGAAGGCAGCCAGAGGTCTATTGGTAATGCCCCTTATGGCTGGAGGGAGGCTGTTGAACAGTCTTGGGCCCCGGACACTTATTGTGTTTTCTCTTAGTGTACCAGTGGCGCCCCTGCTATTCACTGGGGGTATGTTGCATCGCCTGCCAAGTCTTTTGCTTTCGTAGGGAGTGATTTATGTGTGCAGATTAGGAACCAGTCCCTCCAGAATCTTCCAGGTGTAGATTATGATATATCTCTCTCGCCTGCGCTCCAGTGAGTACAAGTCAAGTGCTTCCAGGCGTTCCCAGTAGTTAAGGTGTTCTCTGTACATTCTCTAGATCTGCAATTTCACCTACCTTGAATGTGTGTGTGTGTATACTCACCTAATTGTGGTTGCAGGGGTCGAGACTTAGCTCCTGGCCCCGCCTCTTCACTGACCGCTACTAGGTCCTCTCACTCTCCCTGCTCCATGAGCTTTATCATGCCTTGTCTTAAAGCTATGTATGGTTCCTGCCTCCACTACATCACTTGCTAGACTATTCCACTTCCTAAGTACTCTATGACTGAAGAAATACTTCCTAACTTCCCTTTAACTCATCTGAGTCTTCAACTTCCAATTGTGACCCCTTGTTTCTGTGTCCCCTCTCTGGAACATCCTGTCTCTGTCCACCTCATCTATTCCATGCAGTATTTTGTATGTGTGTGTGTGTGTACGGACGGACGGACGGACGGACGGACGGACGGACGTGCGCAGAGGCGTCAGAGAGACGCCAACATTTTGCGTGGTAAGCGCAGATATATAAATCTAATCAACGCGGGATGTTGAGTGGGCATTATCTTAATTGTTGTTTTGTGACGCTTGTTACGGCTCGCTGCATCGTAACAATCTATCACTGCAAGTCTATCAGCTTTAGTAATTTATACCAAGTGGAAGACTGATATGGATACAAGTAGATTGTGACTGGAATGTAATACTAGTGAAGTAGACAGTGACTGACCCAGGACAACTTGCCAGGACATTGCTGGTTATTTATTTCCCTCCCGGTAACCTGAACCCTAGTAACCACTATGCTCAGTAACCATTCCCTCTCCCCACCAATAATCTCAGTGTCTATTAACCTCTTCCACTAGTAACCTCTTCCCCAGGTACCTTCCACTTGTAACATCAAACCTCGGTAACCTCTACCCCCAGAAAGTTTTCCCCCAGAAACCTCCTCCCCCATTAATCTATTTCTTCAGTAACTTCCGCCCCACAGAAACCTCCCTTACCCTAGTAATCTCCCCCACAGAAACCTCCCTTCCCCTAGTAATCTCCCCCACAGAAACCTCCCGCATAGCAACCTTCCCCTAGTAACATCCCTCCCAGAATCTCCTTCCCCCCTAGTACCCTTTCCCTTGTAACCTCTACCCTCGGTAACCTTTCCCATAAGTAACTACCTCCCAGAAACCTCCCCTCCTAGAAAACTTCCCGTAGTAACCTTCCCCCTAGTAACCTCCCTCCTAATAACCTCCCCCTTAGTAACCTCCTCCTAGTAATCTCCCTCCTAGTAATCTCCCTCCTAGTAACCTACCCCCTAGTAACAATCCCCTAGTAATCTCCTCCTAGTAATCTCCTTCCAAGTAACGGCCCCAGTAGTAACCTCCCCCTAGTAACCTCTACCCTCTGTATCCTTTCTCCCAGAAACTCTCCCCAGCAACCTCCCGCTCCGGTAATCCTCCCAGGTAAATCCCTCTTATTCCAAGATGTCTCCAGAGGGAAATATTGGTTTGAGTTAGTCTTGATACAGAGTTAGTCTTACAATGTACGGTCACTCTCCCTCTCTCGTCCGACAAACAGTATGAACTACAGAAGTTCTGCCAGTTTACACACTGTGACAACATGTCACTACAGTAGTTGTGAAGGACAAAACAGTTACTGTAACAGTGGAGTAACAGTAATCAACTACAACTCTATTGGCAAGCCTGTACCTACAAAAGCAATTTTGTAAAGCAGAGTAATAATAGCGAACACTAGAACCTCTAAATTATCGTTCTTTACGACAAGACATGACGCTGGGAAGTTAGAAATTGAATCATTCTAGACTCACTGCAAAATATAATATTGCTCATTAGAAACCAGTGTATAAAAAGTTATGAGAGAATTACAGGGATGTAAGTAAACAAACGGGGCACCATCTTCTTGAGTAGTATTTACAGCATCTTTAGAGTGCTGAAAGGCTCGTCTCAAGGAGCTCCCTGTCCGTCTTGCATAAAACCAACTTCTTAAGGACTAGAGAAAAATCAATAATACGCTGAGAGAATTCTCTATAAAAAAATTAAAATCTTTCTTATAAAAAAACACTTGCTCTGTATTGAGGCCTCTGCTGTAAAATATTTTCTTGGCTTTATGAAAAGTTTTAAGTAATATACATGTGCGTTGTTACTTAGATGTAGTCTCGTAATTTTTTTTCAACTTTCCCCGTCAAAGAACTCGGGGCTTATATATCCTGAAAGGTCTCAGAATCCTGGAAGCAAATAGCTGTGTATAACTCAGTTTTGGTGGTCTGAGTACTAGATTACTACCTTACGTATGAACCATTGAACTTATGTTTGTAACATACATTAAAATTAAATGTTCTGGCATTACCATTGGTACAAGCATCCAAAAATTGATTTCTTCACTGTTGAGCACCGTGGAAAAAAATATATATATATACATAATGGACAACCTGCATGAATTTAGGGATGACAAATCTTGCAGAAGGAGAAATAAGGTAGAATAGACTGCATCTTCCAAGACTGTAGGAAAGCATTTTGACACAGGACCACACAGGTATCTATACAAACTGGTAGAGGCAAGGAAGGTGCACAAATGGATACGGGAATATTTGATAAATAGAAGACAGAGGGCAGTTGTAAGAAAGGTGTTGTCAAACACAGATGACAAGAGGACTCCAAGAATTAGTGTGTGATCACCTGCTGTTCCTAATACATGTAAATGACCAGCCAGAAACAATTGAATTCTGTGTATTACTGTTTATAGATGATGTGAAATTAATGATGACTATGACAACCTGAGGGGACAGAGAGAGAATCCAAGATGACTTGAACAAACTACGAAAGTGATGACCTAAGGGTGACCTGATGACTGGAGGGGGTCACTGTCCAATGTTATGAAAACGGGAGAAAGCAAATTATACGTATATATATTCACCTGAAGATCATGCAAATGAAATACCGGGGAACTCTTATGCTAAACTGGCAAAAATAAAATGACTTTCAAATAAATAAATGGATGAAAAAATGCTTGACTGAGTTTATACGAGCTGTTAAGGTTCTCTGCACATTTTGCAGTTCTGCAATTTCGCCTTCTGCAAGCCCCCATAACTCATACCCACGCCCTCAACATACTCATACCACATACCCCACGTCCTCTACATACCCCCATAACTCATACCCACTCTCTCGCCGCATACAATTATAAATTCCTAGCTTACAACCCTGTCTCAAAACTCCACACCTGACCTCATCACATCACCTACTCAATACCGT
This sequence comes from Cherax destructor, assembly GCA_009830355.1. Lineage (NCBI taxonomy): Eukaryota > Metazoa > Arthropoda > Malacostraca > Decapoda > Parastacidae > Cherax > Cherax destructor. The sequence continues at coordinate 33,114 of WNWK01001932.1, read as the reverse complement.
CACTAAATCCAACCTTATATTCTCTCTCTCTCTCTCTCTCTCTCTCTCTCTCTCTCTCTCTCTCTCTCTCTCTCTCTCTCTCTCTCTCTCTCTCTCTCTCTCTCTCTCCCTCTCTCTCCCTCTCTCCCTCTCCACTGAGTCGCATCGGGACTTGAATATTTCGCTTATTTCTTTGTTGTCGTCAGTGTATTTTTCATCTAGAATCGCAGGCCTGATACTGGCTGTTTTTTTTCTCTCAGGATTTTGCACATGAGAAGAGGTGCTTTGAACTTTCCTGGATTTAATTTTTTTTCTGTCTTTCCTGGACTCCAATTTATTCAGAGACTCGCCATTTTCCATTTCTTTATCGAGTGTTACTTTACGCCCCTCAAAAAGTTTGGTGTCTTTGTGAAGATGTGTTGTTAGTCGTCTTCGCTCAGAGAGGTCGCGTTCCCCTCTCACCAACCTGCATCTTCTCTGTTGTGTGTGTGTGTGTGTACTCGCCTATTTGTGGTTGCAGGGGTTGATTCATAGCTCCTGGTCCTGCTTCTTCACTGATCGCTACTAGGTCCTCTCTCTCCCTGCTCTATGAGCTTTATCAAACCTCGTCTTAAAACTATGTATGGTTCCTGCCTCCACTACGTCGCTTTCTAGGCTATTCCACTTCCTGACAACTCTATGATTGAAGAAATACTTCCTAGCATCCCTCTCACTCATCTGAGTTTTTAACTTTTAATTGTGACCCCTTGTTTCTGTGTCCCATCTCTGGAACATCCTGTCTCTATCCACCCTGTCAATTCCTCGCAGTATTTTATATGTCATTATCATGTCTTCCCTAACCCTCCTGTTTTCCAGTGTCGTCAGGCCGATTTCCCTTAACCTTTTTAGTAGGACATTCTTCTTAGCTCTGGGACTAGTCTTGTTGCAAACCTTTGCAAATTCTCTAATTTCTTGACGTGCTTGACCAGGTGTGGGTTCGAAACTGGTGCTGCCAACTCCAACATGAATCTGACATGCACGGTGTACAGAGTATTGAACGATTCCTTATTGAGGTATCGGATCGCTATTCTTAGGTTTGCCAGGCGCCCATATGATGCAGCAGTTATCTGGTTGATGTTTGCCTCAGGAGATGTGCTCGGTATTATACTCACCCCAAGATCTTTTTTCTTGAGCGAGGTTTGCAGTCTTTGGCCACCTAGCCTATACTCTGTCTGCGGTCTTCTTTGCTCTTCCCCGATCTTCATGACTTTGCATATGGCAGGGTTAAATTCGAGGAGCCAGTTACTGGACCAGGCTTGTAGCCTGTCCAGGTCTCTTTGTAGTCCTTCCTGATCCTCATCTGATTTAATTCTCCTCATTAACTTCACATCATCTGCGAACAGGGACACTTCTGAGTCTATCCCATCCGTTATGTCATTCACATATACCAAAAACAGCACAGGTCCTAGGACTGACCCCTGTGGGACCCCGCTCGTCACAGGCGCCCACTCTGACACCTCGTCACGTACCATGACTCTTTGTTGCCTCCCTGTCAGGTATTCTCTGATCCATTACAGTGCCCTTCCTGTTATCCTGTCCTCCTTTATCATATTGTCTTGACAGTATATTTCTTGGCAGTATATTTCAATAAGGTCGTGATTTATGGGCTGCCAGTTGATGTTCTTTGTTTTTCCCAATAATTCCCCAGTCCCTTTAACCGGTTCCACCTCTCCCATTCTAACCATTCTCTCACATCATACCGGTACACTATACCCGACCTTGTTCATTCCTCCCCCCTCATACCACTTCGCTGTTCCATTCCCTTCACGTCATACTCCTATTCCACACCCCATTTCCCCCACCCCACTTCCCCTCACATCTCTGCCCCCCTTCCACATGGAAGTGCCTGGGATAATAATAATTATAATTTCCACTCAGGACTTGGGCTGGGTTTCACCATGGTCCGGCCGCTTGTGTCATTAGCCAGCCACGAGATGAGAATTCTTAATCGCCCAGTCCAAATACAAGAATTATGCCACATGGGCTCCCCACCTACCCTCGACGGCGCGCCTTTCTCGCTCTTATCTCCCCGGAAGCATAAAGTCTGTTTTGTGCGCGGCGAAGACGGTACGATATGTGTGTCTGCGATATCACGTATCATAAACAAAACTGACACCCAAACTTTGAGAGAATATGGATGCTGGGATACAAGTATTAGGTGAGGAGGGGCAGGACGCAGGCTGCTGGTAATGGTGCCTCCAATGGTGATATTGCATGGTTCACACGCCTCCTGGCTCTAATGGTAGTTCCTTGAGAAGGCTGGTGGCTGCTGGTGGTTGTGGTGTTGTAGTTGGTGGTGATGGTGTTTTTGATGGTGGTGGTGGTGGTTTGTTGGTGTATGTTTTGTTTTGTTTTGTTGAGGCGACGTCAGTGACAGTAGTGAGATGCTGCTGACAGTATATAATGATGCTGACAGTATATAATGATGCTGACATTAAAAATGGTGCTTACAGTATATAATGATGCTGACATTAAAGATGGTGCTGACAATATATAATGATGCTGACATTAAAGATGGTGCTGACAGTATATAAAGATGCTGACATTAAAGATGGTGCTGACAGTATATAAAGATGCTGACATTAAAGATGGTGCTGACAGTAAATAAAGATGGTGCTGACAGTAAATAAAGATGGTGCTGACAGTAAATAAAGATGGTGCTGACAGTAAATAAAGATGGTGCTGACAGTAAATAAAGATGGTGCGAACAGTAAATATAGATGGTGCTGACAGTAAATAAAGATGGTGCTGACAGTAAAGATGGTGCTGACGGCAAAAATTGTAATCAATGCCTCAGCCTTGGAGTTGAAGAGTACCGTAGTCTTGAAGAATCTGAAGCACCAACATAAAGTCGCTTATATATAGTGGCGTCAGGTGAGGGAGGTGCAGCAGTTGAAGGTATTGTCACAGGCGGGCGGGATTTTCCAGGGAAAGTAGGTCATACCCGAGGGATGGGCCAGGAGTGATCAAGAAGGTTGTGATGTTCTCTGTACCAGGATCCCATGATGTTGCTGTGTTGGTAAAGTTGTTAATGAATGATATAAAATACCGATAGATGTTGCACATGTCTAATTCATCATCTTATTAAAAGGTGCAAGTTGCAATTGGCCTATTTTGTTGATCAAATCTGATATGTTGATTTCCATTCAACAGCTTGATAATTCCTCTTCAAATCGGCTTCAAACTTTCAGTGAGGATGTATCGTACACATATATGTCGTGCCGAATAGGTAAAACTGTTCAATTAGCAAGAACTCGTTTAAAATTAAGTTCTTTGTAAAAAATTTCTCTTATACGTTTAAAAATATTTTTTTAAATTATGCTAATGTTAAAATTAGTAATTTTGTACCAAAAGAACCTTAGGAAACTTACTTAACCTTATTATAACAAGCGCAATTTAATTTAGCCTAATCCAACTAAATATATTTTAGACAAGTTTACAATAATTTAATAATAAACAAACACAATGAAATATATATTTTTCGTTAGGTTCAGAATGATTTTTGCGAAATTATTGCATACACAAATTTTCGCTTGTCTTATTCGGCAAGAAGAGCGTTGCTATTTAATCCAAAATCGCAAGTTTTTACCTATTCGGCACGACATATATATATATATATATACAATCTCATACCACTTTAATTCTACATAATATTTTTTACGCAGTTTTTTTTTAGTTATATTGAAGAAAATAATGTTCATGTTTTACACTGAGGTAATTTGAGAGAATCAGTCTTATTCAAGGTTTTAATTGTATATATTTAAAATTTAACACACTAGGAAATCTTGCATAGAGCAACTGTCGGGAGGTTTATAACGATCGGTCTACTGGTTTCAGTGATTAAGGTCGTAAAACTTCCTTGTCATGGGTCCAACTCTGTGTCGTACGAGTTAAAACAAAAAAAAAGTCTCAAAACTTCTAAAAATTCTTCAAAACTCTTTTAAAACTCCTCATTAAAACTCTTCGTTTGATTTGTTTCGTATTTTTTTCAGTTTATCTTTGAGTTTTAGCTCCTGGGCCTCTCGGTGGTGTTGCTCTCCAGCTTCTAGTGTTCTTATCAGGTGTTGAGTTATACCTCCTGGGTCTCTTGAAGGAGTCGAAATGCATTTTCTCGTAACTTTCAGAGTTTTGAGCAGCGATTATGATGCAACAGTGAACTTCTGCCTTGCAATATGCAACAATGAACTTCTGCCTTGCAGTATGCAACAATGAACTTCTGCCTTGCAGTATGCAACAATGAACGTATGCCTTGCAATATTCAACAATGACCTTCTGCCTTGCAATAAGCAGCAATGAACTTATGCCTTGCAATGTGCAACTGAACTTCTGCCTGGCAATATGCAACAATGAACGTCTGCCTTGCAATATGCAACAATGAACTTCTACCTTGCAATATGCAACAGTGACTTTCTGCCTTGCAATATGCAACAATGAACTTCTACCTTGCAATTTGCAACAATGAACTTCTGCCTCGTAATATAATGCAACAGTGAAGTTGTGCCTGGTAATGTGATGCAACAGTGAAGTTGTGCCTGGTAATATGGACATTAAACCTGGTGACACACGGGGTGGCGAGACCAGCTGTGCCAGCTGGTAATGTCACTAATATAAAAAGTTTGTTATGGAATTTTTACGAGTTCTTCCTTAGCAAATTGAATTGCCTCGAGTTGATTCGTCTAAGACCCCCCCTTCCTCCCTTTCCCCTCCCCTCCCTCTTCCCTTCCCCTCCTCCCTTCCCCCTCCTACCCCCCTCCCCTCCCCCACACCAACCTTTCCCCACACCTTTATCGAAACTTATTGGTATCCTTATTTCTCTCTCTCTCTCTCTCTCTCTCTCTCTCTCTCTCTCTCTCTCTCTCTCTCTCTCTCTCTCTCTCTCTCTCTCTCTCCCGACCCTTGTCTGTTGACATTCACTATAACTAAAACGATGAAACTGTATCCGAAATACGAACCACGAATCACATCCTCCTCCCAAACCTAGCCTGGAGGACGACTCACGAATCACATCCTCCTCCCATACCTAGCCTGGAGGACGACTCACGAATCACATCCTCCTCCCATACCTAGCCTGGAGGACGACTCACGAATCACATCCTCCTCCCATACCTAGCCTGGAGGACGACTCACGAATCACATCCTCCTCCCAAACCTAGCCTGGAGGACGACTCACGAATCACATCCTCCTCCCAAACCTAGCCTGGAGGACGACTCACGAATCACATTCTCCTCCCAAACCTAGCCTGGAGGACGACTCACGAATCACATCCTCCTCCCATACCTAGCCTGGAGGACGACTCACGAATCACATCCTCCTCCCAAACCTAGCCTGGAGGACGACTCTGAATCACATCCTCCTCCCAAACCTAGCCTGGAGGACGACTCACGAATCACATCCTCCTCCCAAACCTAGCCTGGAGGACGACTCACGAATCACATCCTCCTCCCAAACCTAGCCTGGAGGACGACTCACGAATCACGAAATTAATTCCTTACTAATATCGATGGAGTAATGATGTATGACTTTAATGATCTTAATGTCAGCTGGAATAAGCTGTCAGTCTGACAGGAAGCAGCTGGACTAATCAGCATGACAGTCAGCAGCTGATTATTGCGTAATGTGGCGACCTTGACACACAAGGCTGGTGTGCTGACGTCAGTACTGAGCGCTGAGGCTGTCAGCCACAGAGCACCTAGTTAGGGACTGGTGTCAGCCACAGAGCACCTAGTTAGGGACTGGTGTCAGCCACAGAGCACCTAGTTAGGGACTGGTGTCAGCCACAGAGCACCTAGTTAGGGACTGGTGTCAGCCACAGAGCACCTAGTTAGGGACTGTTGTCAGCCACAGAGCACCTAGTTAGGGACTGTTGTCAGCCACAGAGCACCTAGTTAGGGACTGTTGTCAGCCACAGAGCACCTAGTTAGGGCCTGGTGTCAGCCACAGAGCACCTAGTTAGGGACTGGTGTCAGCCACAGAGCACCTAGTTAGGGGCTGTTGTCAGCCACAGAGCACCTAGTTAGGGACTGTTGTCAGCCACAGAGCACAGATTTTTAAACTATCTAACAGAAAGCCCCCCCCCCAATACATCGGTAACAGAGTGCCAAAAAAAAAAAGTAGAGATCATAGGACGTAATATGTAACAACAGGGAGAAATTTCAATTAATAGTCTCTTAGCCCATGTTGGCTACATAACTAGAGAGGACACTAGAAAAATGTTTTGGGGTACAGAAACATGTTGTAAGGCGAATTATGTCCAAAATTAAAGAAAACCTTAGAGAGTTTAGCCAATATTTTATGAGTAAGGAAGAGAGTGAGAGTACTAATGAGATCCTTGACCAGCTGTCAGAGTACCATCACTAACATCAACCACAGCTGTCAGAGTACCATCACCAACATCAACCACAGCTGTCAGAGTACCATCACTAACATCAACCACAGCTGTCAGAGTACCATCACCAACATCAACCACAGCTGTCAGAGTACCATCACTAACATCAACCACAGCTGTCAGAGTACCATCACTAACATCAACCACAGCTGTCAGAGTACCATCACCAACATCAACCACAGGCATCAATACCCATTACAGCTTTCAGCTGTGTTGACAAACACGACGTCCTTTGAGTAAATGGTTGAGAAGACCGACAGGTTTATAAACGGGACACTTAAGGAACTGAAGAAGCCACTTGCGGGCGAAACGTTTCCAGAATTAAGAGACCCGACATGAACACACACAGGCCACACAATATATCTCAGGCAACAGAGAGACGCATAAAATTTAGTGAAATCATCGTCCTTCATGCATTCAGATTCTTCACTTGTAAAATACGATAATTAACATGTGAAACACGACCCATGAACGGCCGCCTGGAATCATAACATTATCTGCCAACCAGATTGTATAACCGATAAGAGTAAAATTTATATTTTTAACGTATCAGTATAATGAGTCGAGGAACCTGACGACTAGACGTGAGGTCTTGTCACTTCAGTATACGAGACAGACATGCTACACTGTTAACATGACAGCTATTTTGTGTCAGCAGTTGAAGACCATAGACATTTGAGTCTATCTCTATCTCACACACGCACGGTAATATCGTCACAGTTAATATCCAGATAAGTTAATATATCCGTAAGCTGTGACAGGTGTCGAGGGGGTTGCACCCTGCAAGCCCGGCCTGGGACTAGGCTTCCTCGCTGCATTCTTGTTCAACTAAGCTGTTGTTGCTGGCGGTTGGCTTGCCCAAATAGCCGTCACAGCCTTATTGATCCATCACTTGGGGACGAGAATGATCCACTTTCTTTTTGAAAGTATTGTGCACCTGTTGCTGCAGTGTTCGATCTGGTGCTGGCAGGTTGAGGAGTCTTGTACCCCTTAAGCTGGCATATTATTCTCTTATTGTACCGCCAAACATAATATATCCTGCCAGCGTATCGGTATATTTTCTAAAACTGTTTTAATATGTAATATTTTTCATAATTGACATGTGACACAGTAGAGAGGGGTTGTGATCACCCCAGAAAGTGGTTTAGATCTTAGTAATAAGTTAACTGCTGTCCATCACTTGTAAATATTTACAAGCATATAGGACTTTAATAGATGTGTCACAACACTGTGTGAACCACTGGAAAAACTACCATCATTCTCTTTTATTGGGACAAAATACTCGGAATTTAAATACCCTTGTAGTTGAGCACAATAAACTAATAATCAATGTTATTTAAAAAAAATGATGTGATGTGAATATGAGTGAATGAAAGTGAGTGTAAGAGCCTTTTAGCACCGACAGGTACACCAACACCAGGCGAATGATATTTTGTATCTGGCTTGACCTTCGTTACACTGTACCTCACTTTCGTTACACTGTAACTCACTTTCGTTACACTGTACCTCACTTTCGTTACACTGTAACTCACTTTCGGTACACTGTACCTCACTTTCATTACACTGTACCTCTCTTTCGTTACACTGTACCTCTCTTTCGTTACACTGTACCTCACTTTCGTTACACTGTACCTCACTTTCGTTACACTGTACTTGACGACCTGCAGAGGGTTACCTTGGGGCTGGTGAAGGCTCCTGTGTGTGTGTGTGTGTGTGAGTGTTAGTTACCATTTTGTCCTAGGTACATGTCGATTAGACACTAGGCCTGTTGTATGTGCGTGCAAGTGTTTGTGTGTATGTGTATGTGTGTCGTGTGTGTGTGATGTGTATGGTGTGTGTGTACGTGTGTGTGCGTATATGTGTGTGTGTACGTGTGTGTGTGCGTATATGTGTGTGTGTGTGGGTGTAGTCAGTATGGGCATGTATATGTATGTGTGTTTGTGTATGTGTTTGTGTTCTTAGTATGGGCCTGTGTGTGGGTGTAGTTAGTATGGGCCTGTGTGTGGGTGTAGTTAGTATGGGCCTGTGTGTGGGTGTAGTTAGTATGGGCCTGTGTGTGTGTGTAGTTGGGGTTGGGAAAGTGGGAGGCCTGACGAGGAACTATGGTGGGTTGCTTTGAAGGTGGGGTTTGTAATGAGGTGGGTGGGGGCATTGGGTATGGCATGTAGGTTTTGGGTTAGAATGTTTGGTTGTATTGGGGTTGTCGGTGTTGGGGGGCTTCTGTAGGTGGTTGTGAGGGAGGTTGTATTTTATATTCCTGAGTCTGGGTTGTCCTGTCCATCTCCATTTTTATCTCTTTCCTCCTTTCGTCTTTGTACCCTCTTTCAGTTTCTGCCTTCTCGTGTTCTGTCGTGGTCGAGATACACCCTCTGGTATGCCGACATGTCCTTTAGTCTTGCTTTCTCCTGCAGGATCCTGTTTCAAGCCGATTCTGCCTTGAAAATCACTTCGACTGGCCGGTTTCTTCCTCTTGCAAACATCCCTATTCTCAGAAAATTTGCCAGCTGGGTCATGTCATCTCCTATTGCTTTCATGATGCTTTCAATTACTTTTTTCTCCCCTTGTCTTCTTGCTTCGTAAGTTTTCCCTTCAACTTCCTGTAGCCCATAAACAAAGACTGATCTCTCCATTTCATTCTCCCACTGCATATCCCACTGTCCATCTTATAATTGTTTAAACTTTCCACAGGTCGTCAGCACTTACTCAAGCTTTATATACTTCATAAAGCTTCAAAAACCTTCAAAAGGCTTTATATAGCTTCTAAAAGTTCCATATAGTTTTATAAAACTTTGAAAAGCTTCATAAAGCTCCACATAGCTTCATAAAACTTTATTAATCATTATTCTCATAGGCAGAGTTCATTTTTCCCTCAATATTCCTGAGAGTAAATCAGAAGAAAAAAAATATTGTAAACAACAACTCGGTAGTACAGCGTTGCTGATTGGCTGCTGCTTGCTGGGTGGGCGGAGTCACCTCTGACGTCATCATTGCGGCAGATAATAGCGCGCTGACTTTTGATGACGTTTTGTTTACCTTTATTGTCGTAATATTTTGACAACCAAATAATTTTTTTTTAAATATCAGACGTAGATATTCAATGTTAATATGAAACTATATATATATATATATATATATATATATATATATATATATATATATATATATATATATATATATATATGTATTTCTCTCTCTCTCTCTAGATCATAGGTAACTAGGTAAAACATAATGCTATCACATAACAACAGTAATGTCTACCAGTAACAAAACCACCAGTAATGTCTATCCTCCAGTAACAAAGCCACCAGTAATGTCTATCCTTCAGTAATAAAGCCACCAGTAATATCTATCCTCTATTACCAAAGCCACCAGTAATGTCTATCTACCAGTAACAAAGCCACCAGTAATGTCTATCTCCAGTAACAAAGCCACCAGTAATGTCTATCTTCAGTACAAAATAAGCAAACACCAGTAATGTCTATCCTCCATAACAAAGCCACCAGTAATGTCTATCTTCTACCAGCCCCATACAAAGCCACCAGTAATGTCTATCTACCAGTAACAAAGCCACCAGTAATGTCTACCAGTAACAAAGCCACCAGTAATGTCTATCCTCCAGTAACAAAGCCACCAGTAATGTCTATCCTCCAGTAACAAAGCCACCAGTAATGTCTATCCTCCAGTAACAAAGCCACCAGTAATGTCTACCAGTAACAAAGCCAACAGTAATGTCTATCTACCAGTAACAAAGCCACCAGTAATTGTCCCTACTCAGTAACAAAGCCAACAGTAATGTCTATCCTCCAGTAACAAAGCCACCAGTAAGTACCTGGGTGTTAGTGGACTGGTGTGGGTGGCATCCTGGGGAACAAGATTGAAGGAAACAATGCAAATAAGACAGTCCTCGTTGACGCACTGATTTCCTTGGGTTATCCTGGCTGGTTAACCCTCCTTATCCCGGGCTAAATAAATATCCCAACATCCGTCTTGGTACCATTACTGTACCAAACTTACCGTCTCTTAGGAGCCAGAGAATAAGAACATAAGAATGGAGGAACACTGCAGAAGGCCTACTGGCCCATACAAGGCACGTTCTTATCAAAACCACCACTACCTAAGAATTTACTTCCGTACTCACGACACTAATCAAACCCAGCCCCTCCCACTCATATATTTGTCCAATCTCTTTTTAAAGCCACCCAAGGTCCTAGCCTCTATCACAGTACTCGGAAGATTGTTCCACGCATCTACAACTCTGTTCGAAAACCAGTACTTGCCTATGTCCTTTCTAAATCTAATTTTATCCAATTTAAATCCGTTATTTCTGGTTCTTACTTGGTTCGATATCCTCAGTATTTTATTAATATCTCCTTTGTTTATGCCCATCATCCACTTGTACACCTCGATGATATCTCCCATCATTCTACGTCTCTCCAGAGAGTGGAGATTCAACGCTCTAAGTCTATCTTCATACGGGAGATTTCTTATACTGTAAATCATTTTAGTCATTCTTCTCTGTATGTTCTCCAACGAATCTATATCCATTCTGTAGTAAGGAGACCAAAACTGAGCTGCATAATCCAAATGAGGTCTCACTAGTGATGTATAGAGCTGTAAAATAACTTTTGGACTTCTGTTGCTTATACTTCTTGAAATAAATCCTAGTAGAATACCAGGTAACTTGATGACATACACTGAACTCTTGTGAACAACACTAACATGGTGAACAAAAAGTCTTAAGTATCTGTTATATGGAGTGTTGTGATGGTCTCTGGTAGTGTTGTGCTGGTCTCTGGTAGTGTTGTGCTGGTCTCTGGTAGTGTTGTGCTGGTCTCTGGTAGTGTTGTGATGGTCTCTGGTAGTGTTGTGATGGTCTCTGGTAGTGTTGTGATGGTCTCTGGTAGTTTTGTGCTGGTCTCTGGTAGTGTTGTGCTGGTCTCTGGTAGTGTTGTGCTGGTCTCTGGTAGTTTTGTGCTGGTCTCTGGTAGTGTTGTGATGGTCTCTGGTAGTGTTGTGATGGTCTCTGGTAGTGTTGTGATGGTCTCTGGTAGTTTTGTGCTGGTCTCTGGTAGTGTTGTGCTGGTCTCTGGTAGTGTTGTGCTGGTCTCTGGTAGTTTTGTGCTGGTCTCTGGTAGTGTTGTGATGGTCTCTGGTAGTGTTGTGCTGGTCTCTGGTAGTTTTGTGCTGGTCTCTGGTAGTGTTGTGATGGTCTCTGGTAGTGTTGTGCTGGTCTCTGGTAGTTTTGTGCTGGTCTCTGGTAGTGTTGTGCTGGTCTCTGGTAGTGTTGTGCTGGTCTCTGGTAGTTTTGTGCTGGTCTCTGGTAGTGTTGTGATGGTCTCTGGTAGTGTTGTGCTGGTCTCTGGTAGTTTTGTGCTGGTCTCTCGTAGTGTTGTGATGGTCTCTGGTAGTGTTGTGCTGGTCTCTGGTAGTTTTGTGCTGGTCTCTGGTAGTGTTGTGATGGTCTCTGGTAGTGTTGTGCTGGTCTCTGGTAGTTTTGTGCTGGTCTCTGGTAGTGTTGTGATGGTCTCTGGTAGTGTTGTGCTGGTCTCTGGTAGTTTTGTGCTGGTCTCTGGTAGTGTTGTGATGGTCTCTGGTAGTGTTGTGCTGGTCTATGGTAGTGTTGTGCTGGTCTCTGGTAGTGTTGTGCTGGTATCTGGTAGTGTTGTGCTGGTCTCTGGTAGTGTTGTGCTAGTCTCTGGTAGTGTTGTCCTGGTCTCTGGGAGTGTTGTCCTGGTCTCTGGGAGTGTTGTCCTGGTCTCTGGGAGTGTTGTGCTGGTCTCTGGTAGTGTTGTGCTGGTCTCTGGTAGTGTTGTGATGGTCTCTGGTAGTGTTGTGCTGGTCTCTGGTAGTTGTGCTGGTTTCTGGTAGTGTTGTGATGGTCTCTGGTAGTGTTGTGGTGGTCTCTGGTAGTTGTGCTGGTCTCTGGTAGTGTTGTGATGGTCTCTGGTAGTTGTCCTGGTCTCTGGGAGAATGAGAGAGAGAGAGAGAGAGAGAGAGAGAGAGAGAGAGAACGTGTGGGGATGTGTTTTAGTTAATCTTAAACTTGGTATTATCACAGAGGTAAAGGGAACCGTAGAGGGTTCAGTAGTTAAATTAGGAACTAGCACACCAGTAAATATTTTACAAAAATTTACGTTTCCTCCAGTTTACCAGATCAGTTAAGAGGCAGCCGAGGTGTGTATGCACTTAAGAAGAGTAATTAGGTACTTTAGACCGCATTCCTACTTTACGTAACCCTGAACCAGTGGGACATTAAACCCCAGTCACATAGGTACGGTCAGATCCCCCACTGATAAGCCAGGATAGCAATGGTACTGCACCCAAAACAAAGCCATGCCCAAAATGGGTTCAAAATCCAGCAAGAATGACAATATCTCGGTCATGTTTCATTCCCCACCATCTCTCTCCCACATCCCTCTCCATCCATCCCTCTCCCACATCCCTCTCCACCCATCCCTCTCCCCACCTTCATCCCTCTTCCCACCTGCGCCTATTTCAGTGGTTGGAGATTTCTTACCAATTAACATACTTGTGGTTAAGGGGAGTGTGTATGGGTATCTATTATCAGGGTCTGATCTACTTGGGATCCCAGGAGGAGGAGGTTTGTAATTGGGATTTGACTGACGTGGCCAGCATCGGTACAAGACAATGAAGGTGTGTGAGGGGAAATGCCTGTATGGAGACAGCGACGACATGTGGCATCTTAGCTAACACTAATACACATACTGTATCCTATATATGTATTTTCTATATGCGTATTAAAGAAGGCAATGCACGTGTGTGTGTGTGTGTATTTTTCCTTGGTAGGGGCACTCAACAGTCACCTAACACGCAGGAACCTATTTTTACTATGTGGCAAGGGGCTGAAGGGTTGTAAACCCGTCAAGGGCGATGGAAAAATGACAGGGAAACCTATCCATGGAGATGGAATATGACAGGGAATCCCGTCCAGGGCGAAGGAAAATGAGAGGGGAAACCCATGCAGAGTGTAAGGGATGGAGACATAAATTAGAGAAAATTCACACACAAATATTATTGAAAGTTTAATGAATGTGATTTCAAAATGTTTTGTTTTCCCGTATATAAAGATTTTCTATTACTTTTTTTTTTTACAAATAATGTGTTTCATAGATTTTACAATTGCGAAAAAAGTCATCAGTTTAAAGCAAAACCTACAGTATATGTATTTATATACACTCAGTGGCCACTTTATTAGGTACTGGGCAGGGATCCCCCTTCGCTTCCAGGACAATTCGACTCCGTGGTATGGATTCAACAAGGTGCTAGAAATATTCCTTAGAGATTCTGGTCCTGTTGACATGATAATATCACGCAGTTGCTGCAGATTTGTCCTGCACATTCATGCTGCGAATCTCCCGTTCCATGATATCACAGTTTCATACCAGATTCTGACCTTACCATCTACGTATCGCAGCAGAAATAGCTATTCGTCAAACCAGGCGACGTTTTACCAATCCTCAGCTGTCCCGTTTTGGTTTCCTGTTCTTAGCTGACAGGAGTGGAACCCTGTGTGGTCTTATGTTGCTGTAGCCCATCCATTTCAAGGGTCAACGTGTTGTGCGTTCAGAAATGCTCATTTTCATACCGCTGTTGTAACACAAGGTTATTTGACTTACTGTCGCCTTCTTGTCAGCTTGAATCAGTCTGGCAACTCTCCTCTGACCTATCATTAACAAGACGTTTTCGCCTCATAAAACTGCCTCTCACTGGAAGTTTTGTTTTTGTTTTTCACACCATACTCTTTAAACTCTAGAGACTGTCGTGGGTGAAAATCCCAGATCACCAGTTTCTGAGACACTCGAACCACCTCGCCTGTCACCAACGATAATTCCACGGTAAAAAATCACTTAGATCACATTCCTTCCCCATTCTGATGTTTGGTCTGACCAATAACTGAACATCTTAACCATGTCTGCATGCTTTTATGCAGTAAGGTGCTGCCTCGTGATTGGCTGACTAGATATTCGCAGATATGGGCCAGTAGGTTTTCTGCAGTGTTCCTCCATTCTTATGTTCTTATTAACGAACAGGTGTACCTAATAAATTGGCCACTGTGTGTGTGTGTATGTGTATGTATGTGTATGTAGTGCCGAATAGGTAAAACTGGTCAATTAGCAAGAGCTCAATTAAAATTACGACCTTTCTAAAAAAATTATCTTATTCGTTTAAAGATATATTTTTTCCATTTATGTTAATGTAAATATTAATAATTTTGTACCAAAAGAACCTTAGAAAACTTACCTAACCTTATTATAACAAGCGCAATTTAATTTAGCTTAATCCAACTAAATATATTTTAGATAAGTTTACAATAATTTAATTAACAAACACATTGAAATATATATTTTTTGTTAGGTTCAGAATGATTTTTTGCTAAATTCTTGCAATTTTCACTTGCCTTATTCGGCAAGAAGAGCGTTGCTATTTAAGCCAAAATCGGAAGTTTTACCTATTCGGCACGACATTATAATATATATATATATATATATATATATATATATATATATATATATATATATATATATATATATATATATATTTATTTATTTATGCAAAATCAACAGACATTACCCACTGATATCATCAATGCATTAACAGTTTTTGCTACTTTGTAGATTTTTTTATTTCATGGAATTACATTGCCGGAGATTACATGAGAGCAAATAACCGGGATAATGGTTGCATCATGCAATTCTAATGTTGCACCAGCATTAATATTGCAGCAGCTACGTATGTTGCACAAAGAATCTTAATTAGTAATCCGCACTGCGATACATTTAGAATCGTGTGTTTGTGTGTTTTAATGTAGGACTGTTAATCCACTGTGTATGTATATGTTGTCCTGTGTATGTGTGTGTATGTGTGTGTGATATCTACATGTGTATGCTGGCATATCTATGTGTGATGTGGGCTATTTGCTTTTATTTCTACATATTTATTGTCCTAGCTGAGTGCATATATCTACATGTATATTTTGTCATACCTGTGTGTCTATATCTGAATGTGTATGTTGGCCTACATCTGTGTATATCAACACGTATATGTGTATGTTGGCCTACGTGTTTGTTTGCATCCACATGTGTATGCTGTCCTACGTGTGTGTTACACGAGTATACATCTGTATACTATATTTACACATAGTATACAGATGTATAATGTGTGTTCACTTTTACATGTTAATGTGTGAGTGTGTGTCTTCCTGGATCTATATTGTTGTTAGTAGACTCTGTCTACTCTGTCTTCAATAATGTGTGTGTGTGTCTCTCTCTCTCTCTCTCTCTCTCTCTCTCTCTCTCTCTCTCTCTCTCTCTCTCTCTCGTCACTGCATTTATTAGTTCTCTCCTTAATCTCCCTTGCTTTCTTTTATTTCTCTCGTCATTCGTATCTCTCCCCCCCTCACCTTCATCCGTTATTTTTGTTATTCTAATTCGTTAGTTTATATTCGTGTTAAGTGTTGTGCCTGTCCCTCCCACAGTGGAAGATAAACATGTCGCTTCCACTCTGTGGGAGAGACACTTTCTTGCGAAGGAAAGGGGATAAAAAAACGGAAAAAACTGCTCCTTTTATTTACAAAACAGTTTTTCCAGAGTTCGTATAAACGAGGGAATCAGTAAAAAGCGGCTATGTTACTGCTTCTGCTGAAGTTGTTGTCGTTAAATCATTTATCGTGACCCTCCTTGGAAAAATAAACACAGATGCAGTATAACGTGATCCTTTAATGACTACGTTTCGCCCACACAGTGGGATTTTATCACGTCACTGACAGATCTGCCTAGGTGAAGAGTATGAGAGTATATAGATGATGAAGAGTCAGGTTGAGTAGGTTGAGTAGGTGACTCGTGAGTCTGGTGTGAATGATGGTTGAGTCTAGTGTGAATGATGGTTGAGTCTGGTGTGAATGATGATGGTTGAGTCTGGTGTGAATGATGATGGTTGAGTCTGGGGTGTATGATGATGGTTGAGTCTGGTGTGAATGATGGTTGAGTCTGGTGTGAATGATGGTTGAGTCTGGTGTGAATGATGATGGTTGAGTCTGGGGTGTATGATGATGGTTGAGTCTGGTGTGAATGATGGTTGAGTCTGGTGTGAATGATGGTTGAGTCTGGTGTGAATGATTATGGTTGAGTCTGGTGTGAATGATGGTTGAGTCTGGTGTGAATGATGGTTGAGTCTGGTGTGAATGATGGTTGAGTCTGGTGTGAATGATGGTTGAGTCTGGTGTGAATGATGGTTGAGTCTGGTGTGAATGATGATGGTTGAATCTGGTGTGAATGATGATGGTTGAGTCTGGTGTGAATGATGATGGTTGAATCTGGTGTGAATGATGATGGTTGAGTCTGGGGTGAATGATGGTTGAGTCTGGGGTGAATGATGGTTGAGTCTGGGGTGAATGATGGTTGAGTCTGGGGTGAATGATGGTTGAGTCTGGTGTGAATGATGATGGTTAAAGTCTGGGTGAATAATGGTTGAGTCGGGTGGTGAATAATGGTTGAGTCTGGTGTGAATGATGGTTGAGTCTGGTGTGAATGATGGGTTGAAGTCTGGTGTGAATGATGATGGTTGAATCTGGTGTGAATGATGATGGTTGAGAAATCTGGTGTGAATGATGATGGTTGAGTCTGGGGTGAATGATGGTTGAGTCTGGGGTGAATGATGGTTGAGTCTGGGGTGAATGATGGTTGAGTCTGGTGTGAATGATGATGGTTGAATCTGGTGTGAATGATGATGGTTGAGTCTGGGGTGAATGATGGTTGAGTCTGGGGTGAATGATGGTTGAGTCTGGTGTGAATGATGGTTGAGTCTGGTGTGAATGATGATGGTTGAATCTGGTGTGAATGATGATGGTTGAATCTGGTGTGAATGATGATGGTTGAGTCTGGTGTGAATGATGATGGTTGAATCTGGTGTGAATGATGATGGTTGAGTCTGGGGTGAATGATGGTTGAGTCTGGGGTGAATGATGGTTGAGTCTGGGGTGAATGATGATGGTTGAATCTGGTGTGAATGATGATGGTTGAATCTGGTGTGAATGATGATGGTTGAATCTGGTGTGAATGATGATGGTTGAATCTGGTGTGAATGATGATGGTTGAGTCTGGGGTGAATGATGGTTGAGTCTGGTGTGAATGATGGTTGAGTCTGGTGTGAATGATGATGGTTGAATCTGGTGTGAATGATGATGGTTGAATCTGGTGTGAATGATGATGGTTGAATCTGGGGTGAATGATGATGGTTGAGTCTGGGGTGAATGATGGTTGAGTCTGGGGTGAATGATGGTTGAGTCTGGGGTGAATGATGGTTGAATCTTGGGTGAATGATGGGTGAGTGTGGGGTGAATAATGGGTAAATCTGAATGAAGATGATTGAATATGACTTCCATGATGACCTTGCATGATGACTTTGTATGATGACCTTGTATGATCTTACATGATTTTGCATGACCTTGTATGATCTTGCATGACCTTATATGATCTTGCATGACTTTGTATGATCTTGCATGACCTTGTATGATCTTGCATGAACTTGTATGACCTTGCATGTCCTTGCATGACCTTGCATGTCCTTGCATGATCTTGCATGACCTTGCATGTCCTTGCATGACCTTGCATTATCTTGCGTGATCTTGCATGACCTTGCATGATCTTGCATGACCTTGTATGATCTTGCATGACCTTGTATGATATTACATGATCTTGCATGACCTTGTATGATATTACATGATCTTACATGATGACCTTGCATGGTGACCTTGCATGATCTTACATGATCTTGCATGACCTTGCATGATCTTGCATAGATCAGAATCTTTACCTTATAAATAGTATCGTTACCCTTCCAATTTCTTTCCCTCTCTATCTTTTTTCTCTCGTTCCCTCTCTCTCGTTCCCTCCCTCTTGTTCCCTCTCTCTCCCTCCCTCCCTCTTGTTCCCTCTCTCTTGTTCACTCCCTCTTGTTCCCTCTTTCTCTCTCTCTCTCCCTCCCTCCCTCCCTCCAGATGATAGGTATTGCTCAATGAATTTTCAAGAGTGACGAGATCAGGTAATAAATATTACTGGGAGGCTGGGAGGAGCGGTTACCATGGTGACGTCTCCCTGGGGCACAATATTCACCTCGCTCGCATTTTCTTCCTCATATTGTCCCTTATGACTTGTAAAAACTTTTATGGTGGCCTCTTTTATCATATTGCCTTTTATTATGTTCTCTTTTGTTATGGGATATATATATAAGAAGGTGTTACGGTGTCAGGTACTGTGAGAAGAGATCTGTTTACTTTAGTGGGGTAACTTTGCATTGTGTACGATTTAAGTATTGTGTTGTGAGGGTGTTTGGAGTGCCAGTGTTGGAAGTGCCAGTGTTGGAAGTGCCAGTGTTGTTATTTAATTTGGGAATGTTTATTCTGCTAAATTTGAGGTAATCAGTCGCTCAGCCTGGAGTCGCTGTGTTCAGTCACGTCAGTCTTGACGGAAGTGCAGCATGTTTACGGAGATGACTTATATACTGATGACAGATGAGGTGGAGCAGTGGTGGGCAGTGGTGGGCAGTGGTGGGCAGTGGTGGGCAGTGGTGGGCAGTGGTCCGTGAATATGCTGTACTTGAGTCAACAGTGAAGGACTGAACACATCAACTTGAGGCTAAGGGACTGATTACCTCAAACTCCTCCTCATCTTCCACCTTTCTCTGCATTGGACTGAGGAAGCCACTGTGTGTCGAAACGTTTCAAGAATGAAGATACCCAAATGTTGCCCAAGTGTCTCATTTATCAACTTGTGGGTTTTCTAAATACTACATCATGACTTGTGAATGAGAGAGAGAGAGAGAAGAGAGAGAGAGAGAGAGAGAGAGAGAGGAGGATGAATGTAATGATAGATCTTTTATATGAACATATTTTCTTTACTCGCGAAATCGTAACATGATTGCAAAAAAAAAAAAAAATCACAGCTAGGTGGCCGAGTGGTTAGCGCACTGACCTGTGAGTTATACGACTCACCTGCCACGGGTTCCATCCCCCACATGTTCTCTAGATTTATATTTTCGTTTCTCTCTCTTTCTTCTCTTTCTCCTCTCTTTCTCTCTCTCCTCTCTCTTTCTCCTCTTTTTCTCCTCTCTCTCCGCTCTGCGATTTTTTATTAAATAACGACGCTCTTCTTGCCGAATAGGACAAGTAAAAATTTGTGTATGCAATAATTTCGCAAAAATCATTCTGAACCTAACGAAAAAAATGTTTCATTGTTTTTTATTATTAAATTATTAACTTATCTAAAATATATTTAATTCGATTAGGCAAAATTAAATTGCGCTTCTTATAATAAGGTTAGGTAAGTTTTCTAAGGTTCTTTTGGTGCAAAATTATTAATTTTTACATTAACATAAATGAAGAAAATATTTCGGTCAAGGGAAGCTTTATCAATATAGGGTGTAAGTAATTTGAAGTATATAGGAGGTGGGAAGACAGGTGACGGAAACGAATGGATTTGTCAGTTAAAAACAGAGTAGGGGAGTTAATAGATGGGGAGCTGGCGGGAATATTTTGAGGAACTTTTAAATGTCGATGAAAAAAGGGAGGCGGTAATTTCATGCGCTGGTCAGGGAGGTACAACATCTTTTAGGAGTGAAAAAGAGGAGGATGTGAGTGTGGGGGAGGTGCGTGAGGCATTGCGTAGAATGAAAGGGGGTAAAGCAGCTGGAACTGACGGGATCATGACAGAAATGTTAAAAGCAGGGGGGGATATAGTGCTGGAGTGGTTGGTATTTTTGTATAATAAATGTATGAAAGAGGGGAAGGTACCTAGGGATTGGCAGAGAGCATGTATAGTTCCTTTATATAAAGGGAAGGGGGACAAAAGAGATTGTAAAAATTATAGGGGAATAAGTTTACTGAGTATACCAGGTAAAGTGTATGGCAGGGTTATTATTGAAAGAATTAAAGGTAAGACAGAGCGTAGGATTGCAGATGAGCAATGAGGCTTTAGAGTGGGTAGGGGATGTGTAGATCAAGTGTTTACAGTGAAACATATATGTGAACAGTATTTAGATAAAGGTAGGGAAGTTTTCATTGCATTTATGGATTTAGAAAAGGCATATGATAGTGGATAGGGGAGCAATGTGGCAGATGTTGCAAGTGTATGGAATAGGTAGTAAGTTACTGAATGCTGTAAAGAGTTTTTATGAGGATAGTGAGGCTCAGGTTAGGGTGTGTAGGAGAGAGGGAGATTACTTCCCGGTAAAAGTAGGTCTTAGACAGGGTTGTGTAATGTCTCCATGGTTGTTTAATATATTTATAGATGGGGTTGTAAAAGAAGTAAATGCTAGGGTGTTGGGGAGAGGGGTGGAATTAAATTATGGGGAATCAAATACAAAATGGTAGTTGACAGTTACTTTTTGCTGATGATACTGTGCTTTTGGGAGATTCTAAAGAGAAGTTGCAAAGGTTAGTGGAGGATTTTGGGAGGGTGTGTAAAGGTAGAAAGTTGAAAGTGAACATAGATAAGAGTAAGGTGATGAGGGTATCAAACGATTTAGATAAAGAAAAATTGGATATCACATTGGAGGGAGTGAGTATGGAATTGAAGGTTTTCAGATATTTGGGAGTTGACTTGTCATCGGATGGGTTTATGAAGGATGAGGTTAACCATAGAATTTATGAAGGAAAAAAGATGAGTGGTGTGTTGAGGTATCTGTGGAGACAAAGAACGTTATCCATGGAGGGAAAGATGGGAATGTACGAGAGTATAGTGGTACCAACACTCTTATATGGGTGTGAAGCATGGGTTGCAAATGCTGCAGTGAGGAGGAGGCTGGAGGCAGTGGAGATGTCCTGTCTAAGGGCAATGTGTGGTGTAAATATCATGCAGAGAATTCGGAATGTGGAAACTAGGAGGTGTAGAGTTACTAAAAGTATTAGTCAGAGGGCTGAAGAGGGGTTATTGAAGTGGTTTGGTCATTTAGAGAGAATGGAGCAAAGTAGAATGACTTGGAGAGTGTATAAATCTGTTGGGGAAGGAAGGCAGGGTAGGGGTCGTCCTCGAAAAGGTTGGAGGGAGGGAGTAAAGGAGGTTTTGTGGGCGAGGGGCTTGGACTTCCAGCAAGCATGTGTGTATGTATGCTGAGAGTTTACTTTAATTCTTATTTTAGGAATTAAAATATTCTTGTTTGGTGGTAAGCAAGTTACGTCAGGCCATAATGACCCTTGTATAGTCCATAGGCTTTATAGGAATAAATGGCTCAGGAAACAAACAAGTTGATCAATAAGGCATTTGTGCGACACTTGAGTATCTTTGTTTTCTAAGCCATTTATTCATATTCTGTCAGACAGCAGTATCTTGGGATACTGAAGCAGGGATACAGAGGCTTGCCTAACCTATAGGCACGACCTACTTCCACTAGTGGGGGTTTCCACTGGTGACTCCACTTACTCATCTACGCGAATATGCTGTACTTAACCATGATTTTTAAAAAGGTAAGCCAGCGGAACGAAGCAATCCTTATCCATCTTGAAAGGAATCAATTGATTAATGAATCTCAGCACGGTTTTACAAAGGGGCGTTCCTGCCTTACGAATTAACTAACTTTTTTCACAAAGGTATTTGAGGAGGTGGATCATGGTAATGAATATGATATTGTGTATCAGAGGCTATTAAGAAAAATTAAAGCACACGGAATAGGAGGAGGAATTTTTTCCTGGGAAGAGGCGTGGTTGACAGATAGGCAACAGAGAGTTTGCATCAATGGGGAGAAGTCAGAGTGGGGGCACGTCACGAGTGGTGTTCCACAGGTATCAGTGTTGGGCCCCTTGTTGTTCACAATTTATATAAACGACATTTATGAAGGAATAAATAGAGACATAAGCAAATTTGCTGATGACACCAAAAGAGGTCGCCTAATTCATTCTAATGAGGACATTAGAGCACTCCAGGATGATTAGGATGGTTAGGCCTCATTTAGATTATGCTGCACAGTTTTGATCACACTCTAGAAAGGCATAGAATTAGGGGGGATATGATTGTGGTGTATAAATGGAAAACAGGAATTAATAAAGGGAATGTAAATAGCATGCTAAATATATCTAGCATAGACAGGACTCGCAGCAATGGTTTCAAGTTGGAAAAATTCAGATTTCAGATTCAGGAAGGATATAGGAAAGCATTGGTTTGGTAATAGAGTTGTGGATGAGTGGAACAAACTCCCGAGTACCATCATAGAAGCTAAGACGTTGTGTAATTTTAAAAATAGGTTAGATAAATACACGAGTGGATGTGGATGGGTGTGAGTTGGACCTGACTAGCTTGTGCTACTAGGTCTTATGTCGTGCTCCTTCCTTAAGTGGATGTGATCTGACCTGACTAGGTGGGTCATTGGTTTAAGCCGGGAGATGACTTGGACCTGCCTCGCATGGGCTAGTAGGCCAGCACTCCTCGTGAAGAAGCCACCGATAGGCCCCCAACCCTCGCTAGCCAACCATCGAATAAGACTTGCTGTTACCCTCTCGGGGAGATGTTCAGTCTTGTCACGTTTTAAAGACTTAATGCGCAGTACTTGAGAAATTACTTCAGTAACCAGTCACAATAACCAAGCAGGAATAATTCACAACACGAGCATTTTCCAGTCCATGTTAAATGTTGCCAGGCCATGTTAAACGTTGCCAGATCTTGTTAAACCGCTGCCAGGCCATATTAAACGACTGCCAGGCCGTTCTAAACCGCCAGGTCTTGTTAAACCGCTGTCAGGCCTTGTTAAATGACTGCCAGGCCTTGTTAAACCGCTGCCAGGTCTTGCTAAACCGCTGCCAGGCCTTGCTAAACCGCTGCCAGGTCTTGGTAAACCGTTGCCAAGCCTGGGTAAAAACGTCTTGTAGATCTCGCTTCCAATTTGTGGGTTAGTTCAGACGAGGCGTTAATACGGGCATGCGTCGGGAAGGTGAAAAATACAAGGTAATATGATTGGGGGGCGGGGGAGGCGCTGAGAGTGGAGACCCGTGTCCAATAAATGCGACAGAAAACGTACCCGGCTGACGGGCGCTGACAGTAACAATCAATTTGTCAATAGCACAGGAGGCTGCTAGAGTTTCTCCCGCTGCTGACCTTGTTTTATTCCATTCTTTTCTATAGCGTCTTTTGTAACAGTAGCCTCCCCGAGTCCCCTATTGAGTCGGGATAACAAGGGGTTGGAATGGGGTTTGGTGGCCGCGCCGCCAAATTTATAAACGTCTTGGAAGAAGCCAGCAACAATGTAGCATCGGATTCACGCCAACGATTTTCCTTTATTATTTTTTCTCTTATAGTTGTATTTGACATACAATCTATTTATATATATATATATATATATATATATATATATATATATATATATATATATATATATATATATATATATATATATACTATATATAAAGGTAGCCAGAATAGTGTTCCCCATAACGAAACAAGGATTCGGTAGACTTTCTGCTACTACTACTACGTCATCTGAATAAACATTGAACTGCATTGGATCCCCCTCACGTCCTCTATAAGGGTTTCGATTCCGATCAGGTTCTAGCCGATCTTTTGTCGAGAGTTGGAACCCACCAATTGAATGAAATTTCCGAAGGGAGAACTGCCTAGCTTATCCTTTTTTACGTCGGACTTACGGAAATAGGCTTAGTGTTCAATCTCGTTACCAGGCGATTAAGTGCTGCCAGCTGTACCGCTTTCACTCACATATATATATATATTCTAACATTATACAATCGCCTTGCGTATCTCGGCTCAATATTTAGAAGATGAACAAGGTTTTATGGAGCACACTTAGCCTAGTTCGCTGAGTGTGTTGAATATTAATTAAGAACATTTCCAGTGGAGCTCAAGATATGGTATCAGTGAGGAAAGTGTGTTAGGCTTGTTACAGCTGCCAGATGGATCATTCATAGCCGGCTACTGACGATCAGGACAACACCCGTTGTCCTGATGTGTTCTTTGTGGCATTTGTGTCATGTGATAGTTGTTACCGTTGTCATGTGACAGTTGTTACCGTTGTCGTGTGTGCTGTCATGTGACAGTTGTTACCGTTGTCGTGTGTGTTATGTAACAGTTGTTACCGTTGTCGTGTGTGCTGTCATGTGACAGTTGTTACCGTTGTCATAGTTTGTCATGTGACGGTCTCATCATGTGGCAGTCTTGTGACTGCCACATGATGAGACATGTTCTGTGACAACCTTGTCCTGTGACAGTCTTATCCTGGGCCAGTCTTGTCCTGATACAGTCTTCTCATGTGACAACCTTGTCTTGGGACAGTCCATCTAACAGAGAACCTCCGTTTGTTATTGTCCAGCAACCAAACACCCCTGCTAGCAGCCTCTGATGACATTCCTGGCAGGAACACTGACGGTGGTGCGCGTCTACACAAGTGCGTCTGCTGTCTGATATCTGTGTTCAGTATTGATCATTACGGCGGTGCTGCTGATCACAGGGAAAAACATAAAACTCATCAGTATGGGGAAAGCCCTGACTCATTAATATGGGGGACCGAACCCATCAGTATAGCTTCGTTCTTGTGTAATCGGAGATCCGTGAAAGCTGGGGGGAAATTATCACCGGTTTCCTCAAAGAACTGGGTTATAGGTCCATTGAAGCTACTGGGTTATATGTACTAGGCTCATCATAGATACTGAAAATCCAAGGACTTCGTCCTACTTCCAGCGCCTCGACGATCCAAAGGGAAGATACCTGCTATACACTTGGCTCCCACCCAGCCTCTGGGGACCTTAGAAGAGCTCCACAACCTATCGCACAATTAAGTTATTCACATATTTGCTGTAAATTCCTCAACAATATTGTGCAAATTTGTGAATTACAAGCTACAAAAAAAAAAAAGATGGAAGGAAAGGATAAAACTCAAGCAAATTCAAGGAGAATACTGGACATTTGACTTCGAAACTATTATCTTCTAGGACTTCTTCTCTCTTCTGGAGTGGTTGCTTGGTGCTGTTAAGGGTGCTTATTCTTGCAGGGAATTGGACCCGGTTGATGACTTCAATCATAGACCAAGTGCTTCAGTTTCGGTGTCGGATACTTAGAGGTCGATAAGATTGTTCATCACAATCTTTAAAGTTCGGGCTACACGTACAAGACCGGGCTACACGTACAAGACCGGGATACACGTACAAGACACAGCCTTGAAGCAACACTGACAACCTTTTCCAAAATTGTTGTCAGGAAATCCGTGAGTTTTAGCATTTCAGATGCACTGGCAGATCTGTAACTAGTCAGGGGGAGTGAAGGATCTACCTCGATCATATGACCTGCTGGACACACCACTGACCTCACACCCGTCACCTGGACACACCACTGACCTCACACCCGTCACCTGGACACACCACTGACCTCACACCCGTCACCTGGACACCACTGACCTCACACCCGTCACCTGGACACACAACTGACCTCACACCCGTCACCTGCACACACCACTGACCTCACACCCGTCACCTGGACACACCACTGACCTCACACCCGTCACCTGGACACACCATTGACCTCACACCCGTCACCTGGACACACCACTGACCTCACACCTGTCACCTAGACACACCATTGACCTCACACCGTCATCTGGACACACCACTGACCTCACACCGTCACCTGGACACACCACTGACCTCACCCGTCACCTGGACACCACTGACCTCACACCGTCACCTGGACACACCACCACTGACCTCACACCCGTCACCTGCACACACCACTGACCTCACACCCGTCACCTGGACACACCACTGACCTCACACCCGTCACCTGGACACACCATTGACCTCACACCGTCACCTGGACACACCACTGACCTCACACCTGTCACCTGGACACACCATTGACCTCACACCGTCACCTGGACACACCACTGACCTCACACCCGTCACCTGGACACACCACTGACCTCACACCCGTCACCTGGATACACCACTGACCTCACACCGTCACCTGGACACACCACTGACCTCACACCCGTCACCTGCACACACCACTGACCTCACACCCGTCACCTGGACACACCACTGACCTCACACCCCTCACCTGGACACACCACTGACCTCACACCCGTCACCTGTCTTCCCACCTCCTGCATACTGTAAATTACTTACACCCTATATTGTTAAAGCTTCCCATGACCGAAATATTTGATAATAAAACATTTTAGTACTAATATATATATATATATATATATATATATATATATATATATATGCAGAACAACCACTAAGAAAAAAATAGAGAAATTACAAGCGCCTTCGTGACTGCTGACATTATCAGTTCTTGATAATGTGAGAAATTACGAAAGCTCTTGGAATTTCATTATTTCTTCACAGTGGTTGTTCTGCATATTGTGATATCACCTGTTTACTGTGATCTTATTAATATGCTTGTAGTGATAGTGCTTGTAGTGATAGTGCTTGTAGTGATAGTGCTTGTAGTGATAGTGCTTGTAGTGATAGTGCTTGTAGTGATAGTGCTTGTAGTGATAGTGCTTGTAGTGATAGTGCTTGTAGTGATAGTGCTTGTAGTGATAGTGCTTTAGTGTCAGTGTTTGTAGTGATAGTGCTTGTAGTGATAGTGTTGTAGTGATAGTGCTTGTATGTGATAGTGCTTGTAGTGATAGTGCTTTGTAGTGATAGTGCTTGTAGTGATAGTGATTGTAGTGATAGTGCTTGTAGTGATAGTGCTTTAGTGATAGTGCTTGTAGTGATAGTGCTTGTAGTGATAGTGCTTGTAGTGATAGTGCTTGTAGTGATAGTGCTTGTAGTGATAGTGCTTGTAGTGATAGTGATTGTAGTGATAGTGCTTGTAGTGATAGTGCTTGTAGTGATAGTGCTTGTAGTGATAGTGCTTGTAGTGATAGTGCTTGTAGTGATAGTGCTTGTAGTGTAGTGCTTGTAGTGATAGTGCTTGTATGTGATAGTGCTTGTGTGATAGTGCTTGTAGTGATAGTGCTTGTAGTGATAGTGCTTGTAGTGATAGTGCTTGTAGTGTAGTGCTTGTAGTGATAGTGCTTGTAGTGCTAGTGCTTGTAGTGATAGTGCTTGTAGTGATAGTGCTGAGTGTAGTGCTTGTAGTGATAGTGCTTGTAGTGATAGGATTGTAGTGATAGTGCTTGTAGTGATAGTGCTTGTAGTGATAGTGCTTGTAGTGATAGTGCTTGTAGTGATAGTGCTTGTAGTGATAGTGCTTGTAGTGCTAGTGCTTGTAGTGATAGTGCTTGTAGTGTTGATAGTGATGTCTTATGTATTTAGTGTAGTGCTTGTAGTGATAGTGCTTGTAGTGATAGTGCTTGTAGTGATAGTGCTTGTAGTGTAGTGCTTGTAGTGTAGTGCTTGTAGTGATAGTGCTTGTAGTGATAGTGCTTGTAGTGATAGTGCTTGTAGTGATAGTGCTTGTAGTGATAGTGCTTGAGTGATAGTGTATATGTAGTGATAGTGCTTGTAGTGATAGTGCTTGTAGTGATAGTGCTTGTAGTGATAGTGCTTGTAGTGATAGTGTTTGTAGTGCTAGTGCTTGTAGTGATAGTGCTTGTAGTGATAGTGTTGTAGTGTAGTGCTTGAGTGAATTGTAGTGATAGTGCTTGTAGTGATAGTGCTTGTAGTGATAGTGCTTGTAGTGATAGTGTTTGTAGTGATAGTGCTTGTAGTGATAGTGCTTGTAGTGATAGTGCTTGTAGTGATAGTGCTTGTAGTGATAGTGCTTGTAGTGATAGTTCTTGTAGTGATAGTGCTTGTAGTGATAGTGCTTGTAGTGCTAGTGCTTGTAGTGATAGTGTTTGTAGTGCTAATGCTTGTAGTGATAGTGCTTGTAGCATGCTAGATAGTGCTTGAGTAAGTGTTGTAGGATAGTGCTTTGTAGTGATAGTGCTTGTAGTGATAGTTCTTGTAGTGATAGTGCTTGTAGTGATAGTGCTTGTTGTGATAGTGCTTGTAGTGCTAGTGCTTGTAGTGATAGTGCTTGTAGTGATAATGCTTGTAGTGATAGTGCTTTAGTGCTAGTGCTTGTAGTGATAGTGCTTGTAGTGATAGTGCTTGTAGTGATAGTGCTTGTAGTGATAGTGCTTGTAGTGAGTGCTTGTTGTGATAGTGCTTGTAGTGATAGTGCTTGTAGTGAGTGCTTGTTGTGATAGTGCTTGTAGTGATAGTGCTTGTTGTGATAGTGTTTGTAGTGCTAGTGCTTGTAGTGATAGTGCTTGTAGTGATAGTGCTTGTAGTGATAGTGCTTGTAGTGCTAGTGCTTGTAGTGATAGTGTTTGTAGTGCTAATGCTTGTAGTGATAGTGCTTGTAGTGATAGTGCTTGTAGTGATAGTGCTTGTAGTGATAGTGCTTGTAGTGATAGTGCTTGTAGTGATAGTGCTTGTAGTGATAGTGCTTGTAGTGATAGTGCTTGTTGTGATAGTGCTTGTAGTGCTAGTGCTTGTAGTGCTAGTGCTTGTAGTGATAGTGCTTGTAGTGATAGTGCTTGTAGTGTCAGTGTTTGTAGTGATAGTGCTTATAGTGATAGTGTTTGTAGTGATAATGCTTGTAGTGCTAGTGCTTGTAGTGATAGTGCTTGTAGTGATAGGGGGTCCAGTAGTGATAATAGCCTAAGTAATAGTGTTATGTGGTGGTAATAGTGAAGGCACTCGTGGTGATAGTAGTGAGGGCAGTAGTGGTGATAGTAGTGAGGGCAGTAGTGGTGATAGTAGTGAGGGCAGTAGTGGTGATAGTAGTGAGGGCAGTAGTGGTGATAGTAGTGAGGGCAGTAGTGGTGATAGTAGTGAGGGCAGTAGTGGTGATAGTAGTGAGGGCAGTAGTGGTGATAGTAGTGAGGGCAGTAGTGGTGATTGTAGTGATCAAGGTAGTAGTGGTGACAGTAGTGAAGGCAGTAGTGGTGATAGTAGTGATCAAGGTAGTAGTGGTGATAGTAGTGAAGGCACTAGTGGTGATAGTAGTGAAGGCAGTAGTGGGGACAGTAGTGATCAAGGTAGTAGTGGTGATGGTAGTGGTGATGGTAGTGAAGGCAGTAGTGGTAATGGTAGTGAAGGCAGTAATGGTGATGGTACTGAAGGTAGTAGTGGTGACAGTGAAGGCAGTAAAGGTGATAGTGAAGGTAGTGGTGATAGTGAAGGCAGTAGTGGTGATAGTAGTGAAGGCAGTAGTGGTGATAGTAGTGATCAAGGTAGTAGTGGTTATAGTAGTGAAGGCAGTAGTGGTGATAGTAGTGATCAAGGTAGTAGTGGTGATAATAGTGATCAAGGTAGTAGTGGTGATAGTAGTAAAGGCAGTAGTGGTGATAGTAATGAAGGCAGTAGTTGTGATAGTAGTGAAGGCAGTAGTTGTGATAGTGATCAAGGTAGTGGTGATGGTAGTGGAGGCAGTAGTGGTGATAGTGATCAAGGTAGTGGTGATGGTAATGAAGGCAGTAGTGGTGATAATAGTGAAGGTAGTAGTGGTGATAGTGAGGGCAGTAGTGGTGATAATAGTGAAGGTAGTAGTGGTGATGGTAGTGAAGGCACTAGTGGTGGTGATAGTACGAAGGCACTAGTGGTGGTGATAGTAGTGAAGACACTAGTGGTGGTGATAGTAGTGAAGGCACTAGTGGCAGTGATAGTAGTGAAGGCAGTAGTGATGGTGACAGTAGTGAAGGCAGTAGTGGTGGTGATAGTAGTGAAGGCACTTGTGGTTGTGATAGTAGTGAAGGCACTAATGGTGGTGATAGTAGTGAAGGCAGTAGTGGTGGTGATAGTAGTGAAAACAGTAGTGGTGGTGATAGTTATGAAGGCAGTAGTGGTGGTGATAGTAGTGAAGGCACTAGTGGTGGTGATAGTAGTGAAGGCAGTAGTGGTGGTGATAGTAGTGAAGGCAGTAGTGGTGGTGATAGTAGTGAAGGCACTAGTGGTGGTGATAGTAGTGAAGGCATTATTGGTGATAGTAGTGAAGGCAGTGGTGGTGATAGTGAAGGCAGTGGTGGTGATAGTGAAGGCAGTGGTGGTGATAGTGAAGGCAGTGGTGGTGATAGTGAAGGCAGGGGTGGTGATAGTGAAGGCAGTGGTGGTGATAGTGAAGGCAGTGGTGGTGATAGTGAAGGCAGTGGTGGTGATAGTGAAGGCAGTGGTGGTGATAGTGAAGGCAGTGGTGGTGATAGTGAAGGCAGTGGTGGTGATAGTGAAGGCAGTGGTGGTGATAGTGAAGGCAGTAGTGGTGCTGGTAACAGGTAATATTGCACACACAACATTGCATCAAGGAGTAATCATCGTTAAATTAAACAATTTACACCTTAATTATTTTCCTAGGTTTCGTTACAAAAGTGCTATTATCTTAATAAATTTTATTTTATGCCAGGCAAATTAACATTACTAGGCTAGCAGACTCCTGGACACCCAAACCTTCTATTATTCCTCTATTATAGAAGTAACGAGGCGACTAAGTCTTCCGCACAAGTTATCTGCTAGTTATCGAATCTTTTCTGAAGATCATTCAATCAGAAAAGATTTCCAATTACCCGCTGGCTACAATTTTTCTTCATTGAGGAGGGGAGTCCCGGACGAAATTCCATCGAAGGGCAGTGAATACGAAACCTGACACACTACTAGATGGCTCTGCTCGGGATTAATAAAACGCCATTTTGACAAAAGCTCGTCGAGAGAGGGAAGTAGAACCGTTTCAAATCCTTTCTGATGGGATTAAATAATATAGCCAAGAGGATTGAGTTCCACCTTCAGCCTCGTTCTTAATATCGCCGGTGCAACCGGCCATATTTTCATATACCTGATTCCTTTTATGCTTTCGTAAAGGTATATATACTAATGATAGAGTTTCTGAACACACATTGTAGCAAGACAATCACTAGGGGAATTATACCCATCAGTCATGTGTATTGTTATAGAAGCAGGATAAAAAGAGAGACAAAATAAGCGAGTTTTTACAAATTATCGTACTAAATCTCCGGCAGCCAGCTGGGGCTGAGGGCGATATTGGACACGAGCGAGAGAAGGAAGGATCAAATGCAACATTGGAGCGAATCAAATTCCCTATAATGGAATCTGAATCAGTTGCGAGTGTTGTGACTCGACGCTGCGCCATGATCAACACAAAAATATATACCTCTTTTTTTTTTTTTTTTGACAGTAAAGCCGTAATGTTAATGTTTTTCCTGGAAGGCAGCGTAGTGTTTCAGTATACTTCGTATAACGTTCATTATACTTCGTTTAACGTTCATTATACTGCGTTTAACGTTCTTTATACTGCGTATAACGTTCATTAAACTACCTATAACGCTCATACTACGTATAACGTTCATTATACTGCGTATAACGTTCATTATACTGCGTATAACGTTCATTATACTGCGTATAGCGTTCATTATACTGCGTATAACGTTCAATATACTGCGTATAACGTTCATTATACTGCGTATAACGTTCATTATACTGCGTATAACGTTCATTATACTGCGTATAACGTTCATTATACTGCTTATAACGTTCATTATACAGCGTATAACGTTCATTATACTGCGTATAACGTTCATTATACTGCGTATAACGTTCATTATACTGCGTATAACGTTCATTATACTGCGTATAACGTTCATTATACTGCGTATAACGTTCATTATACTGCGTATAACGTTCATTATACTGCGTATAACGTTCATTATACTGCTTATAACGTTCATTATAGTGCGTATAACGTTCATTATACTGCGTATAACGTTCATTATACTGCGTATAACGTTCATTATACTGCGTATAACGTTCATTATACTGCGTATAACGTTCATTATACTGCGTATAACGTTCATTATACTGCATATAAGGAACATCATAGCCAGTATGATGCACCAGACTATTGTGAACTTTTCTGATTTTCAAACATAAATTTTTATATTAAGTTTCAACTCACAAAAAAATATATTTTTGTATAAAACTTGTATAACATTTTTGTAGGTGGGGGATGGTATGAAATGATCGTGTCATGTGTCTCGAGTCGCTGCGCGGTCTGTATCTCAGGTCGCTGCGCGGTCAGTCTCGGGTCGCTGCGCGGTCTGTGTTCCAGGCGCTGCGCGGTCAGTCTCGGTGCTACGCGGTCTGTGTCCGGGCGCTGCGCGGTCTGTGTCTCCGGCGCTGCGCGGTCTGTGTCCCGGGTCGCTGCGCGGTCTGTGTCTCGGGCGCTGCGCGGTCTGTGTCCTCGGCGCTGCGCGGTCTGTGTCTCGGGCGCTGCGCGGTCTGTGTCTCGGTCTGTGTCTCGGCGCCAGAGGCGCCTTCAAATTTTAATGTATATATATAAATTATATATATATATATAAAATATATATATATATATATATATAAAGATGGCATATACAGTACACGAGGTGAGAGATACATGTCTAGTACATATTGTTACATCTTTGTCACTGATTATAATGCGAAAATCTCATCCAGCTCTTCCGAGCTGGTGCGCGTGCCAGAATACAGCATGCATTACCCT
Source organism: Cherax destructor (assembly GCA_009830355.1). Classification (NCBI taxonomy): domain Eukaryota; kingdom Metazoa; phylum Arthropoda; class Malacostraca; order Decapoda; family Parastacidae; genus Cherax; species Cherax destructor. The sequence goes on along the minus strand of WNWK01001932.1, from coordinate 230 downwards.
CTGAACAGCAGCGCTGAGTCGCTGGAACAGAAAACTAGCTGCCCTGGGATCCCTAGTTACCCTGTTGAGTCTTTGCCCAGCTCCTTGAGGAACTTAGATGCACTCTTTCCCCATGAGCCAAGGGTCTCTGAGCCTATGGGAACAAACATATAATGATGGGCAAGTTCTCCATATTTTCTCGACTTCTGGGACTCCTGAAGGTGGCAGCAGCCCCTCCTTCCTCCCTGGTG
>WNWK01001931.1:182500-239927 GCA_009830355.1 Cherax destructor | reverse complement strand
CTTTTTTGTTTGGGTTTTATTTTTTTTTTTTTCTATGTTTAGCATTTTTATGATTTATTATGTTTTATTCAAATATTTAAAAATGTTTTCCTTTTTTTCGTTTTTTAGAGACAAAATTTTTTTGTAAATTTTGAGTTGGGTAGTTTTGTACGAAACACTGTCAGCGTGGTGTTTGAAAGGGGGAGGCCCTTTTCCTTTTCATATATTTTGGTAGGATGGTTGTAAAAAGTGAAAAGAGGTGGGTTTTTTTAAAAGGGATGCATATTATGATTGTATGTTTTTGATAACTTTGGTATGTTAGTTTTCTTGAAATTATTTTGTTGTTTTGACATGTTTTAGTGTATGTTGGGGCAATGTTATGTATTGTTATTTTTGGGCGAAAAGGGTTTTTTACTTATTGTAAGTGATAAACGTTCTGTACTATGTTATGCGAATGATGCAGAACGGTTTTTTCTAGCAGTCAGATGGTTATGTACATAAGGTTTAAAAAAAATAAAAAAAAAAATTTAAAAAGCTTGAGCCTTCCACACAATTCCCTCGAACACTTCATCACTGAACAATTATCGGGGAAATAACCTTGAAAAGTGCAAACTAATAAGGGAATAAAATTTATGACAATGAAACTAGGGATAACTGAAATTTGGGGTTAGTTTAATTTGCACGATTTGACAGGTTGCGGGAAGGTTAGAATATAAATAAATGGGAGTTTTAACAATGATTTTTAAACTACACTGAAGAAGATACTTTTATTTGATAAAGATTACTTGTAGTTTAACATGCGGGGGAGGATACAGCCTGCCCCTTTACTCCCCACGCCACCGTAGAGAAACCTGAGCCCCAAAGCCAAGCTCCACTGTCACTCCCCCCCCATAATGAAGGAACAAGGATTCTGTTAGCCCAAATTTTTAAAAAACTTGGAAATGGCACCAAAAATGGCTTGCAACATTGCTGTTGCTAGGTTTCTGCTGCAATTTATTCTTCCCTTTGGGATGCTTTTCTGCAGCTCATGAGGCCCCTGTTTTCCGCTGCTGCCGCTGTGCCGGGTTGCTTGTTTTCTTTTGCACCCCAGCTTCCATTACTGAGCAAAAAAAACAAGGGCGGAGAGAGAGAGAGAGAGAGAGAGAGAGAGAGAGAGAGAGACCGACTGTGTGTGTTTTCAATTTAATGTACAAAAGGATGTCCCTTTAGGAGAGAATATCACATTGGAACACTGTTAAGGGAGGGAAGGCGAGGGAATAATGGAGAGAGGAGAGAGAGGGAGGAAGAGAGAGAAGAGGGGGAAAAAATGGGCAGATGTCCTTTGGGAAAATATTAAATGTTGCGCTGGTATGGCTTGAACAGTGGAGGTGCGACTGTGTGGAGGAAGGGAATGTGACAGATATCAATTTGGGAATGTGAGGTAGGAATGTGGTGTGAAAGGGGAATGTGACGGTGGGAATGTGGTATGAAAGTTGGAATGGGACGGTGGGGAATGGGGTGTGAAAGTGAATGTGACGGTAGGAATGGGGTGTGAAAGTTGGAATGGACGGTAGGAATGGGGTGTGAAAGTTGGAAGTGACGGTAGGAATGGGGTGTGAAAGTTGGAAGGGAGAGTAGGAATTAGTTTAGAAACGAGAGTAATATAATAAGCTTAGGAATGAGTTTAAGAATCGATCAGAAATCCAGGAGTCGAGTCCTCTTCCATATCAAAGTCATCATCATCTCGGGAATATACATAAAAACACACTACCCTTTGGAACACATTCTGAAGGCCATTACAACATAGAAAAAAAAATCATACAGTTCGCAATTAGAGAAGATAGCTCACTATAAAACCGAGAAGAGGCAACGAGAATAAAAAGGGATGAAGAGCAGCTGTGATAACGTATGCTTTAACATTTTTTTCACATTTCATGTAATGTGAATGTGAAGTATAACACACGCAGTGATTTACATACTGATAAAACGATGACATTTACGTGTAATTAGGTTCATTTTTTAGGTAATAAAGCCCCATTATTATGGTCATGTATCCCAGGTCGGTATGTGTAAATTGTTATCCCTGGTTAATGTATTTCTGGGAAGCATTTCATATATCTACCTAAAATAAATGTATTATTGTTATTGTATTGGAAGCCTCTGGCTGGGATTACAATCTTCTTGAAGAGGAACCATCCATTGCTACCACCACCAGCCAAGTCACTTGAAGATCAATGCACATGGGTCTTCCCCGGGGAACTCGCTCAAGCACTATAATTTTCCTGCCTTAGATTAATGGTAACGAGGCAGGTGCGTGTGTTATTCATACCCTCCCCCTCCCCAATACCTTCCCCTTTCCCCAACCCTTATAAAGCCGACCTGCCTCCACACGGGTTCACCATCTTCGAGTCACACGCATTGAATCAGAGCTGCTCAACCCGACCGACTGAAGATAGGAAACTAACTCGACGTTTCGGCCAGTTCTGAACGTCGGACGAGCCGAAACCCGTTAGTTACATCTATGTTTCGGGGGTTAGTTGTGAATTGTCCAAACACGGTTTTGGGATACAAATTGGCATTTCGCTTTTTTCCGAAGATTTTTTCTTTAGCTCACGAATATCGATTATTTTTTTAAGTTTTATTTTTATAAGGGAAGTGTTTAGTTTCCTAACCGACTACAAGAGGCTGTATAATAGAGCGATACCCTTTCGTTAGCGTTTGAATCTTGGACACCGCTCATGTCATTCCATCTCTTTTTTGGGCTGCTGTTTTTTTTTTTTATTACAAATTTTCATTCATTCGTTAAGCCCAAGGCCTATCGACAACAAAGGCTGAATTAAGGCGGCATACCACCGAATCTCTCAAGAATATTTTTAATCAATAGAATAGATTTAAAAATTTTTAATATATAAATTTTTACGTCTTTTAGGGGATATACCCCCGATGCTTATTTTTTATGACTTTTAAATTTTAAAAGCAACAGTTTTTAATAGTGATAGGAATAATTTAATACTAGTCTTTTTAATAGAGTAGTAGAAGCAGTAATAGTATTAGATTGAAAACTATGTGATGAAAAAAAGCCTAACGAGAGCACTATAATCATTAAGAAGGCAAACCACTTGTAGCTTGTAATTAACTTGCTATTGTAGTCTACAGATATTTTTTATTTACGCCATTAACCTTCCCCATTTAAGAGCCTTGTTCAGCCCCATTAACATCTTTGTTCGCCCTATTGACATCTTTGCCCCACAGCATTAACATCACTGTTCCCCCCTTTAACATTTATCCCATTAACCCCCCTTTCACCCCATTAACATTCTTCACTCCATTAAAATCACTGTCCACAACATTAACATCATTGCCAACGTAACCTCATATAAACAGTATACTTATTTCCAATAGACTTATATGTAGCATAAGGTTGGCTGAGCTCACTTTCCCTTTTTCCCCCTTCCGACTCTCGAATTTTGGCAAGATGCGTTTTCCTGTTACTTTTGGGTTTATAGGCAGTACAAACAGGAAGCAGCGCGTCTGCCCGGCTCCCCAGAAGACGGAGGATCAAGCCTCCACCACCACGTTTTGCATTGAATAACCCACATGGGTTTGACTGTTAACACTATTATTATCCTAGTATTATTACTAGTGGTATACAAAACATTTCGCCACACAACAGCCTTCTTCATTTCGTTGAGGGACTGAAAATTTTCCCCTTGTACCCTTGGAACGGGGGAATTCTTTTACAGCTCCTTTGCTGAACCACTGGTCAGCATGAACTACTTCCCCCACTAGTGGACCACGCCCCCTTTAAAGGCGTCAACTCCAGCTGCGGGGATCTCACCTCTTATAAAAGGGCCCTGGTCACTTGCTTATACTTGAAGGACTGCCCCACCTCCACTAAAGGGGGGGTAAGATTGTTATGCAGGAGAAACGTTTGGGAAAAAAATGCCCTGGTATTTTAATGTGTCTTATTCATCAGCTATACGTGTCGCAGCCCACCACGCCCCTCAGCTAAATGTATTCCCCACGCCCCTCAGTTAAAGGACCCCCCCCGGCCCCCACCCCCTTTTTCCCTCCCCACGCCCCTCAGCTCAAGTGTATCTCCCCCGACCAAAAACCCTCTTTTTCCCCCCACGACCCTCAGCTCAATTTTTATCTCCCCACGCCCCTCAGCTCAAGTGACCCCCCCAAAGACCCCCCCCCAAAAATTTTTTCTCCTCACGCCCCTCAGCTCAAGTGATCTCCCCCGACCCTCAGCTCAAGTGTACCCCCCCGCCCCCCCCCCCCAAAAGTGCCCCCCCCGACCCCCCCAGCTCAAGTGTATCTCCCCCCCCCCCCCTCAGCTCAAGTGTACCCCCCCAAAAGACCCTTAGCTCATGTGTACCCCCCCAAAGACCCCCCCAGCTAAATGATTCCCCCCCCCCCCCAGCTCAAGTGTATCCCCCCACACCCTCAGTCGGGTGTATCCCCCCCGCCCCTTTCCCCCTCTTTATCCCCGAGACCCTCCCCTCAGTTTTTTCTCCCCACGCCCCTCAGCTAAATTATCTCCCCCACCCCCTCAAGTGTATCTCCCCACGACCCTCAGCTCATTTATCCCCCCACGACCCTCAGCCCCATGATCTCCCCACGCCCCTCAGCGGGGGTTTTCCCCCAGACCCCAGGGTCGGTGGCCCCCAAAAAGGGGGAAAAAAGCTGAACCCCCAAAAACCTTCAAAAACAGAGAAGCTGAAAAAAAACTTAAGAGAACTAAGAGCTAAAACCCCCAAACCCCCTTCCAAGAGGAAGGGAAGTTAGAAAAAAAACCTTGAAGATGCCCTTAAGCTTTAGCTCAAAGATATTCAGGTCTTTTATGGGGAGCAAAAAACCTTTTTGGGGATTATGCAGTGCCTATGGCTGGGGGGGGGAAAGGGGCCCGGCCCCGGTTGGGGAACGGGGGCACAGACCCCAATTTCCCCGGGGTAAAGGGGCCCCTTTCCCCCAATTTTAAGGCCCCCCCCGGGGGAAATCAGGAGGTCTGGTAGCAACAAGCCCAGGAAATGTAAATTAACACGCTAAGACAAATGAACTGGAACACATCCCTCTCTAACACACAAAACATTTAGGGGGTAACAAGAAAAATACACTGTGTATGTATCCAGGTTTCATTACTTTTTGTATGTATCCGGGGTTTTTTGGGCTTTATTACACTTTTATGTACCCCGGTTTTTATTACACTGTGTATGTACCCCGGTTTCATTACACTGTGTATGTATCGGGTTTTAAACCTGTGTATGTATCCAGGTTTCATTAACAAAAAGGGTTTTTTCCCCGGGCCAGCACTGGTGGTGTGGGGCGTTTGGCCCCCCCTGGGGTGCAGTTGGAAAATATTTTTAGCAAAGAGGGGGCGCCCGGCGGCGGTTTAAAACAGTATGTGTTTAGTTTATACAAGGAGGGTTACTCGACGAAGGGGATGGATATTACCTGCTGTTTTTCGCGAAAATACCATGTGACACTTGCAGATCTTTAGGTTTTCGATTAACGGTGAAAGAAAAGGGGGGTTTTTTGAAATTGCAACCGGAACATTCGGGTGGTGGACGTACGGGTAACAAATGGTAAATCCGGTGTAGAGGATGTTTGGGACTTTCAGCTGCTAAAAGGGGTTAAGGTCCAGAATACCCCCTTTTAAAGGGGGCCGGGGGACGTCCGGATTTTTTTTAAAGGGATTTGGTGTCTTTTATGCAGTCCCAAAATTGGCAGATGGGGCAGGGGCTATATGCAGGTCTTTTGGAGGAACTTATTCAGTAAAAATGAATTCCCAAGCCCATACCATCTTTTTAAGGGGGGATTTTTTCCCCACACAGGATACGTGACATTAAAAGGGGAGGTGCAAATGAATTTTTGTGGGCACCCCACTTTTGGGGCTGAGTGGGGGAGACGGGAGGATGACGACGGGGGAAATGGCGAACCTGCAGGCAAGAGTGTGGAGGAGCGTAAGGGCGGGTACGGGGGGGATGGTGCCAGGGAAAAAAAAACCCGGGAAAGGGAAAAGGGGTGGGTGAGGGGAAAGGGGGAGGAGAACAGGAAGTGATGCAGACTGAAAAAAGGGGAAATTTGGGGGGGCGGGCCGCCCTCGGGGGACGAGGAACAACGGGGGGATGACTTGTGTGGTAAAATGAGGCTGCATTTTGGGGGGATTTGAATGAGATGTTGGGGGGGGTGAGAGAAAGGATTTGGAGAATGGGGGGGGGGGGTGGTGAGGGGGGGACTTTCCCTTTTTCCCCCGATTGAAAGTAAATGGAGCTACGGGACTGTGGCAGGTGGATGTGGGGGCCCAAAAGACAGCAGGAGGATGTAGGAGGAAATGGAGAGGGTGGAATCAAAAAAAAGAGAACGGGGGGGGGGGGCGGAAAAACATCCTCACTCCTGGGGAGCCCCGGGGGAAAAAGGTCAGAGGTGGAGTGGTAATGGGTGGTATTAGAGGGAAAAGAAGAGAAATGGAAGTAGGTGATAAAAAGTGTGTTACTAAGGTTGGACAACTGATAAGAAGGGAAGGAAGCAAGGAAACAGAATGGAAAACCCAAACCCCCTTTTTAAATTTTAGGTGTCTAAGTATCAATGAAAGGCCTCGGGAATGGGGAAAAAGGGGTTGGGGGGTTGGGGGATACCTTATGTGGTTTTAAGATTGATAGTATTTTTCCGGGAACAAAATTTTTCCCCGGAAGGGTAAAAAAGTTGTTTCTGGGGGTTTTGGGGGTTTTTTTTGGGGGGTTCGGAAAAAGGGGGGGGGGGGGGGGGTGAGGGGGGGGCCTTTTTTTGGGGGTCATGGGAAGAAGGGGGGGGGGGAGAGTGGTTGGGGGGGGGGGGTTAGAGGGGGAGGGTTAATGTTAGTTTTTTGGGGTTTTTTTTGGGCCCCCAAAATTTTGGTGTGAAGGATAATTTTGGGGGGGAAGGTTAATTTAGGGAAAGGGGTTTGCCTAAATAGCATAGGGGAGATTAATTTATTAGACTAAGGATGGGAAAACCCGGGGTTCGGGGCAAGGGAGGATTTTGGGGGTTTTTTTTGGGTGCAGTGGGGGTGGTGGACGTAGGGGGGGGGGGGAAAAAACCCCTGGTAGAGTATCGTTTAGGGGGACAGTTTTCCCCCTTTTAAGGGGATATATGTGCAAAAGTAGTGGCGGGGGAAAAAAGGGAATGCATAGTTTTTGGGTTTTTTTCGGACCAAAAAGGGTTTTTTTTGGCACAATTGGGGTGGGAGGGGCGGGGGTGTTTAAAATTTTTGGGGCTCAATGTAGGGATGTTAAAAAAGGCTAGCGTGGCGGGGGATTTTGGGGGGGGGGAAAAGGTTTTTTGTGGGGTCGGGGATTTTTGGGGGCAAATGGTGGAATGAAGGGGGGAAATTTTTTCCAAAATTTTTTTTAAAGGGGGTTTTTTAGGGAAGATAAAAATATAGAGGGAAAAAAAGGTATTTAGAGGGTTTTTGGGGGGATGCGGGGGGGAGGGGGAGGGGGGGAGAGATTTTGGGGGGGTATTAAGGTATTTAGGGATATTCAGAATGATGGGTTTCAAGCGAAGAGTCAGGAGTGGCATGGATGAAGTGTTGTGGGGTGATAAGGCACCGGTTTCTGAAAAAATTTTTCTGGGAGGAGAGAAGGATGAAATGGGGCGTTGGAAGTTGAGGAAAATTTTGGGGGGGAAAAAGAAGGGTAGGGTTTTTTGCTGTGGGGGGAGTGGGAGGGAATTGTGGTATGAAAAAAAATTTAGGGGAGGGGGGGGGTGCTAGATGGGGAGGAAGTGTTAAGAGAAAGGGAGGGGGTGGTGGGGAGATGAGGGAGTTAGGTGGGGTAATTACTGAGGGGGGGTTTTGGGGGGGGAAAAAAGGGCTCGTAGGGGGGAAAACCCCAGGGATTTATGGTTTGCCTTGAGGTGTATGTTTAAAGATTGGGATGTGTTGAGGGGGGTTTTTGGGAAAGGTTTTTTAAAGAAATGAGGGGGGGGAGGTGCTTGCAGAGTCAGTTAAAACCCCGGGGGGGGGGGTGTTTCCCCCAAAGGGAGGGACCCAAAGGGGGCTTAAGGATTATAGAGTAATTGCTTTGATGTACAGATTAAAAAACCAAAGTTTTTTGGGAAAAGGTTTAAAAAGGGGGGTTTTAAGGGTTGGTTTCATGAGGGGAAAATTTTGGGGTCCCGGGGGGGGAGTATGAGAATGGGACATAGGAGGATTAAGGGTTTTAAAAGATTGTGGTGAAGGAGGTGTTTTGGGGTTTTGGGTTGGGCTATGGCAGATGGGGGCATAGGGAGCATTGGGGAATTATGAGGGGGACGGGGTTTTTTGGGGGGGAAATAGGGGGTTGGGCGACTTATTTTGCTGAGGCATTGCTTAAGGTACAAATTAATGGCAGGATTAGTTGGGCAGTGATGGGTAGAGGTATTCGTGGGATGCCCCTTTTTCTCAGACCCTTTTTTTGGGTTTTTTCAGGCCCCTTTTTTTTTGGGTTTGGGTTTAAAAAGGGGGGGCAAGGGAGGGGAAAAAGGGGGGGGGGCTGAAATAATAGGACGGATGATACCACTTGTTTAAATCAGTGAATTTTTTTGGGGTCAGTGATTTTGGGGGTGAGGTTTGGAAAGGGGGGATGAGGAATAGGGGTAAATCGGTTTTGTTAGAGGTAGGAAGTTGGGTAGGGGAGCGTTGGGGGCGGGGGGGATGGTCTTTGGAGAGGGTTGAAAGGTTTGTGGTATAGTGTTTGGGGTAATCTAAAGGGGGCAAGGAGGTGAATTTAGGGGGGGGAGATCTGGATGGGGTGGGGTTGGGGGGGGGAAAAGGTCACTTTTTTAAAAAAAGTTGTTGGGGAAAAGAAAACAGGTTATGGTTTAGGGGGAGTTTTTTTCCCTTTTTTGGGGGGGGTGTTCGTGGTTGGGGAAAAGGGGGTTTATAATTTTTGTAAGGGGGGCATTGTTAAAAAAAGGGGGGTGGGGGAAAAGAGTTCAATTTGGGGGGTTTTGGGGTTTTGGGTTTTTCTAAGACTGAGGTCGCAGTGTTTTTTTTTAAAAAGGGAAATTTTGTTTTACTGGGGGACAGGGGGGGGCGCATAGGTGGGGTGATGAGGGGGAGGAAGGGGGGGGGGGTAGAGAGTTGGTGGGGGGGTTTTGGGGGGGGTTCGGTTCCTTTTGGTGGTTCGGGTTTTGGTTTAAAAGGGGGGGAGTAGGTTGGGTAGGGGGGTGGGGAAAGGGGGAGTGAGGGGGGGGAATTTTTCCCCGAGACTGGAAGAGATTTGGGGTGGTTTAGGAAGGTTAAAAGGGTTGTCCCCAAAAATTCGGGAGGGGGTTTTTTAAAAATTTTTCTGGATTTTGGTAGAAAAATCAGCTTTTATGATGGGTATGACAAAAAAGGGGGGGGAAAAATTTGGGGAAGGATTTTTGGGATTTTTTTGGGGGGGAAAAAGGGGAGGATTTAGGGGGGTTTAAGTTTGGGTGGGGGGGGGCCGTGTTGCGGGTTTTTTTTAGTTTTGGGGTGTTTATGAAAAGGGGGCAGGGCATTGAAATTGTTTTGGATTATATTTTCGTGTTTTGGGGTATGAGGGGGGAGGAGGTTGGAAAATTTTGGCTCCCCCCTTTTTAAAAAGAAAGTGGGAAAGGGGATTTATGGGGGAGTTGGGAGATTTTTTTCCCCGAGTATAGGGGTTTTTAAATGGAGGGGTTTTTGGGGTTTTTTTGTGTGGGTGGGGTTTTTTGGTGTGTGGAGGTGTGGGAGGGGAAAGGGTTTTGGGGGTTTGGGGGGGTTTTTTTCTTTTTTTGGGTGTGTTCCGGGGCATGAATTTTGTTTTTTGTTATGGGAATCACGGTTTTTTTTATAATTCTTTTTTAAAACCTTTGTTTAGATTTTTGGGAGGTGTTTGGGGGAGAAAGGGCCCTCGGTTTGGTTTTGTTTACTTTACCCTGTGTGGGTGAAGTGTTATGAATGTTTGGTTTGTTGTATTGTCAATGTAAAAAGGGTGGAATGTGGGGGGAAATGGAAGTTTTTTTGGGGGGAAAAATTTTGAAATTAGATGAATGGTTTTTTTATGTTGTTTGGAAGCCTTTTGTTTGGGGTTTTTTGGGGGTTCTATGTTGTGTAGACGATAGTGACTTTTACCCTTTTTAGAGCTTTTAAGGGTTTTTTTTGGGTCGGGGGGGTTTTTGGGGGATTTGTCACATTTTTTTGTTGGTTAAACCCAAATTTTTTTTTGGGGGTAAAAACCCATTTGGTGTTTGTCCCTTTTTTGGTTTATTGAGCAGATTTCATCTATTTTGTGGGGTTGGAGTTAAATTGTTTAGTTGAAGGGAAAAAAGAATTATAAAATGTCATAAATAAATACATTTTTTGGGGCTGATGCTGTTTTGATGTTTGCTATTGTTTAATGTTTGGGGATATATTATTTTTTTTTGATATTTAAATTTGTTAAAGAAAAGTTTTTTTTAATGAGTTCATTTTTTTCTATGAAAAATTTTTTTGGTTTGTTATTTTTTTCCCAAGGTATTTTTAATGTATGTAAGTTTGTTTAAAAATAAAAAAAAAAAAAAAAAAAAGGTCACCGAGAAAATCCGGGTTAAAAAATATAAAAATTTAAAATAAAAAAAAAAACGATGATAAAAAAAGAATGGGAAAAAAATTCTCCCAAAAGGTATGAAAGAATTAATAATATAATATATTTTAATTTTAAAATTTTAAAAAATCATAAACAGGAATGTTTATTTTTTTTGAATTTTAGTTCTATTTTACTTAAGTTCTTTAAACGTCTACAAGAATTTGTTTTTGTTATAACGAAGGGGGAACCTTTTTTCCATGTGGGGTTTCTTTTTATTAGGGGTCGATCCGTAAATGAAAAAACATTAATCAGTTTCAAAATTTTTTAAAATGTGTAATAATGAAGGGGTTGTTAGGAAAAACAGCTGCAACTAATGTGACATTTTTTCGTGGCAACTTTTTTTTTTCCCAGTTTTTTAAATTTAAAAAAACACATTATTCGTTTTTTTCCATTTTTTTTAAAATTTTACCATTATTATTAAAAGATTCTTGTTATTACCAAGATACGCAGTTTTTTGCACAAGATCACACAATGTGATCTTGTAAAGGGTCTTGGGAAAAATCACGCAGGGGGTGATCTTTGCAATAACGAAGAAGGCTTCCCCAAACCCCTTTTTTCACAGTGTTTCCCACTTAAAAGGGTCAAATTGTGTTTTCTTTTTCCTGAGAAACCTTGAGAACCTGTTCGAACGAGTTGCAAAAATTGATGCAAAAAAATAACCTGTTCAAAAAATTTTTTTTTCATCGTTCCGTGTTGGGTATTTTGTTAAAGAAAGGGGGGTTATTTGGGGGGTTTTTTTTAACCCCCCCAAAAAGTTACTGATCAAATCTGAATAGTTTTTCCCCCCAAAAAAATATAAGTTGCCGCCCCTTTAAAAGGGTTTTAAACTTTCAATGGGTTTCCGTTTGAGTGGGTTTGGGGGGAGTTTTAGATCCCATGTTTATCATTGGAAATGCGTGAATAAAAAACGAAATAAAAAAAAAAACATGCGGGATCTGGGAAGGTTAACGTTTTGAAGGGGCAGTCCCTTGGGGGAAAAAAAACGGCGAGGCACAGGGGAAAAAAAAGATAGTTGGGGGGATCAGTCCCCAGTTTTTGACCGAACACCCCAAAACTACGTGCTACCTCTGCAAACCCCTATTTGTTTCTTTATGGATTGGGGGAACCGGGGAAAAAAAAACCACCCCACGTAGCCAGTTCAAGATATTTTTCCTGAAGGGAGGTAGAACTGGGATACAAAAATTTGCTGAGAGCTTTTGCTGTCCACAGTGCTTTGTCAGGGTAATATACACCACCCCTCGGGGTTGGAATCCCCTTCAACAGCCGTCATGATCCCTAAGGGTTTTGCCCTTCCCCGTCATTGTAACAAAAATATATTGGGTAGGGAAAAAACTTTCCCTTTGGGGTTTGGGGGGGAAAGTTGAGAATTTTTAAAAGACCCAAAACCCCCCCCTGGCATCAAAAAACCAACCCCCATGGCATCAATGTTCGTTCAAGTCCCAACTGGGAATATAATCACCACATCATTTACCACTGGCTGCTGACTACTTTGCAGCAGCCAATATTGACCAATACAACCCCGGGAACAAAAAACAATGGTTGTGGTAGCACTGTAAATTGTCTGGCTCAACACTGGTTTCCCGACATTTTTAAAAAAAAGCCAGTTTAACAATAACACGCAACGCTAGCGCAGAAGTAAAGCAGACCCCGGGCCCTAAAAACCCAACACTGGCTGCAAACAACATTTCCCACATTGGCTCGAAAAAAAATTATTGACCAATTATCATGAAATAATTATAAAACCAAAATTTTTTTAAAGGGGGGGACTGGAACCCCCAAAAAAGGGCCCCCCCGGTCGGATGATAAAAAATCCAGAGGGGGCCGGGAAAAAGGTTTTGCCCCTCGTGGGGAAAACTTGTCCTGTTTCCCCAAAAAAACCCCCAAAACCCAAACCCAAATTTTAAATTGCGGAAATTCATCGCAAAAGGGAAAAAAAAAGAAATTTTTTTAAAAATTGGGAAGGGGTCGGGTTTTCAAAACCCCCATTGAAAAATTTTTTATCCGTTGCAGCAAACTGCAATGATGAACGGGGAAAAAAAAACATATCAGCGATCAAATTTTTAAAAGTGGCAGAAAAAAACCCCCCCAAAAATTCTAAAATACGTCGTTAAACAAAAGGGTTTACATTTGCGGTCAACGTCGCCCCCCAGACTTCACCCCCAAAAAACCGACGTTTGGTTTTCAAATGAATGAACCTTTTTTTTAAGGGGGGGGAGGATTGAAGCGATAATTACGGCGCTGGTTTTTAAAATTTTCGAGGAAGTGAAAAATTTTCTTAAAAATTTACCATGAGGGGCCGAGGAACCCCCTTTTTTACAGTGGTGCAATGATGAGTATGTACCTTTTTTACAGTGGTGAAAAGATGAGATGCTCCCCTTTTTTGTGGTGCAATGATATATGCTACCTTTTTTACAGGGGGTGGAGTATGTTTTTGTTTACAGTGGTGCAATGATAGTATGCTACCTTGTTTACAGGTAAAGAGAGAATGCACCTTGTTTACAGGGTGAAAGATGAGATGCACCTTTTTTAAAGTGGGAAAAGTATTTTGTTTGTGGGCAATGATGATATACTGCCTTGTTTACAGTGGTGAGGGGATTTCCTTTTTTTCAGTGGTGCAATGATGAGTATTTCTTTTTACAGGGGCAATTTTTAGAATGCTACCTTGTTTAGGGTGGTGCAAGGTGAAGCCCCCTTTTTTAATTTTTGTGTTTACAACGGTGAGGATGAGGTACTACTGTGTTTAAATGGGCAGGATGAGTGTACTACTGTGTTTAAATTAGGTAGAAAAAAACGAAAAAAATAAATTGAAGTCCAACAATATCCCTAATATAAACAAAAAAATTTTGTCTGAACAAACCTGAAAGTTTTTCCCAGTTCTGTGTTGCTGTCACCCCCCTGCCCTCTGTTCCTTTCCCCCGGGCCATATTCTTTTTTTCCCCTCTTCTTCTTTTTTCCTCCTCCCCCCACAAAACCCCCCCTTTTTAAACTCTGAACACACCCCCCCCTTTCCCTCTGAAAAAAACCCTCTCCCCCCTGAACACACCCCTCCCCCCCTGAACACACCAACCCCCCTCTGAACACACCATTCTCCCCCTGAACACCCCCCTTTTCCCCCCCTTGAAAAAAACCCCTCCCCCTTTTTGAAACACCCCCTCTCCCCCCCCCTCTGAACACACCCCCTCTCCCCCTCTGAACACACTCATCCCCCCCCCTGAACACCCCCTGAACACATACCCCCCCCTCTGAACACACCCCTCCCCTTTGAAAACATACCCCCTCCCTGAACACACCCCCTCCCCCCGAACACCCCCCCCCTTTGAACACACCCCTTCCCCCCTGGGGGCACCCCCCTCTCCCCTCTGAACACACCCCGATGAGGCCTGGCAAAACCCGGGGCGGGGGCTTTCCCCCGGGGGCCTCTCCAGGCCCCCAAAAACCCCCCTCCTCCCCCCTGAACACATACTTTCTCCCCCCTGAACACCCCCCCTTTCCCCGGGGAAAACACACCTCTCCCCCAAACACACCCCATCCTTCCCCCCCCTGAACCCCCCCCCTTTTTAAAAAAATTTTCCCCACCACCAAAACCCCAAAATCCCCCAAAGTCAACAGTTCGCACGCGGGGGGGGGGAAAAAAAAAAAGAAGAATTTCGGTTTTTTTCACACCCAAAAATTTCTTTTAAAATTTCCGGAAAAGAATGAGGGGGGTCCTATAACCCCCCCAGGAAAGGAAACCCCATAATTCACTGCCGGAGGGGAAAAGGGGGTTTAAATTCACCGGGGGGGAAGGTGTTTTTAAAACAGGGGGGAAGGTTCTTTATAATGCACTGCCTGGAGGGAAGATGCTTCTATAATGCACTGCCAGGAGGGAAGATGCTTCTATAATGCACTGCCCAGAGGGAAGATACTTCTATAATACTGCCAGGAGGAGGCCTTTGCTATAATGCTGCCGGAAGGAAGGGTGCTTTATAATTCACTGCCTGGAGGAAGGTGCTTCTATAATGCACTACCAGGAGGAAGATGTTTCTATAATACACTGCAGGAGGAAGATGCTTCTATAATGCACTGCCAGGAGGGAAGATGTAATGCACTGCCGGGAAGGAAGGTGCTTCTATAATTCACTGCCTGGAAAGGTACTTCTATAATGCACTACCAGGAGGGAAGATGTTTCTATAATCACCAGTAGGGAAAATGCTTCTATAATGCTGCCAGGAGGGAAGATGCTTCTATAATGCACTGCCAGGAGGGAAGATGCTTCTATAATGCACTGCCAGGAGAGGTAGCACTATAATGCACCCAGGAGGGAAGATGCTTCTATAATGCACTGCCAGGAGGGAAGATGTTTCTATAATGCTGCCAGTAGGAAAATGCTTCTATAATGCTGCACTACCAGGAGGGAAGATGCTTCTAATGCACTGCCAGGAAAGGAAGGTCCTTAAAATTCACTGCCTGGAGGAAGAGTGCTTCTCATGCACTACCAGGAGGGAAGATGTTTCTATAATGCACTGCCAGT
The DNA here is from genome assembly GCA_009830355.1 of Cherax destructor. Taxonomy (NCBI): domain Eukaryota; kingdom Metazoa; phylum Arthropoda; class Malacostraca; order Decapoda; family Parastacidae; genus Cherax; species Cherax destructor. The sequence goes on along the minus strand of WNWK01001931.1, from coordinate 224,861 downwards.
AGGGAAAATGCAATGCACTGCCAGGAGGGAAGATGCTTCTATAATGCCACTGCAGGGAGGAAGATGCTTCTATAACACTGCCAGGAGGGAAGATGCTTCTATAATGCACTGCCAGGAGGGAAGATGCTTCTATAATGCACTGCCAGGAGGGAAGATGCTTCTATAATGCACTGCCAGGAAGGAAGGTGCTTCTATAATGCTACTGCCAGGAAGGAAGGTGACATAACAATTCACTGCTACAAATCAAACACAGTTTTATCTGCTTCCTAATATATATATATATATATATATATATATATATATATATATATATATATATATATATATATATATATATATTTTTTTTATTAACATCAGCCGATTCCACCAAGGCAGGGTGGCCCGAAAAAAAGAAAAACTTTCATCATCATTGCTCCATCTTTTGAAGGGTGGCACACCAGTTAGCAAAACTGCAACATTAACACCCCTCCTTCAGGTGCCGGCACTGTACTTCCATCTCCAGGTTTCAAGTCCGGCCTGCCGGTTTCAGCGAATCCTTCATAAATGTTACTTTGCTCACCTCCAGCAACTGCGTCAAGTGACAAAACCATATGCCTCCATTCCTCCTATCAAATACGCTCACATGCTTGCTGGAAGTCCAAGCCCCTCACACAAAACTTCCTTTACCCCCTCCCTCCAACCTTTCCTAGGCCGACCCCTACCCCGCCTTCCCTCCACTACAGATTTATACACTCTCGAAGTCACTCTGTCTCGTTCCATTCTCATGTCCAAACCACCTCAACAACCCCTCCTCAGCTCCTCTCTGGACATTCAGTTTGAGTAATCCACCTCCCTCTAATTTCCAAACTCCGAATTCTCTGCATTATATTCACACATTGACCTCAGGCAGCAGCTCCTGCCTCCAACCTTCTCCTAGTTGCAGCATTCATCACCCCATGCTTCACACCCATATAAGAGCGTTGGTATAACTATACTCTCATACATTCCCCTCTTTACCCCATGGACAGTTCACCCTGTCTCCACAGACTCCAGTGCTCCACTCACCCTTTTCCCTCATCAATTCTATGATTCACCTCATCCTTCATAGACCCATCCGCCGACATGTCCACTCCCAAATATCTGAATACATTCACCTCCTCCATACTCTCTCCCTCCAATCTGATATCCAATCTTTAGTCACTATTCTTACATTCTCCTCATCACCTTACTCTTTCCTATATTCACTTTCAATTTTCTTCTTTTACACCCTACCAATTCATCCATAACCTCTACAACTTCTCTTCAGAATCTCCCAAAAAAGCACAGTGTCATCAGCAAAAAGCAACTGTGACAACTCCCACTTTGTATTTGTTCTTTATCTTTTAGCCCAACACCTCTTGCCAAGACCCTCGCATTCACTTCTCTTATTATCTATCTATAATGAAGACAACCACGGTGACATCACACATCCTTGTCTAAGGCCCACTTTTACTGGGAAATAGTCCCCTTCCTCCTACACACTTCCTAACCTGAGCCTCACTATCCTCATATATATATGAACCTGATAAAAATATATTTCATTGCTTCTTTATTAAATTACTGTAAACTTATCTAAATATTTATTTTTGATTAGTCTAAATTAAATTGCGCTTGTTATAAGGTTAGGTAAGTTTCCTAAGGATATTTTTGGTACAAAATTATTAATTTTACATTAACATAAATGTTTTCTAAGATTCTTTTGGTATAAAATTATTAATTTTTACATTAACATAAATGAAAAATATATCTTTAAACGTAGAAGAGAAAATTTTAAGAAAGTACTAATTTAAATGAGTACTTGCTTTAAATGACATATATATATATATATATATATATATATATATATATATATATATATATATATATATATATATATATATGTGTGTGTGTGTGTGTGTGTGTGTGTGTGTGTGTATGTGTGTGTGTGTGTGTGTGTGTGTGTGTGTGTGTGTATAGATACATCTTTCTAACATTGATATTGGACCAAACCCTAGAAACCTCATCTAACTAACGTGTATTTTTGTTTAGATAATTTTTTATATCATAAGTTACTTGAAATATATTTAATATTACTTAAAATAAAAAATACCTTACCTCAATTTCATTCAATTAATTTCGCAGATTCATGACAAGCAAAAAATTCATTATGCTTATTCGGCAGAGGACGCCGACGAGGCCAAAGTCGCCTGCTCGGCTTACCCCCCATTAGTACGACATTTAGAAGCAATATATATTTATTTTAGCATATTTTAGTACCTACCAGGCACATTTTTGAAGAATAAAAATATTACTTTTAACCTTTTATCGGGCAGTATTTTATATTATTGTAACCACGAACGAGTGGTGATGATCCATAACACTGCGACTAGCCAAGTTCGACCATGCTGCTTTGGCCGCCTCATGAGGCGGGCGAAGAGTTTGCAAAGGTAGGTAGTTCCCCGGGCAGGAGCAAGGCAGCAGACCAAGGGTAATATAAACTTTGTCTTATCTCATGGGAAATTTATTATTCTTGCAAGGGTCAATTTTGTTTGTCCATGCTTAAGGGGATGCCAACGAGAGACGAGAGGGAGAAAGCTGGAAGGAACAGAGAGGGAGGAGGATAGGAGATAAATGGAAGGAAGAGGAGCTTTGGGGCAAGGAGGAAGGGAAGAGGGTGTGTAGAGAGAGGATATTTATGTATAAATAAAATTTGTGTGCAAATTTTGTACTGCTACCCTACCGGCAGTGTGCTGTTACTCTACTCTGTCATGTAGTGGGATCTCCGACAGGGTGCTACGCTACCTCTTCTCTGTATGATAATATAGTAGTCACGAAAACTAGCTAAGTTTAGCTGTCATATTCCACCACATAGGATGATTTCATACATCACGTGATGAAATCTAGCTCAACCTGAGTTAGGAGATATCAATACGGTGATGACATCGTTCAATGCTTCGACTTCTTCACAGTTTCAATTCCAGCTGACTGAATTTACTATTACCTGGGAATTACTATCCTCATGGTAGCTATTCACAATGTAACTAGCTATGTAACTATTCACACAGTGGCACAGAACAGAGGCCAATTGTGCAGCCTACCTAAGCTATTTCACTAATGTGTAGAAAAAATAGCTTATATTCTATGCAAATAGTATTAAATGGGCCATTCTCTGTTTGAATCTTGGAGTGAGAAACAGTGTCTGCACCTGTAAAGGATAACAGATATTTCTTTACAGTGCAGACACTAACTACTGAATGATGGTGAATTTGTTCAATTTAGTTATTATTCGCTAACTTTGAGGGAGACTGCTGATGTGACAAATATTAAAATGTATTAATCTAACATTTAAAAGTGAGGATTGTAAGAATGAGTCTGTGAGGGCATGTTAAAGATACCCATCTTCAGTGAGAGTGATTCTGTTCACCATCACTGTACCCACAGGACGGAGGAGCAGTGTAAACTTCGCCTTGCACTGAAGGACCCACATGGATTTACCGATTCACATAAACGCAATCGCCAGGCGCTCCTTGATGTGCTTGTCTAAGATTCTTAACTTCAAGCCTGTCAGTTCTCTTCTTATAAATTTCCTATATATACAAATGTACCTGTAAATTCTGTTCTGCCTGATAATATTTACCTCTTGGCGTTAGTTCAGCCTCTTAATTGCCTAACTGACTTTCTTGGAAGGACACAATGAAGACTTTCTTTGACTATGACAGCTGCTAGCTCTACAGAGCGAAACGTTGTCCCGATACCTTTTTCTTTTCGCTGTTCTCGGCGAACTTTGTATCAGCGCCGTGTCGTAGTTAAGAACTCTGGTTGCAATTTGTTATTTGTATTCGCAACATTAATGACACCCCGATGTTGTATGACACCTTGTCGTGCGCTGATCGTTGCACCTTGTCGTTGTACCTAAACGATTGTGCCTCGTCGTTTCACCTCACATCTTCATGTCGTGGTCATGCAATAATTTAAGGAGCTTCCAATAAGTGCATCCGTAGCTGAATACAATAACATTAATTCCCAGTACTGATTCAAGGGTATTGAGGGGGAGTGATGAACATAGTTCCTCTTTCTGCCTCTCTCTCTCTCTCCTCTCTCTCTCTCTCTCTCTCTCTCTCTCTCTCTCTCTCTCTCTCTCTCTCTCTCTCTCTCTCTCTCTCTCTCTCTCTCTCTCTCTCCTCCCTGATACCCCAGATTGTATGTCTGATGACAGTTTTGAGGTGCAGAAGATGACACTTTGCCCAGGCTGATTGGTGATCTTTCCAGTGGCCGAAAATTCTTTCCACCAATTTTTTTCACTACTGTTTATACACCGTTCCAAGGGAGTTTCACTTCATCCTGGGGATAGAAGTCTTTGATCCAAGTGTATATGATGTTCAACGAACACTTAGACAAATGATTTTCAACAGACAGACAACGGTGGACACATGGTTTTTAACCAGACACAGCTACATACACATTCTCCCAGACACACGTGGACATGTTGTGTGTCTCTGAGAACGCATGGTGCAAAATATCGCCACAAAAATCTTGAAAGTACAAAATACCACGACATATAAAACTGAGTACAATACAGCTATGTAACTTGTAATTGCAAAATATTGGGACACACTTCACAATATTACTGTCCTGACATAATGTTTTCCCACTTTGCCCTCGTGTACTCCTGACTGGCAATGTATCATCTTCATGTACTGGCACAATGTCGTTATTCTGGCACTCTGTTCTCGTGTGTTCAGGCACTCTATCCTCGTGTGAACTCTGACACTCCCTTGTAAACTCTGGCACTGTCCTCGTGTACTCTGGCACTCGTGAGTGCCTTCTCGTATCTCGAAGCTATGTGCCTGCTTTATGTGCTTCATGATTCGCATAAAGCAAAGTCTTAAAAGGGTTGAGCTGTGATGGTGCTGGAGGCGGGAGTGGCTGGAAAAAGCTGGAGGGAATCATGGAGGAGAAGAGTTGAGGGAGGGAAGAGAGAGAGGAGGGAGAATAGAAGGAGGAGAGAGAAAGAGAGGAATGGAGGGACTGAAGAAAGAAAATAAAAGTATTTAGAATGAGAATTGATGGAAATACATAGGGGTAAGTAGAAATAGACGAGCAGGAAAAGACGAAAGAAAAATAGAGAGGGGAATAAACGAGAGGGAAAATAGACTAAGCGTAAACTATGATGTATCTTTCTCGCTTTCGTTAAGGAGCATTTCAATAACGTCATACTGTCTCAGTGATTTTGAACTGACTGAATTTATGAGGGACAGTGAAGGTTCTCTGTACATTCTCCAGTTATACACGTATGATTTCGCTGCTTTGCGAAAGGTTTGTTAGTATACAACAAAGTTAGGTAATGAGCACAAAGTGACTTAAGAGAATCATCACTATCTTCTTTTGAAGGTTCTAGTTATCCATTCTATCAGTTTTCATACGTTTTGGGAATAACACCACTAAGATCCTTGAACGTAGATACATTATTATAACTCCTAAGTCATAATATCTGTGTTTATGGCCCACTGGAAGAACTAGTTTATATCCAGGTTTGGAGATTTTGTGTGTCCTTAATGGATGCTATTCTCATACAGTTTTTTATCGTCTGCAATAAAATGGCACAGTTCTATAACTTGTCTTTATCGGATATAAAATGAGATAGAGAACCGTAGCGATTACTATGCCTTAATGCACTAAACTTTCACTGTAGGAGCCTCTGATTTAATTTGTTGGCTATTATTCTTTGCGTCCGATTTATTACAAAATTTAAATTACATACGCCTAAATTTTCCAGTTATTCCTTTTGCATGGATTTTATGTGCAATTATATCATGATTACACTTATCGAAGGCTTTTAATCAATTCAGTGTAAACTACATGGGCATTTGTCTTCCAGTGCGTAAACCCACGTCGTAACCGTCCAGCACTTGCAGAGGCAGCTTGTCGTCCTGTCACTGACCTTGGGTTGCCCAAGTGTTGCATTCCATATAACTTAATCATGCTTCTTCAAACTGTTGGAAAGATTTTGATTATGTGGGACGTCAGTGTTTTCAGTATACGATGCAATTGCCTTGCTTATTCCACTTTGTGAGTATAATATTTAGTTCCACGAGTCTGGGCTTGGGCAGAATGTATGGGCATGCTATCGCTCTTATTTATGTCAAGAAAAGGCTAGAGTTGGGTCAGAAATTTTGGCAATATTTGAATTGTTTTGGGTCTCGTTCATGAGAATTAGTGTCTTTAGTCTGAACAATGGCTCGCTAAATACATGTCGTATTTTTACTCCAGTATTTCGTCCATTGATTTGCCATCATCAGATAAGTTCTCTTTAACCATGATTCTGATACTGGACTGAGGTTTTGCATTAAAAGGAGAGAGAATGAAATGTTGGATGTTGGAGTGAGTAGCAGAACAAAATAAAATAAAAAGCAGTAAGAACAAAGTATAAGTATAGTGGTAGTAGAGTTAATTACAGCAATAGCAGAGCCATCTATTAGCAGTATTGCAATGGAAAGAAAAAAATCTGAGTAGGGTATTCCTTTCACGAAAGTACTTATTGTTGAAAGCAATCAAACATTTAATTTCTTCATAGGGAGTAAATGCCGTAGGATTAAGACCCGTGTCAGGACGCAATTCCTGACGAATCAGTCAATCAAAGGATAAGGGTAAGTCTTTTGGTCTTAGATGGTTTCTCGTCTTATTCAGTTCCATCTTTTTACACAAACAATAAACATAGATATTGCATTCTAAGTTAAGTTGTTCGTTTTAAAATATATTTTAGGCAGACACCACGGAGAAGTGACACTTTGGCACTGGCCCTCCTGTGATTAGGAGAAATCGCCATCTGCACTATCGTCATTGATCGCTATAGGCTGAGCAGCCATGTCTTCCTGCTGAAGAACGAACCGGAAGGTGTCATCGTATACTGGACAGAGACCATCACAGCCTTGGGCAGTGAGTAAACAATCAGGCAAAAATCGAAAAGTCATTGAGGACGTAATCAGCCAGCAGGTCAACAAGGAAGCAAGTCCAGAACAGAGGGAGTGCCAGGATGACTAAATCGGTGTTTCCTGTGATGCTAACTCTTACACTAAGAAACAAGAGGCATTGAAGTATTTTATCGTTATAGTGCAATGGCATCAAGAACAGTGTCGAATAACGACCACGCAGTAAGATGAATAACAGAGCCAAAAGTGACATGAAGTGTGCAGTGGACATACCAGATTTATGGTGCATTTTAATGAAGTGTGTTGACATTTTTGAAGATGCGTCTCTGCTGTGTTTTGTACATAGTATCTTTATTCATTTATTAGTGTTGAAAATGGAATAAAATACCGAATTCGTACTATTGAAACATTTCGTCTACGCTGTAGGCTTCTTCAAATACAGAAAATGGACTGAAGGCAGGAGTGACGATGTGAAGGTGACTGTCAACCTCAAACCATTTCTGCCAATCTTTAACTAGGACATTGTTTCGCCATAACGTCTCTTTCTAGCCTATTGTCGACAGTATGATAAGATAAACAATAGAATTACAATAGTGGAGCTGACAATAGTGGCGATTTACAACAGTGTGTTTATAATTGTGAAAATTACAACAGTAATGTTTACAATAGTGGTGTTTACAATACCTGTGTTTACAATACCTGTGTTTATAACAGTGGTGGTTACAATACCTGTGTTGTTTATAACAGTGGTGTTTACAATACCTGTGTTTACAACAGTGGCGTTTACAATAGTGGTGTTTACAACAGTAGTGTGTTGATGATAACAATGATGGCAATAATGCTAATGACAAGCTTTTGTAACAAAATCAACAACAAAACAAACCAAAAGCAAATACAGAAGAATACATTCTGCTTGAGCAAATAAAAAGGAATCATGAAACGGGAATTCTATTCTAAAAATTAAAAATATTTCCAGCCCTACATAATTTTTTTTCTTACTGTCTTCCACCTAAGGACAAAAAAAAAAAATGTCTTCCCTAATCCTTGTTTCCTTGGTCAAATAAGACTTTGGCCTTCGTTAAGGAGGAGTAGTGCTGGCGTGCTGTGTATACAGGTATGGATACGACTACACAGTCTCACGTAGAAGAACTCTCTCTCTCTCTCTCTCTCACTCTCTCTCTCTCTCTCTCTCTCTCTCTCTCTCTCTCTCTCTCTCTCTCTCTCTCTCTCTCTCTCTCTCTCTCTCTCTCTCTCTCTCTCTCTCTCTCTCTCTCTCTCTCTCATAAATAATTGTCCTTCTGTGAGATTTCCACACTATGGTAATTTATTTTGTATGTGATATACAAGTTTGACCTGATTTCCACAGTGTCAAATTTAATTTGAAAGATTGAATATTTTATTATTTTATTTATCCCTCTTTTTCTAACCAATTAATTACATAATTTGGAATGATAATCTTTGTTTTCCTATTAATTTAAATAATATATTTAACATTCTAATGTTAGTTTATAACGTGTACCCAAAATAAATAAATAAATATATATATATATATATATATATATATATATATATATATATATATATATATATATATATATATATATATATATATATAATATATATATATCTCGACTTTGGTCGTCGTCATTAGTTAAAAAATAATACTGTCCTAATTGGAATTAATACTTTTCCTTTGGTTTGTGTTCCAGTTAGTGGGTTTGTTTTCTAGCAGGCCTACTGGCCCATGCGAAACGGTCCAAATCTCAACGCTTAAGCCAATGCCCCGACCCGCCAGGTCAGGTTCATTCATTAAGGGGGCCCTGCATCTGCCCTAGCACAAGCTAGTCAGGACCAATTCCCCAAAACCCCCCCCTCATAAAATTGTCCAGCCGACCACCTGGTCAGGTCACTTCCATTAAGGAATTAGTACACTGAGCCGGGTGTACAAGCTAGTCAGGTCAAATCACACCCATCCACACCCACCCATGTATTTATCAAACCTTTTTTTAAAAACTCAAACGTCTTGCATCTATGGTACTCGGGAGTTTGTTCCACTCATCCAAACTCTATTCCCAAAACCCAGTGCTTTCCTATATCCTTCCTAAAACTGAACTTTCCAACGAAACCATTGCTGCGAGTCCCGTCTTTGGTGGATATTTTCAGCACTATTTACATCCCTTTGTTTATTCCTGTTTTCATTTTTACACCTCAATCAACCCCCCCAATTCTACGCCTTTCAGAGAGTGTTGGGCCCTAGTTACCTATAGGGAAGATTTTATTCAAAGGGGTCCTTTTCATCCTTTTTGGTTTTTAGTGCTTTTTCCTTTTAATACGGGGACCAAACTGTAGCATAATCTATAACCAAAAAATTTTAGAGTTGAAGAACAACCCGAGGACTTCTGTTATTTATCTTCTTTTATATGAAGAGATTCTGTTACTTTATTGTAATGTGGTGATGGAGAAGGGGTAATGAGGTTGTAGAAGGGAGGTTAGTGGGGGTGATAGAAAGGGGGAGGAATGAGCGGGAGAGGATGGTTTGTGGGGCAGGGGATTTAAGAGGGGGATATTGTGTAAATGGGAAACCCTTTTAAAAAACCCTTTGGGAAATCTCATGTATCCATCTCCATTTAGAGAACAGGTGGGGTTATTTTCCCCCCCCAAATTGTGGTAAAGTAAAGCTCAGTCCACCCTTAACATGGTAAACAGATGGCAGAGAAATTTTTATTACAGTGAAAGGTGGCCCGTATCCACCACTGCTCACTATAAACAATGCAAAATCAACGAAAATACCTGGGACTGTACACCACCTGAGTAACCCCGACAGAATATGTGATGCTGGTAATGTCAAGGTTCCATAATTTGCATTTTCAATGGGCCATTTCCTTTATGCAGCATCCCTCGCACATCATGCGTCACAAGACCCCCCGGGAACAGGCTCGTCTAGGCCGTAGGCCACCCCCGTTACTTCCCCCAGACTGGGGGAGATTGAAAGCTGGCCCATCCCCATTAACATTGTAATTGTTGGAAATGCAGAGGAGACTAAAGGAGGGCTAAGAGAGGAAATATTGCGGGATACACATTACTGCGAGGCTTGGGTTGAGACAGACTTGAAATGAGTGCCAGAGACTAGGAGGTGTGAAATTAATTATGATAGGATCGAGCCATAGGAATGGGGGGAAATCCTTTTTTCAGTCCTAGAGTTGAGTTAACATTATGAGCGAAAATGAATTCTTTGGACAGTTTTGCCAGGGCATGGTTCTCAACAACATGAAATCAGCAATGCCAGTTAGTGTAAGGGTGGGGCCAGGGCATAAACGACTCGCAAAAAATTGTCTAATTCCTCTTCAAATTATTATTATTATTATTTTTATTATTATTATTATTATTATTATTATTATTATTATTATTATTTATTATTATTATTATTATTATGCTGTTTTGTTCTTATTGTTATTATTATTAAGTTCACAGGAAAGCAGTCAGGAGAATTTTAAAATCTATTTCATCAAAAACCTTTGAGCAGCACCAAAAACATCCCCTTTCCCCCCCTTCTTTGCCTGGTCAAAGGCCGGGGCCCCAGGGGGAACCCCGTAATCCCTCAAGTGGGACCACCGGAAGGGGCCCCCCAACACACAATAAGACCTGCTGGAGCTGGGTGTCGCGGCAAGTACCACGTAATCCCCCTCGTTGAGGCTTCACCAAACTCCTGAAACATCTGCAAAGGGTTTCCAACTACGTTTTCTCAACCCTAATGCTTTTGTAATGTTCTCCGGCTGCTGGAAAATGTGGAAGGGGGGAATTACCATTTTTCTCCTCAATAACCTCAAGAACAGTAAAAAAATTCTCCTTTCCGAGCACATCTACTTTTTAAGATGACAATGGTATACGTTGGAGCTTTTTTTAAATGTATTAAACGGATTTGGTTGCCACATAAAATTTTTAATAACATGGGATGATTAGGCCAACATGCGTATGTTTTTTACATGCATTTTTGTATTTATTTGCAATCTTTTTTAGGCTATTTGCTTGAACTGTATTCTTTGTCTGTATTTTTGCAACATTTAGATAAAGATATTGCATAATGAGTGCAGTAGATCAAGCTTTTATTATGTGTCATTTAATCTGTTACCCTGGGCCCCCTAAACAACAGTCGCCAGAAATATTGGTTCCTGGGCCCAATACACCCTTTCCTACCTGCCTTTTACTACTGCCTCGTTTAGTTCATTACACTTATTTACCACCCCAGACTGAAAACCACCAATTTTCCCTGCGGCTCATCAGCGTCTTTAGCCTCCTCTGTAACCCTTATGACTCGTATTACAAGAGTCTGTCTTTATCTGCACTCCCCAAAGTCTCTAAGTATCTTGTATGCCGTAACCATCTCTTTTAAGCCCCTCTTCTAAATTCAGCAGACTCCTTTCCAGTAGCATCTTCTCGTAAGTAAATTTCCCCAGCTCTGGGACTAAGTCTTGGTGCAAACCTCGGGACTTTCTCGGGGGTTTATATACATGCTTGACCAGGTGCGGTGTGTACGTGTAATTATTAGTTATTTACCATATGTCAAATGCTTTTTTAAAAACGATCACTTGATCTAGTGTGTGTGTGTGTGTGTGTGTGGGGGGCACGCGACCAACACCTTTAGGGTGACAAACACCAGCTCCCTCTCCAGTTAATGGGGGATCGATAGCTGTGTAAATGATGAGCGACACCAGTGCCAGCCCATTCCTCACCCACCTGTCGTCCAGAGGTGTTTCCCAAAATGATAGTGACGGCGTCAGGTGTTATCGTAGGTGATAGGGAGTGATGCAGTATGAATATTGGAAGTAGTAGTAATAGAAATAAAAAAGTAAATAGTATTAGTAGTAGTGGTAGGTAGATTTATTCTGAATAGTAGTTAAAGTAATAGTAATAGCAGTTACGGGGGATAAAATAAATAATCGTAGTGGTATTAGCTGATCGAAGGGGATTCAGTTCAATGTGCTTTATTCCATAATACGCGGTACAGTATAAATACGCATCACATAGCAGCATCAGTAGTAGTGTTAATGGAAGCAGCAGTACTAGAAGAAGCAGGCGTAGCGATATCGGAAGTAGCTTATCAGTGGTGGGTGAAAATGCTTATACAGAGAAGCCCTCGAGTCGTATCAGGTTGCGTGGGGCCCTCGAGGCGAGATACGTCGACCAGATTGGTGGGGAGCCTCGGAGGGCGCTGAGGTAAATGATAGGGGAAGCAAGGGGTGAGTGAGAGGGAAGGAGCAAGGGTAGGAAGAAGAGGAGAGAAGGGAGAGGGGTGGTGTGTGCTGAGGACAATTAGGGTGTGGAGGGAAGAAAATAGGATGGAGGTGGTGGCTCAAGCAGGAGGGAGTGTCTCTTGTGTTGATGGGGTTAGTTGTTACGACTTGCGACTGCTAACATTCTCTCGTCCTGACAGACTCATCTCGGGTGATTGTATCAGCCTCTGTTGTTGTGGCTTTGGAGGTTCTGAAGAGGTGCTCTGTGTTCTGTGGAGGTGCTGGAAACTTTGTGAAAGGATTTTTTTCTTTTTGATGGTGATGAATGCTCTGTGGAGGTGTTGGATAACAAATAAGGGAGCTTTCTTGTGAACCTAAGAGCAGTCGATCAAGACGCATCAGGTGCGTCAAGCTAATCATCGAGTATTCAGCACCAGTGTGGAGCTCACATTTAACAATCACCAAAGGAAGTCAGGGTTTGTCCAGGAGCTCAGGGTCATGAACAATGAGGCAAAAAATAAGGAACTTAACGAAAACGAGTTGCTTCTCCCATGTTAATTGGCTCCTCCAAAACATGGGAGACCTGATCCCTGGGGTGTTGCTGGGCGCTGAAGACCCAAATTGAGAAGTTACTGGGTAAATAATTTTTATCCAGAATTTTTGAGCAATTTTCCTAGTTTTTTCTGGTAAATGATACAACATAAATTGTAAATATATACTCAGAAGCAATGCTGTTGACAGTTCTTGCGCTGCTGTCAGCAGGATGAATACGGAACGCACAATAAATTTGGTTTCGGTGGCAGAATCTGTATCTTACATTCTTTGTAAAAAAAAAAAAAGGGACGACCTAGAGTTGCGTATCACATTAATGAAGTCAAACTCCATACATAGTTTCAAGAACAGATGAGAGAGGGTCCAAGGGCTATAAACCAACCACCAGTCGGCTGAAGGTTAAGAGGTAAGGCCAGGAGCTGAAGCTTCACAGATACAGGCACAACTCGAGGAACACATCCAGTTTCTAAACCCACAGAGACAGTATTTCAGGATTGGTGTTCTTAGTTTGTAATTAAGAGCAGAGTAAACTTACACAAGTGACAGTTAGTTGTATGGAAAAATGTTACTGCCATGAATGTAAACAATGGTCACTAGGGGCCCTTCCTTCCCAAAGGGCTGCTGGCAGGGAAAGGAAGGAAGGAAGGGTGAACGTGAGTGTATGAGTGTAGATAGAACGAATATTGCACAAAAAATTTGGATGAAAGGGCAAAGGTGTTTACACTTAGCACACCTTCATCGGATGCTTATTCAGTTCGGGAACCTTGGCCACCAGGAATGATGCAGAAGGGAAACCCTTTGGCCACCAGGAATGATACAGAATGGAACCTTGGCCACCAGAAATGAACAGAAGGGAAACCCTTTGGCCACCAGGAATGATGCAGAATGGAACCTTGGCCACCAGGAATGATACAGAATGGAACCTTGGCCACCAGGAATGATACAGAATGGAACCTTGGCCACCAGGAATGATACAGAAGGGAAACCCTTTGGCCACCAGGAATGATGCAGAATGGAACCTTGGCCACCAGGAATGAACAGAATGGAACCTTTGCCCAGGAAGGGATACAGAATGAAACCTTGGCACCAGGAATGATGAAAGAATGGAACCTTGGCCACCAGGAATGATACAGAATGGAACTTTGGCCACAGGAATGATACAGAATGGAACCTTGGCCACCAGGAATGATGCAAAGGAACCTGGCCACCAGGAATGATACAGAAGGGAAACCCCACACCAGGAATGAACAGAATGGAACCTTGGCAACGGAATGATGAAATGGAACCTTGGCCACCGGAATGATGGAAGGAACCTTGGCCACCAAGAATGATACAGAATGGAACCTTGGCCACCAGGAATGATACGGGAATGGAACCTGGCTACCAGGAATGATGGAATGGAACCTGGTACCAGGAATGATACAGAATGGAACCCACAGGGGAATGATACAGAATGGAACATTGGCCACCATGAATGATACAGAATAAACCTTTGGCCACCAGGAATGCTGCATAATGGAACTTTCCACCAGGAATGATGCATAATGGAACCTTGGCCCCCAGGAATGATGCATAATGGAACTTTTGACCACCAGGAATGAGGGTGAATGGAACCTTGGCGCCAGGAATGATGCAGAATGGAATTTGGCCACCGGGAATGATACAGAATGGAACCTTGGCTACCAGGAATGATGCAGAATGGAACCTTGGGCCACCAGGAATGATGCAGAATAACCTTGACCACCAGGAATGATCCGGAATGAAACCTTGGCCACCAGGAATGATACAGAATGGAACCTGGCCACCAAGAATGATGCAGAATGGAACCCGGGCCCCAGGAATGATGCAGAATGGAACCGGGCCACCAGGAATGATGCAGAATGGAACCTTGACCAAGGAATGATACAGAATAAAAAAAAAACATAGAGGCCGCCCAACATAAAAAACTAACTTCCGAAGAAATGAGACTTACCCATCAGTTCACTGCTCAGTAAGTCGGTGAATTACACACACACACACACACACATACACACACACACACACACACACACACACACACACACGCACATCTGGGATTTATAGTTAAATTTTCAAATCAAGTTTTCAATATTTCTAAAGTTCTTCTGCAGTTCTGATATGAAAGTAAAATTATCTATAATCCCCAAGGAAAAAGTATGATTTCTGTAATTTTTTAAAGACGTCCAATTTGTTGATAAATTTCATGAAATTGGCAAATTAGTTCAAAAACGCCAGATTCAACAAACAAATAGTTCCAGTTAAGATACATTAGCATTAAGGATTTGAAGGACCAGAAGAGGCATTCAATAGTTAGTGAGAAACTATATTTAATAAAATCGTCATTTAAAATTGACATAGTTCAAAAACGAAAATTTACCTTATTAAAGTTCACCAACACGGAAACTTCAAGTCTATTAAAAAAAACCAGTAATAGTTCTGAATAAAACGATTCAAACTTTTCTAACAATTTCATTAAAAAATTAATTACACCTAGACAACCCCAAAATTATATGTCTTTCCTTCTTATGAAATGCGTCAACGTTAATAGTTTGAAGCCGATAAGACGAGACGTTCTCTTGTATTGAATAGAAATCAGTATCAATGGTTAATATAAAGGTAAATTGGATTTGAGTGAGACCCTTGCTTTCAAAAACACTAGATGAAAATTTGAACCACCGGAAGAGGCATTTCCAGTTATCGCACGGATTCCAAAAGGGTTACAGATAGGAAGTCACTGATTATGCAGACATTTCGGGTATTTAGATTAATTTTGTCCCCAGGATGCGACCCACACCATCGGCCAGGTACCTACTTTCTCCTATGTGAACAGTGACAGCAGGTGTCAAGAAGACCGCCCAGTGTTCCGATTAAATGGAATAAAAATTTCAAAATTTTACAGGTGAAAACATACGAATTCGCCTGCACCATCGCCAAATTTGACACCTTGTAGACGCTTGCAGCATACTGCATGTTTTGGTTGTTGGAGCCATTCTTTGGGCATCGGGCCCCCACACATGCCAATTTCCCAGAATTTTTGACCAGTTACCGTACATTAGAGTTGAAAATTTGAATTGATTGGAAGAGGCATTCTCTGTAATGGGAAATAAAAGTAAAGGAGGAAGGAAACGAATTCCAAAACAGTTTAATGTCACATTTTCATTACTGTCTATAGTCCATATATTAATGAACTCAAATTAATCTGTATAAACAACTGTCACGGGATTCATTTAAAATTGTAACACCTCGGGAGACGGTTAATTTTTTTTTGGGTTTTGGTTTTTGGGAGGATCTAAAGGTTTCGCCCCCGGGTTGGGGACCTCGGCTTGGCGGGCCCCGGCTTGCTTTACCTCGGCTTGGCGGGGCCTCGGCTTGGGGGCCCCCGGTTGGGGAGACGTATATATGTGGTTCATTACAATGCTACCAGAGCAAGGGGGAGTCCCATTCATTCCCCCTCATACCCATAACACAAGGTTTTTCGGGATCCCCCAATAATCCCAAATTTTTTTCCCAAAACCAACATCGGGGGTGCCCACGCCCCCTTAAAACACCAAAACAAAATTAGTTTAAAAGTAACCGAACAAAGGTACCACGGGGGCATCTCCTTTGGGGTAGAATTTGTGATAAGTTTTAGGGGGGAAAAACCCAAGACCCCTGAACACAAGGATCAACGAACACAGAAATGCTTCCAGCCAGATAACACGAGCAAGTTTGGGGCGTTTTTTCATCGCAACAGGAAAAACCCCGCCGGATGAATTTCCCCGACCCCAAAAACTAGTCAAAAGAGGCACGCGAACGGGCCCCGGCTTAGAATCGGCAAAAGGTCAAGACGAAACCAACAAAAAAAAAGTCGGGCAAATTTTAATTTAAAAAATTACCTAACTTATTGGCCCGAAAAATGATCCCCCCATTACGTAAAATTTAAATGAAGGAGTTTTTATAGTCAGCCCCCCAAGGCCCACCAATTTTTTATGCTTTTTTTTTCTGCTTTTTCCCCGGAGTTTTTTTAAAAAACAAGTGAGCGCTCAGTTTACGTCTCATCTCATGCATTTCCACTATATCTATCTCTTTCATCAGTATGTGAATTGATTAAATTCCGGCAAATTTTTTATCGATTCACTTTAAAACCCCGCACGTTGTATCTTATTAAAAATTTCCGGAATAAGAAAATTTTTGAATTTTTTTCTTTCCCAAAAAAAAGATTTATACAACTATGTACACTATATACAGCAGAATAAGTATTAGTGCACCCAAAGGGGAAGTAAAGGGAAAAAACAGCAGCCAAGAGACAAGAAAACAACCGGATCAACCAGGACAAATTTTGGAAATGAAAGGTTAAAAAACTACATGGTAACCACGCCCCCTTTTAAAAATTGCCATTTTCCATTTTTGGGAGGCCCCGAACTCACGTGGGGGTTTCGATGATGGGGCCCGATCGTGGCCCCCAGCAACAGGGTTTCCCCCGTTTGGGAGGCCCCCCTTATGGGGGTTTTAACACCCCTTAGAATAAGGTGACGTACTTTTTACATGCAACAACCTTCCGGGGCTTTAGTTTTGTTAAGGCACATTTACCAACCCACACCCCCCCCTCATTAACCATTCATCTTACTTTCCCTTTTTCTTCCCCCCTTTTTTCTTCTTCCCTCTTCGTTAAAACAATATTTTATCAAGATTCCTCCACCCTTTTTCAAAAAATTTCCTCCACCTTTTATAAAAAAAGATTATTCCACTCTCTAAAGATTTTTTGGGAAATTTTTAAAACCAAATGAAAATTTAACAGGGCCTTCCCGTTTAGTGTTTTTTTAAAAAAAACTTAGAAAAAAGTAATTCCCTTTTTAATTTCACTTTAACCCCAAAAATATTTTTTTAAAATTTAAGGGGAAAAACCCACAATGTTACTTTTTTTTTTTCCCAAAAAAAAAAAGAAATAAATTGTATAGTGGGAAACCCCCAAAAACCCACCCCCCCCCGCCAACATTAAAAGGGCCCCTGACATCAAATTTTCGTTTTTTATCCACAGCAAGCCATTATTATGGGGAAAACTTTCCTCATCCCTTTTTCCGTGCCAGCATAAAAACTATCATGTTTCACGAAAAAACCTTACGCCGCGGCCTTACCTTTTTCATGGTAATTTTTCCCAACACACACACACACACTCACGCCCCACAGTCTCCAAGGTCGCCCCTCAAGAGCTTGTTGACAAATCCCTATCATATGTGAACACGTGGGGGCCCCCGACACGGGGGGGCAGCAGCACCGTGCAGGAGTACTCGTGCCGCCCCCCGTTTACCCCAAAACCCCGCGCTTCCCTGACGCTGCATTACGGTTTTAAAAAGAGTGCCAGAATGTTTTTTGGCATTTTCCCTTACGAGGAAGGCGATCTCGTAGCTGTTGTTTCCCTCGTTATTCTGTTGTTGTTATCTTCTGTTGTTTTCAATGTAGTTTTTGTTGTGCTCGTTACCTGTGTGTATGTATTTACCTATTTGTGGTTGCGGGGGGGCGAGCCATAGGCCTTTTTTTGTGTGTGTGTGTGTGTGTGTGTGTGTAGGGGATGGAAACCCGAAAAAGATTTTAAATGTTATCCCCCTATTAATTCCCCCCAAATCCCTCTCTCTCTCTCTCTCTCTCTCTCTCTCTGCATCCCCCCCATTCCCTTCATTCTGTACTTCCCCCCTCTCCTCCATACATCTTTTTCCCCCCCTCTCACCCAACATCTCTTTTCCTCCTTCCAAAACCCCCTTCCTTTCCCCCCTACATCCCTCCCCCCCCTTTTTCCCCTATACCTCCTCTTTTCCCCCCCCCTTTCTTTTTTTAATTCCCTTTTTTTCCAAATTCCCCCTTTAGTCTTTTCCTCACAATATTCCCTTTTTTTCCTCCTCATTTTAAATTTTTCCCTTTCCCCCCCCATTCTTTTTCATGTTCTTTTTCCCCCCATTGCTCACTTTTTCAATCTCACCTGGGTAATTTTCAAAAGTTCCGGTTTTTTTCCAAAAGGTTGTTATGCTAACCATTTGTTATATTTTTTAAATAGCTGGTAAGATAGAAGTCAGCTGTGATGGTAATGTTGTCAGATGTTGAGGTTTTTTGGGGGGGAGGGTTTTGGAAAGTCAGGTTGCCACCGGGGGTGAGGTCAAATTTGGGGAAAATGGGGAGGTCATCATGGGGGACAGCTGGCCGTTCCGTTGTCAGCTGGTGAGGGTTATGCCAGCTGGCGAAGCCAGGGGGAAGTCATTTTGGGGGGCCCGGTGAGGTCATGTTGTCAACTGGGGGTTTTGGGTCAGCTGGTAAGGTCAGCTTGTCAGCTGGCGAGATCATGTTGTCAGCTGGTGAGGTCATAAAACCCCCTTTGGGGGTCGTGCCAGCTGGGGGGGGGAATATGCCCTTTTCCCCAAACACAATTAACCACAGAGGAGAGGGAAAAGTTTACGACGACGTTTCGGTCCGACTAAGAGGCACGTCGGGGTTTTTTTACATCACTGAGGGGGTCATCTTGACAAAGAGCCACGACAGGAGACGCCGCCTTTTTCCCCTGACAAAAAAATTACCCAAAAGTACGGATAGCGTTTCCCCAAAATAAAAAGGTCAAACAATTTCTTTTGGGGCAAAAAAAAAAGCCCCTTAATTCCCCCGTCTTTTCCCCTTTTCAGAAAAACGAACAGCTTCATGATAATCTTTCCCCGAACGCAAAGGCCCCCACATTATCTTTTATTGTTTTCATAGCCCCCAAATGAATTTTGGGGTTTTAAAAGCGTTTACGGAATGCTTCCCCCTTATTTTCAGCACCGCCAAATACAAAAATCCCAAAAGGGATTTTTGGCCCCACGTTTGTGAAGGTTTCCCCCTTTTTTAATCCCCACAGGTGTTTCAGGGGGGGATGATCCTGCCGGCAAGTTTTTTTTTTGTAGGGGGTTCAAAAAGGGCCCCCAGCAGGTGTTTATAGCTTCATGACACCCAGGGTTTTTGGGCCTGGTCATGGAAGTTTCAGCATATTTGGGGTGAGGGGGCATGATGGTTCCTTTTCGGAGTTTGTGACTGGTCATGGTTTTTTTCCCCGGGTTTTTTTTTCGGTCATGATAGTTTCAGGTGCTTATGAGGGGCCAAATGGTTCCAGCAGGTGTTTGACTGGTTAAAAGGCCTTATTTGACCATTTGGGGGAATTAAATTTTCCCCTTTTGGGATGGAAAAGTAAAAGGTTTGGGGCCAGGGGAAAGGGGGCGACATAACCCCATCATAGATCCAAAAGACGTCGCTGGAACCTTCCCCACCCTAACACACAAACAAAAAATAAAATTTTTAGCAATCCTTTTGGGACCGTTATCAAATCAAAATTGGGGAAAAGGGGGTCCATTTGTATGGTTATAAAATTTTGTCCTTTTTGGGGCCCCCAGCGGGGGCCAATATAACCAGTTGAGAAAAGATGATAAAATGGGACGTCAATAAGCAATGGGGACGCCACTGTAAACATTGGGGATGTCAATATATTAATTTTGAGAGGTCTATAAAACAATTGAGAAAAAAACTAATAAATTGAGACGTCATTATATCCAGATGGGACGTCAGAAAAACCAGGGGGACGTCAATATATCCATTTGAAATACGGGGTGAGACGAACGTTAATAAGACGTCAAAAACCCCCCTGAGACGTTAATATAACAGGCCCGGGGTGGGGGGAGGGTTCCCCCAAAGATAAGTGGATGTTTTAAAAAACTTGATGAATCCAAGATGCCCAGCCCCCGACCCCGGGATCCATATATTGCCACCTCCACAGGGCTGTAAGGAAAAAATAAGGGGTTTTTTTTAAATTTATTTCCCCAAAGGATTTTTTTCCATATTTCAGTCTTAGATGGGGCTGAAAGGCGTTTTACTCAATTTTTGGGGCTAAAAAGTCCACGCATAACCGCCGTCCCTAGGTAAAAAATTTTTTCTTGAATACAAGAACTGCCCCAGTCCCCCGTTTTGACCAGAACATAAATTTTTCCTTTTCTCTTTTAAATTTGAGCGAGGGGGGTTGGCCCCACCATATACGGCGGGAAAAGCTGTCTTGATTGTAGAATCCCTTTTAAGAATCCCCGCCCTTTTTTCGAGGGGGTTCACTTGCGATTGTCTCACTTTTCCCTTTTTTCAGTCGGGGAAACTGGGGCCCCTTCGGGGAAAAAAATGAATTTTTATTATTCATTTAAAAGCGCAACAGGTTTTTATTTTATTTCCCGACGTTAGTGGAGAAATGATAAACGGGCGCGAACGAGTAATTTATGTTGTTTTTCGCGCCCCGGCCGCATACCACTGGGGGTCGATGACCCGTTCTTGCGGTCCCAATCTGCCCCCCCGTGCTGCTTTTTTGGGGGGTTTTCCCCTGCGGGGCCCGGGGGTGCCACGAGGTGCCCCGTGGTGCTGTGGTCACAAAATTTTGGGAAAACTGTTTACAGTACATCTGGTAATTAAATTTTTTCAGCCAGACTGCCTTCCGGCCCCCTTTTCCCCCCCGGGTGGAAAGGGGGGGGGCCCCCCTTAAAAGGGAAGGGGGGGCAAACCCCCCTTTTTGGAGAATTTTCCCCCACGGGGGGGAGCGAGAAATTCACTTAAAGTGAACTACTCATCACTTAACATTTTTTTTTTTCCCCGCCATCACTCCCCCTTTTTTTTTTCTGAACAGTTTTTTTTTTGTGTGGTTTCTGGAGAATCACAAAATTTTTTTTTTGTTTTCAACACTGTGTAATTTTAACGGCACTAATTTATCTATTGTACGCTTATTCACCACCTTCCCCCAAAATCAACTGTCCTGATGATTCCTTTGGGATCGGGGTATATGGTCACAATTTTTCCAAGAGGCCATTGGGACCTGGGGCCATCATTGTTAATAATCACTATGTCACCAGGTCAAAAAAGGGCTTAAATTTTTAAAAAACCAGCCCATAAAAATTTTTTTCCCAAAGGGGGGAGATAGTTTTCGCCAAATTTTCCCAGCGTTCAATCACTTTTTTTGGGTTTTAAAATTTTTTTCGTCTGAGTTGTTCAGGTTCAAAATAAAGGGGCCCTATATTTTTTTTCATTCAGGGGGGGAACAGGTTTGCCCGCCATGTAGTAAATGAGATAGATTTTAAAATTTTTAAATTTTTCCAGATCATCGGTAACATACGTTAAAGGTCTGTTGTTGACTTTATTTTTTTATTTCCATTGACTGTACGAAATTTTTTTTAAGTCGATTCTCTGACGATGAAGAGTTTCCTTAAACAACGTTTCAAAACCCCCATTTTTTCTCGTAAAATCCGCCGTGCCGGGGGGGTTTTGGGGAGGAATGAATTCCAACGAAATTTGGGGCGTTGATTCAAAAATTGTTGTACTTGGGGCTGCAAAAAAATTTGTTTATGGGGCAGCACCTGCAAAAATTGTTGCTTCCCCCGGATATCATCACCGGGGACATGCCCCGGCCCCGAAACCCTTTTCTAAATAATTTGATAAAGGTTTCAGAAAAATATCAGGGCTCCTAGTTCCCCAAAAGGAGCACGGTTTTAAAAAACAGATGTCCCCCTTGATAAAAATTTTGGTAACCCCTTTTTAGTTAAAATTATTGGTCCTTTTAAAATCTACACCTGAAAATTTAAAAGGGGAGTGACATGACATATTTTTTCAGAAGGGATGGAGGTGGCCCGGGGATACTGACATCCCCCTTTCATAATGACAAAGTAATACAGCCCCGATTTGTTTCTTCACTTTGTCGCCTTTGGGGAGGATCCAGGGGGATTGACGTTTTGACAAAGAGTGTCAGACACCACCATAAAACCACGTTACGGGGGGCATTCTGAATAATCATTTTTGTTAGCCAATGTTTTTTTAAATACTGGATGTATTTTTCCCCTTTAGGGGGGAAGAATTATGAATTCTTCCCTGACATCTTATAATTTTTTTTTGAGTGGGGTAAAGTCCTAAAGAATTAATCATATCAGGTTTCTTTGGTGATTTATCCTGAGTTTCAGAAATTTATACTCTGAAAGAGAAAACATCTTTCTTATTAACTTTATCCAGTATTTAATTTCAAGTAATTCATAATTGGGTTTTTTATCCCTTTAATGAATTTAAAGAAAGACCCGTAACCTTAAGAGTTTACCCAAAGATGAGTATTTAGATTCCATAAAGACTATTTTTTGTGTCTGTAGTTTTAAACAGATTTTCTGGTGCAAACAGACTGCTTCATAATGTTTTTTTGTTGGCCAGTTATTTTCATTAGAGAGCCGTTATGTCCGTGGAGCCATAATTTATTATCCACAAAGTTTTGAGTGGACACCACGTGACAACATGTCAGCTGGATTCTCTTGTGGAGACGAGAAAAAAGATAGCCCTCTGCATCTCTTTATTTTGTTTCCCATTCTTTTACATAGACCAACTTACCTTATTATTTCAACCACTGGAGAACTGCTTCCCTTGTCACCCGGGTCACAGTTTTTTCAATAGTAAGATGATCAATACTTTTGAGAAGAGCCAATTTTGTACCACAAAAGTGCCGTCAGTTCCAATTGTGGTACTGTTCTGACCTTCAAGGGGAAAAAAATCCTTTGAAGTAATTAAAGTACTTCCGTCAGCCGTAAGCTACAGCCATAACCTTGGGACGCATCACGAACACATTAATGTATTGTTTCCCTTGACCCATTTGTCTGGGAAATTTAATTTGATGAAGGTTTTTAAATTCCTGGATATTTCATCCCATTCTTGATCATTTTTGAGGCAAGTTCTCATCCCAACTATTTTGGCTTCCATGCATCTTGCACAAGCATTTTACCTTTTAATGGTAATTGGTGGACGAGTCCTAGAGGATCAAAACATTGTGATACCTCTGAAGAAAAATACGTTTAGTGGAGTGTACTGGATTTATTGTTTATCCTTTTGAGACTCAAAGTGTCTTCCTGTGTGTTCCAATTGGGGCCAAGCATGTTGTTTATCCAGAATTTCAGCTTCAGGGAAATCTTCTTTGATAGTTCCCTTAATTGATTTGAATTAGTATTCCACATCCTTAGAGGCATATTTGCCCCTTTTTTATCTCCTTGTTAGCTTCATAAGGATTTCAAATCCTCCCTTTATTCACAGTAAATTTGAAGAATCCACATAGAAACTTTTCAAGATTTCTTGAAGGACTTTCAGATTTCTTCAAATGTTTAAGAGAAGCCCTTAGTAAGAATGGAGAGATGTTGCACCAAATAATACTGACTTGAAACATAAGCCCCAGGACTTTGAGGATCATGTGGATTTTTCTGGCCCAAGAATCGAGTATAATCTCTATCTATTTCTTGTAGTCCTACCTTAAGAAAGCTTTGGAAATATCAGCCGTGAGGAAAAGGATTTGGCGAAATTTAAAGCACGTCTCCAAGCTTTTCAGTTAGTGAGGGTCCGGTCATCGACAGCTTTCTTCCACATCTTTTTTGCACGTGCGCGCAATTTATCAACACGGGGGAGTGGTTTCAGAAATTTTCCTGACTCCGTGGTGAGGTAGATAAGAGCATCTTTTTTTCAACTTATCTTCGACTATTTTCTTTAATGAAACTAACTTTTCTTGTATGATATTAACATAGACAGTTAAGCTCTGGATTCTCCTGAGCTCTGGAAAAGCCTTTGTCCGAAAGCCATGATAATTTGGTAGATGTGGTGGATTTAATTTCCATGGAACCAACCCAATACTCCATCTTCATATTTGACAGTGTCCAAATATTGGTTATAAGTCTCCCGACTCGGCTTGGTTTATTTTTCATCTATACCTATCGATTCAAATCCCACAACTTATCAACTTGGTTCATTCATTTTCCAGTAATGATAATTTTTGTTGTTTGGGACAGATCAGCAGTTATTCTTGTAACTAGTACATTTTTAATGAATCAATTCAGCCTTTCTGCTTTGAGAGGAATTGGACCACAATCATATGGCCTCCAGCTGTTTTCAGCAAGTGAACTCCATGTTTACTTACTATATTTTCCACAAAACAGTGATAGTAATCACTTCCAATGATTAAATCAATTGGACTAATTGTGTCCGTCTGTATGTCAGGACAGGCTAACTTGACCTTGGCCGCCTTCAGTGCTGCAACTGTATCTCTTATTCCCGGATCTGCACTGACTTAGGCAAATCATCGACTACCACAGCTTCTACTGTCTTTTTCCTGTTTCCTAGACCAACAGTGAATCTGGCTAGGTCATATTTCTGCTTACCAGAACTTTGGAAAAATCCAGCTATTTCTAACTGTATTTTGGCATGGGGTTGTTTATTCAGTTTTTGCAACACTGTTCGTCTTATAAAAGACCTTTGTGAGCCTTGATCAAATAATGTTAGCACATTGGTTTTGTGTAATTTATGTGATAACTCTACTCGAGCTATTGGGAGAGCAGTCGATTTAGACTTATCTCTCACATTCAATGCTGCTGTTTGTTGACTTCCTGACTCTGTGGAAGTCGGTTGTTCAGCATAAGTGCTTGGGCATAATGCTGTATGATGCATTCCCTTGCATTTAAAACACTTCTTCAGTGAGCATTTACCTCCCTTGTGTTCACCTAAACACTTAGTGCACCTTTTCAGCTGTTGAGCACGTTGTTTCCGTGCCTCCATTGTTGTGTATTGAATGCAATACTGTGCCCAATGTGTTCCATCACAAAGTACACATTTTGGAGTATGTTTATGTGTGACAGTCTGTTTACTGTCTGTTGTGTTCACAGCTTGATAAGTGCCTACATGGGATTTCCCATTATGTGGTTTAGTGGGAGTAGGTACACTCTTTTTGTACTGAGTTGAAGGTTTATTATCCACAACAGGATTGGTGGATTTCTCATCTTGTCTCGTTGCTTGCATGCATGAGACTATTGTTTGTAAACCCTTGCTAATTTCTTCACAAGTGAAATAGCGTTTATTGAACATAATATTTAAACGTTCAATGGTTTGTGTTGACAGTTTATCTTGTATAATACCACTGATAAACCAATCACATTGCCTTAGATCATATTTAACTCCTAGAGTTCTAAGACTATTGTCTAATGTGATCCTAAATGACTGTAAGTCTGAAAGACAATGTTTGGGTGGTTTCAAGCTTGATATTAAGACTGCATGTCTAACCCTGGCTTTGTCAGCATCAAGATAATTATCTGCTAAGACACGTAAAGCTAGAGCATAATTGCCTTTGACCACCGGAAATGATTTAATCAGTTCATAGGGTTCACCTTTCACGAGATATCTGAGATAATTGAACTTAGCTATCTCATCTTTGTCAGTACGTGAATTCACTAAAGAATTAAACCCACTAATGAACTCTTCATAATCATTACCTTCAAAAATAGGCATAGCCAATTTGGGAAGAGTTGGTAAGGTAACACCAGGTGTGACAGGTGTTGCAGGTGTTGGGACAAGTGTCTGCTGACCACTGGTTGTAGGTCTCTGTGACAAAGTTTTGCGGCAGATAGCCTGTATTCCTGTCCACCTTAATTGTTGTCCACTAAAGGCATCCAAGACACTTTTAATTTCTTCCCCTGTCGGATTGGAATCTAGAAATTCCTTTTCGTATATCTCGTAGCCTGAATTAATGATTTCCAGACGTTTATCAAATAATTGAGATTTAATTTCCAACTGATCATAGTCTATATTTGTGTCTTGGGTTAAACCTATACAGACTGAAATTAATTGCTCCAATTGAGTAATTTTCGTCTGTAACGTGCTGAATTTTGTGGTTAATGACGACATCTTGCTAGTATAATGACTAACAGCACACTTAGAGTGTTTAAAAAACTCCAGCTGAGTTTGTTTAGACTGCGTCAGCACACTACTGACCCACTAACCGTGTCTTTCAAGGTCAGTGGCCTTGAGGTGCAGAGTACATATGGACGAAACAACACGAAGGTTTGTTTATGTCCTGAACTGCTGTCTCAGCTAAACTGAGTCTCAGCACTGACGTCACTTCACACATGAAAATATTTCACTGTATACACATTACACATATATATTCAATGTTTATATACATACATATATCACTGTTACAATGTTAATCAATATGAAAGTTTAAACTTAATATCACTTCCTATATTATATAAGAGACAAACATAATACACAGTTTCTTCTCTTAATTTGTGTCTATAAACATTATAAACACTGTGTGTATATATAAACTGTTTATACTATACACATTCACAGACCAGCCATGTGCCAGTCAATCTGCTTCTCGCTGAGTTAAGCAGAATTTGAAGTGTTGCTCCCGCGTGGGTGAGTGGGGTAGTGGGGGAGTGGCCCCCCAGAAGTACTGTCCCCCAACCATGGGTGACCCGACTACCGTTTTCTTCTTGGGTGTCGGGTGAGCGCCTGCCACCTCGCGTTTTCTATGCCTCGCGAGAGCTTCCCATACTCTTTGATTGAGAGTAGGGACCCATATATTCTGGTTTCTTCTGTAAAAACAATAGTTTTACAGCTTTTCTCGAAGGACCTTGGATCGTAGACATTTATACACTGGAGTATAAATCTTTGGACCACCATGTGGCCACTTTCCTGGTTCGAATACGATCAACGTTCGATTCGTAATGACCAAACTTCCGGTTCGTAATGAACAAACTTCCGGTTCGTAAGGACCAACATCTGGAGGATGGGTACCAACGATAACGTGGACTGTATGTTACTTAATACTTAGCTTCTTGATGAATCCAAGATGTCGCAGCCATCCCCGACACCTTCTCAGGGGATCCATATATTGCCACACTCTCCACAGGGCTGTAAGGTAAACATCAAGGGATTTATTATAATATATTGCCCCAAAGGAGCGTATGTCCATATTTCAGTCTTAGATGGACTGAAAGGCGTTTTACTCACTGTTTTGGACTAAAAAGTCCACGCATAACCGCCGTCCCTAGGTAAAAATTTGAATGTTCTTGAATACAAGAACTGCGCAGTCCCCTGTTTTGACCAGAACATCAAATTCTTACCTTGCTCGTGTAACTTTGAGCGATGGTGTTGGCTCCACCATATACGGCGGAAATGCTGTCTTGATTGTAGAATGCCGCTGAAGAATCACCGTCTTGTTTCGATGGAGTTCACTTGCGATTGTCTCTACGTTTCTCCTTTTTGCAGTCTGAAGCTGCGCACACTTCTGAATATACTGCAATGTTGATATTATTCACTAAACGCGCTGGAACAGAGTTCTTATCTTATTTCCCGACGTTAGTGGAGATTAAATGATATAACGGACGCGAACGAGTAATGTCTATGTTGATTTACGTCGCCTCGCGCCGCATGACCACTAGAGTCGTATGACCCGTTCTTGTGGTGGCCAAATTCAATCTGACCGCTCGTGCTGCTCTTTTGCAGTCTCGTGCAGCCATGTGGTGCCACGAGGTGCCTCGTGGTGCTGTGGTCAGCACAATTCTTGACACACTGTTGACAGTACATCTGGCATGAATTAAATTGTTTTTGCAGCCAGACGCGCCTCCTCTTTCCTAAGGGTGGAAAGGGTGAGGGCCCTTACCAAGGGTAGTAAGGGCGCATACCCCCCTCCTTTGGAGAATTTTCTCCACAGGAGGTCTATATAACCAATTAAGGATTTAATATAATAATTTTAGGCGCTTCTGTGCAACCAACGGAGGCAAAAGAAATCCTAAGGAGGCTGTCTGCCTGTCTGCCTACAAGAGGACTCAGGATGCGTGTCTTAAGGTCGAAGTGTCGTTTGTCTTCAGGTGATGGTGCCCTTAAATCTGATTTCCCCTGAGATGGGGAAATCAGGTGCGTATGTGTGTATGTGTGTGTGTGTGTGTGTGTGTGTGTGTGCACGTGGGTGTTTACAAGCTATACTTATAGCGCCCCTTGTGCTTAGCGAGTCCTATTGCATTTAAGTTCACAGTTTTATAGTACAGGGTCCATCTATTTGAAACACCCTGTACAATCTCCTTTGAATCCCAATCGTAAAGTCTATCAGACTTTTTTCTCTCTGTTAATAATGGTGAATTTTTGTTCTTGACTATGCAGTCTGGTGCTCCAGCCAGTTACGAAGTCTTGTGTTCCAGTCAGTGATGCAGCTAAGTGTTCCAGCCAGTGATGTAGCTTAGTGTTACAGCCAGTGATGTAGCTTAGTGTTCCAGCCAGTGATGTAGCTTAGTGTTCCAGCCAGTGATGCAGCTTAGTGTTCCAGCCAGTGATGTAGCTTAGTGTTCCAGCCAGTGATGTAGCTTAGTGTTCCAGCCAGTGATGTAGCTTAGTGTTCCAGCCAGTGATGTAGCTTAGTGTTCCAGTCAGTGATGTAGCTTAGTGTTCCAGTCAGTGATGCAGCTAAGTGTTCCAGCCAGTGATGCAGCTTAGTGTTCCAGCCAGTGATGTAGCTTAGTGTTCCAGCCAGTGATGCAGCTTAGTGTTCCAGTCAGTGATGCAGCTAAGTGTTCCAGCCAGTGATGTAGCTTAGTGTTCCAGTCAGTGATGCAGCTAAGTGTTCCAGCCAGTGATGTAGCTTAGTGTTCCAGCCAGTGATGCAGCTTAGTGTTCCAGCCAGTGATGTAGCTTAGTGTTCCAGCCAGTGATGTAGCTTAGTGTTCCAGCCAGTGATGCAGCTAAGTGTTCCAGCCAGTGATGTAGCTTAGTGTTCCAGCCAGTGATGTAGCTTAGTGTTCCAGCCAGTGATGCAGCTTAGTGTTCCAGTCAGTGATACAGTCTGCTGTTCTGGCCTTTTTTAATTTTATCTACATATTTTTTTTAAATGCGGCCCTCACACCGCAGTTGCATATTCCAAGTCTGGTCTAACGCGTGTTAAGAATATATATTTTTTTTACTTTTTTTTTTTTTTTAGAATTTTACGCATTAGATATCTGAAATCTATTTCGAGAACTCTCCTGTGTAGTAGTTGAGCTTTTCACTATTGTATTTGTTCAATCTTCTTAGGCTAATGGTTGTTCATAAGGATTTTCTGTCCCATGTTTTCAATATTTTATCACGTAGGCCGTTTTCAGTTATTCCTATTTCCACTACGTGGCATTTATAGACTATGAAATTCAGACTTCGCTTATTAAAAAAAATATATTAAGATGTTGTAGAAATGAAGATGTAAAGTCAATAGAAAAATTTAAAAAGTATTATACTGGTTTAAATTCAGAGTTACTATTTATAAAAAAAAAATATCGCCACTGAATTTTGTTTCAAATATAAAATTGGAAACTGATGATTGAGTTAATTGAAATCTGGATTACGCGGTTATATTCACTGTTAATAAAAAGGAACTACAGAGTAAAAAAAAAAATCATCAATATATTTTTTTCCAGTAAAGCATCTACACTTTCAAGGATTTTATTATCTATAGCAATTTTTTAGTATCTGTTGTTTTTTTATTATATATTTTTTTTATCTTTCGTGATGGCTCTTTTGATTTTTTTTTTTTTTTTTTTTTTAATTTTATCAATTTTTATGCTTTTGTTTTTTCTCGCGAAATGTTTTTTTAGCCATAGCATTTTTGAGCGATTTATCTGCGATCAAAATAATTCGTCAATGAAAAATGTACACTTTTATAAACACACTTGAAACCTGCATTAATGCGCACACATTTACGCATGTATATACCCGCTGAAATATACAGACACCACAAGGATATATAAACCTAGAGATGTGTATCCCTCAGAGTATATATACTGAAAATTTGCATACAGCTTGAATAGCCTTCAATGTAGTCGAAAGACTTCAAACTTAATGCACTATTCAGACATGAACACTCGCTTACACATGTATACAAATATTCACCCATGCACACACATATTTGAATGTGCATGCCCATGCACATTCACACACACGCAAACCACCACACATACGCGCACAGATTCTCCCACACACATACAGACCTCGCCCACCATACCACATACACATAGGGACCTTCCCCATACACCCAGACCAGCCCCTCACAAACACAGACCCACTAGCCCACACAAACCCACCTTAACGTGAATATGCGGGGACCACTAAACTAAACTCAACATTTATATTTTTTTGGTTCCTCATTGGACAACTGTAGATTACGGCAGTATGTCTATATATTTATATATATACCTATATATCTATATATATATAGATATATATACATCTATATATATGTCTATATATATGTCTATATATCTATATATATATACATTTCTATATATATACATCTATATATCTATATATAATATATCTATATATACATCTATATATATCTATATATATATATATATATATATATATATATATATATATATATATATATATATATATATATATATATATATATATATATATATATATATATGCGCTGAGAATCTAATCATATCGAGAATCAGACGAGAGGTCGTGAGGAAAATGGAAGCGAATACATTCATTTAGGACAACTCTACTGACAAAGTTTCGTTCCTTGGATCTTGAACAAATAAATTTAAGATCATTTTAGTCCGAGGACCGAAACTTTTTCAATAAAGGTGTCCGGACTGATGCATCCGTGTCCGTTACCCTCAAGTTGTCAGCAGTCATTTGCCTTATCACTGGATGGGTCAAGATGGGTGTCAGAACACTGACAGCAGTGTATTGAATACTACCATTTTACACCCTGGACTCAAGAACTCTTTTAGTCAAGTGAAAGAATGACGATTATATCTTCGTTTAGGATTATTTTTGTAGCCATGAGAAGGGTGACAATAACACGGAGGGAAAGAACTCGGGTGAGATAAAGTGGAAAAAAAAAAAGGTTATGCGTAGAAAAAAAAAAGGAGAGTTAAGAAAAGTTAAATGGCCTGATCACTTTAAGTGTGTTTTAAGGGAGTGATTTTTCTCACATTGATGAGACTTTTCTGATCTCACAAGACCACCAGTCTTTCTTTTTACAATATTTTTTTTTTTGTACATGTTTATTTATTTACTAAGGGAGGGAGGGAGAGGCGGACACAGTTTTTTATGCCGGTGAGCCAGTCATACATTTCACCGCTATTGCAAGTATGCCTCAGATAGCGTGAAATGTGGCCGGAGATACTGTCAGTTTTGGTATGTATATGGACGCTGTTCTTTACACTGTATTAACCCCGATGAAGCTCTCCTGCCCTGGATGGTAATACTGCTTCCTAGGGTATACATTATATATATATATATATATATATATATATATATATATATATATATATATATATATATATATATATATATATATATATATATATATATATATATATGTCAGGGGAACGCCTTCCACCTGAACAAAATATAATGGAAAAAAAATAAAAAAATTAAAGACTCTTTGGTAGGAAATAAACAAAGAATTTTCTGAGTGTTTACTAAAAAATAAAAAAATCAAAGTATGCCGTTGTGGTTGTGGCAGGATGTAGAGTAGGAGAATATAAGGCCCAGGATGAGTCTCGGGTGTAGACGAGATGGTGGAAGGTTATCCTGGGCAGATGTTAGGGATTCTCGTATGCCACTTGGTCGCGGTACGTAAGACGTAGAAGCGGAAGAGTAGACAAAAGTAGCTAAGTCAGAGAGACGTACATCTAGCTCCTTCAAATCTCGGCGTCTATTCGGGCTGACCAGGCCAGCAGCAGAGCTGATAAAAAAGAAAAGAAAATTGGTTACCACAAGAAAGCAAACATAACACTTAAGAAAGAAAAATGATATATTTTTTCATTTATGTTAATGTAAAAATTTATAATTTTGCACCAAGATAAACTTTGAAAACCTACCTAACCTTATTACAACAAGCGCAATTTAATTTAGCCTAACTCAACTAAATATATTTTAGATACCTTAACATTAATTTAATAATAAACAAACACAATGAAATATATTTTTTTCGTTAGGTTCAGAATGATTTTTGCGAAATTATTGCATACACAAATTTTCGCTTGTCTTATATGGCAAGAAGAGCGTTGCTATTTAAGCCAAAATCGCAAGTTTTACCTAATCGGCACGAAAACTGTATATCTTCTTTGTTTATATCTCAGGTGACATAATAATATATCAAACTGTATCTTGAATGAAGCGTTGATGAGAATCATAGAACATTACGTCACAGTAACCATCTACCCGTATTGCACGTTATTCACCCTTGAAGGTTTATTGATTTAAGTAAATGGAGCTTTCCTGCCGTGTCTCTGATCAAACCCAATTACCTATTACCAGAGGCTCTATATGACCACAAAGGGACGCTGCCCAGTGAAAATAAAACATTTTTAAATTCATTCATTAAATACATCGGGCAATTTCGATGTATTAGCATAAAATCTATCATATCCTACAGATAATATCTCAAATTATTATTACTATTATTATGAAAATCATCATTCAAATATAATGCCAGAGCTTTGCATAAAAATCGACATTAATTACTAAAATTCCATTAATAATTTTTCCGCACTACTGTTAAAATATTTCGTAAATCAAAATGCCACACGTAGCAGCCAGCATCCTCGAAAACCATTATTATCAGAGTTTCATTTTAGAAACAATTGCCATTTTTTTTAAATGAGGATATTTACAAAAGATTTGATTT
The DNA here is from genome assembly GCA_009830355.1 of Cherax destructor. Classification (NCBI taxonomy): domain Eukaryota; kingdom Metazoa; phylum Arthropoda; class Malacostraca; order Decapoda; family Parastacidae; genus Cherax; species Cherax destructor. The sequence continues at coordinate 191,655 of WNWK01001931.1, read as the reverse complement.
CTTTCGAATAGGTGTTCCCGCGGTATTATATATTTTTTAATATAGTGAAAGATTCATTTTTTTTCTTTAAGAGAGAGAGAGAGAGAGAGAGAGAGAGAGAGAGAGAGAGAGAGAGAGAGAGAGAGAGAGAGAGAGAGAGACAGAATAATAAATATCGTCCTCTCACAATCCTTCATACCCTGCCCTCCCTTCCGACGTTAGATCACCTCAGCACAGTGGAGGCGTCTGAGAGATCTGTGCCTCGGTGCCACTCTCCCCCACAGGATGCCGCTTTCTTCCCCACAGGGGGCGGTAAGCAGGCATTCACGACTGGGATATTTCCTTTCCGCCGATGGTACGGGACGAATTACTAGTTTTGTGATGGTGATTTATGCAACATTAGATAGGATTGGTCGCAACACAAGCACGTTGACAGTGTAAATAGGATGTTTATAAAAGCTGAACGTGTTTGAAGCGTCAAACAGCATAACAATCCAAAACTTTGAACTGGAAACGCATTTTTAACCCCTCCACAAACAACAGGTTTTCTTGACTTTGGCTTCAAATATTTACGAAAATTATTCTCCAGCTGTCTGCCTGCCTCGTGACCCCACAAAAATACCTCGCCAATGTCAGAACTCTTCTGTACCTCGCGGAAATAACCTTGCGCGGATTTTCATCAAGCCTAGAACCTGAATGCTTGTTCTCGCCCTCATCCCACAGGAGTACTTGCAGCATAGTGACACACAACATAATTTCGGAGACAAACATGTGAGAGAGGGATGTGAGCAAGATCTGCTTTGCATACGCCAGTATTCCTACATTAGTATTTTGTCTTTATTTTTATTGTAATTACATTATAATCATTTAGGCCAGATAGTAATATTAATTTTTTTTGATACGTTTGCTAAAGATGGATTGAACACATCTTCTCCAGGCTGAAGGACTGATCAATTCATACTCCTAATATTCCTCTGTTATTCTCTGTATTGGACTGAAGAAACCACTGGCTGGAGAACGTTTCCTGAAAAAAAAGATTCCCAAATGTTGCACGAGTGTCTCAATCTTCAACTTGTCGGTTTACCAAACCATTTTTTTTCCCACCGAGGCATAGAAATTCTCTTGGTTCAGTTCCTCTTGTGCAAGGAATAAGTAATCCTGAGAAATGCGAATTCCCAAGCGAGAGGAACTCCAGCTATACCGGAGGGAAACCTTTGAAGCTGCTGCAGCTGATGAACCTTCGCTGGAGTACTTGACGATATCCTTATCTCCCTACTGAAACCTCCCAACTCAGGCTCACACGCTTCAACACTATGTATGTAACCCATTCTGCCGGAGAGAATACGACAGGGAAACAAAGAGTAGGGTATCAGCACACTGCTGATGTATCTAGTTTTCGTAAATAAAATTCTTTCCCTTAAAAAAAAAGGAAAAAAAAAACACATTTACAACAGCGCTGTGGACACTTCACATTTAACCCAGAATTTGGAGAGGAAGGTTTAAATGGCGCTTAATTTCCTACTTGTTCATTATTATGTGGTTAGTGAGGGAGGCAAAGTGGAACAGTTCAGGTGATGGAAAGCTCATTCCGAACATCTTCTGAATCTTGAACGTTTCTGACACCAAAGAGGCAACTAAAGTAATGATGACCTGTCAAGTATGGGATAGTGTTTAAGGTCAGCTGAAGGAGGACTAGCCTATAACTCACTTGATGAACTACTGCAACAGTGACCACTGGCTTTCATGATCAACCACTGCAACAGTGACCACTGGCTTTCATGATCAACCACTGCAACAGTGACCACTGGCTTTCATGATGAACCACTGCAACAGTGACCACTGGTTTTCATGATGTACCACTGCAACAGTGACCACTGGCTCTCATGATGAACCACTGCAACAGTGACCACTGGCTTTCATGATGAACCACTGCAACAGTGACCACTGGCTCTCATGATGAACCACTGCAACAGTGACCACTGGCTTTCATGATGAACCACTGCAACAGTGACCACTGGCTTTCATGATGAACCACTGCAACAGTGACCACTGGTTTTCATGATGAACCACTGCAACAGTGACCACTGGCTCTCATGATGAACCTCTGCAACAGTGACCACTGGTTCTCATGATCAACCACTGCAACAGTGACCACTGGCTCTCATGATGAACCACTGCAACAGGGACCACTGGCTCTCATGATGAACCACTGCAACAGTGACCACTGGCTTTCATGATGAACCACTGCAACAGTGACCACTGGCTCTCATGATGAACCACTGCAACAGTGACCACTGGCTTTCATGATGAACCACTGCAACAGTGACCACTGGCTTTCATGATGAACCACTGCAACAGTGACCACTGGCTTTCATGATGAACCACTGCAACAGTGACCATTGGCTCTCATGATCAACCACTGCAACAGTGACCACTGGCTCTCATGATCAACCACTGCAACAGTGACCACTGGCTCTCATGATCAACGACTGCAACAGTGACCACTGGCTCTCATGATCAACCACTGCAACAGAGACCACTGGCTCTCATGATCAACCACTGCAACAGTGACCACTGGCTCTCATGATCAACCACTGCAACAGTGACAACTGGCTTTCATGATGAACCACTGCAACAGTGACCACTGGCTTTCATGATGAACCACTGCAACAGTGACCACTGGCTTTCATGATGAACCACTGCAACAGTGACCATTGGCTCTCATGATCAACCACTGCAACAGTGACCACTGGCTCTCATGATCAACCACTGCAACAGTGACCACTGGCTCTCATGATCAACGACTGCAACAGTGACCACTGGCTCTCATGATCAACCACTGCAACAGAGACCACTGGCTCTCATGATCAACCACTGCAACAGTGACCACTGGCTCTCATGATCAACCACTGCAACAGTGACAACTGGCTTTCATGATGAACCACTGCAACAGTGACCACTGGCTTTCATGATCAACCACTGCAACAGTGACCACTGGCTCTCATGATCAACCACTGCAACAGTGACCACTGGCTTTCATGATGAACCACTGCAACAGTGACCACTGGCTTTCATGATGAACCACTGCAACAGTGACCACTGGCTGTCATGATGAACCACTGCAACAGTGACCACTGGCTTTCATGATCAACCACTGCAACAGTGACCACTGTCTTTCATGATCAACCACTGCAACAGTGACCACTGGCTTTCATGATCAACCACTGCAACAGTGACCACTGGCTTTCATGATCAACCACTGCAACAGTGACCACTGGCTCTCATGATGAACCACTGCAACAGTGATCACTGGCTCTCATGATGAACCACAGCAACAGTGACCACTGGCTTTCATGATGAACCACTGCAACAGTGACCATTGGCTCTCATGATGAACCACTGCAACAGTGACCACTGGCTCTCATGATGAACCACTGCAACAGTGACCACTGGCTCTCATGATGAACCACTGGTGAACGCCTCCCCTTCCTTGCATTGAACCTGAATGCCTCCCATTTCCCAGGCGCCGTATGACCCCCTACGGATTTGGCGTTTCTCCCAGTGGAAACAGCAATAATCCCTTACGAAAATGAACACCCTCACAGCTAACAGCGTAAACAACAGCTTAACTCGGTTGAGACAGCCTGTCTTGCAGCATGTTGCTAGCAACACTAGTACCAGTATGATGTTTTAAAAGGTTAAACCATTAACATCATGACGGTGTTGAACAGAATAAAAAATAAACAATAACACCTTTTTGATGTTAGAATGATTGGCAATCAAAATATAGTATCATATAATGATACAACCAAAAAATAAAACAATTAGCATGAAAAACATTCTAACTCCTGGGTCACAAAAGAGTCATCGGTCAGAGGTCATAGGATTTTTTTTGTAGTAAAATTGGATATATCAGCAATGTGGTGTTTCTGAGCTGGGGGAAATAGGAAGTGATGGAGGAGGTTGTGGTGGGTGTGTTGTTGGCGTAAAAAGGAAGAGATTAAGGGGAGATTGCAAAGGGAAGGTTGCAGGGTAAAGGGAAGAGGAAGGGGTTTATGGGGAGGTTTCAGAGGAAGGGTTGTAGAGGAAGGGGTTTAAAAGGAGCTTGTGGAGGGAAAGTTATAGGGGAAGAAGTATAGGGGAGGTTGTGAAGGGAGGGGTGGAGATGGGGTGGCTGGGAATGACGTGCAGAGCATTTTAAAACACCGAACGAGAGATGCTGTTGTAATTATTCAAGATGACACGGCCGAGGAGCAACATGGAAGAGATGAGAGCAATGATATTACGTGCTACAGCAGTGCTACGGTGAATACAGTGAAACAGTAATGGTATAGTGAATGCGGTGAAATAGTAGTGGCACAGTGAAATCAGCTATGGTAAAATGCCTGGGATGGTTCAGAAGTGTTACAGTGCAATCTATAATACAGTGCAGAAAACTAGTGTTACAGTGCAATCTATAATACAGTGCATAAATCTATAATACAGTGCAGAAATCTACATTTGCAGTACTGATGGACTCATCCAAAAATTCACACACACATGTAGTTCGAACAGTCAGCTCACAAATGAAATGTCCTAGGTTTGTCTCTGGGTATATCTGGAATACACCTGGACGGTGTTTCGGGGGTCAACGCCCCCGCGGCGCTGTCTGTAACCAGACCTCAGGTAGAGAAAAAAGCAGTGATAAATTTTTGTTACACCAGCTGCCTGTTGTTGACCTAAAGGTCTACTGTTTTGAGTTACATTCTTGGGGTAAAGTTCAAATATTATTATAATTATTATTAATAACAATACGTGAATTGCTTTGCTCGTATAACTACGCACTGGTAATAGTATCTCTCTTCTCTTCTCTCACTCTCTCTCTTTCTCTCTTTCTCTCTTTCACATATCTCACCCCTCAAAAACTCACACAAAAATTCTAGCCATTAATTTGAACATAGCATTGAACAACGTTCAACTTAATTTACTTAACGTCTCTTTATTTAGGTGACACATTAAAGCTTAATGCCGTAAATGATAAAAGGACAATATAACATTAACATGATTCGATTATGTTAATGTACTTCCTCGCCAATGGCGAATTTTATAATGCATTTCACCGAGTTGATCCTCATTTTAGTCATCTTTTTACTTTGGAAGGATTTACCCGGTTAATTTGTTAGTACATTCAGAAACAGGCGCTAAAGCGTATAAATGTTTAATCGATGCACATCAGTAAACAGAGAATATTATACACTTAGGTTAACAGAGCAGCGTGTGTAACTCTAACATATATATTTTCTGGTGAGTTTTCTTCAGTCAGATAAGTGTCAGGGGCCCAAGACTGTTCAACTGCCTGGACAGGCACCTAAAGTCTAAAGTCGGTACCTGACCAGCCAGGCTGTGGTTCGTACGTTGGACTGCGTGCGGCCAGCAGTAACAGCCTGGTTGATCCTGCCCTGATCCACCATGAGGCCTGGTCACAGACCTGGTCGCGGGGGCGTTGACCCCCGGAACCCTCTCCAGGTATACTCTCTCCAGATATACAGATATTTCTTCGGTCAGATATTCTTCTTTTCTTCCTCTTCTTCCTCTTCATCGTTTTCTTCCTCTTTAAGACTACACAAGTTGAATTGTGATTGATGCGGAAGCTGTGAACAGCGGGTCATTCTTTTGTTAAGTTGGGTCCATTGACTGATGTTGTCAAGGATGGTAAATACGACTATCTGAAATGAGAATCTCACTGTATCGTGAAAGCAAGTAGTTATGGAAGACGTTCTTGCACTATGTGTTATACTCTCACCCCCTGGTGTTCTTCAAGGACACGTATGATGGGACAAACAAAACGTAACTAATGTTGAGTGTGTGTGTTGTGTGATTTAAAACTACAGCAAGTGCGTACACCCCTCTCGGTGCGTGTGTATTGAGCGCAAGAACACTGTTGCCATTGGAACACAGGGAATCTGCTGACAGAAAATTATACTGTTTCAAATGCTGTTATGCGACCCCAAGTTTATGCTGTTCTAGACCGCTGAGCAATAATTCCTACGCGGTCTAAACTCCAGCATTTCCTCTTGTCGGCAACGCAAAATCCTAGCGAAATTATTTTTTGCGAGGTACGCACCGGCGTCCCGACACTGGCGAGGCATTTTCTGGGGGTGGCGAGGCACGCGCCTGGAGAATACTTTTCATAAATATTTGATGCCAGAGTCAAGTAAAGCGTGTGTAGGTGTTTCTGTTCTGACGCTCAGGGTCGTGAGAGGACGCACCATTCTATATTCATCTCCTTTTCTATGTACCTGTCTGTCTGTCTGTCTGTCTCTCTCTCTCTCTCTCTCTCTCTCTCTCTCTCTCTCTCTCTCTCTCTCTCTCTCTCTCTCTCTCTCTCTCTCTCTCTCTCTCTGCTTAACACACACACACATACACAGGAACTATGACTCGACCCCTGCAACCACAACTAGGTGAGTACACAACTGGAAGTTAAAAACTTAGATGAGTCACAGGGATGCTAGAAAGTACTTCTTCAGTCATAGAGTTGTCAGGAAGTGGAACAGTCTGGAAAGTGATGTAGTGGATGAAGGATCCATACATAGCTTTAACAAGAGGTATGATAAAGCTCATGGAGCAGGGCAAGAGTGGACCTAGTAGCGACCAGTGAAGAGGAGGGGCCAGGAGATATGAATCGACTCCTGCAACCACAATTAGGTGAGTACACACTCACACACACTAACACTCACAATCACACTCACATTCTGTCTGTCTTTGTCTGTCTGTCTGTCTCATCCTCGATAAGGGACTTTAGTTTGATCCCCGGACGAGTGAAAATGGGCATGTGCCCTGTGGCCTTGTGGCAAAAGCTCTCGTTTCACACGGTGAGAGTCCAGGTTCGATTATCGGCGAAGGGGTGAAAACATTGGAGGTATTTCCTTATACCGGTTGTCTACGTTCACCCATCAGTAAAATGGGTACCTGGGTGTTAGTCGACTGGTATGGGTCGCCCATTCTGGGACAAAACTGACCTAATTTGCCCGAAATGCTCTGCATAACAAGCGGCTTTCTATATACTAGTAGTATGTCATTGATGTCAGCTAGACTGTATACCTTGTACATGTACTTGTAGTAAATAAAGATAGTAATATTATATTATTATTATTATTATTATTACTTGTTGCCCCAATTCACCTAGGGGCAAATAGGTACCCGGGTGTTAGCCAACTGGTATGGATCGCATCCTGTGGAAAGGATTTAAAGGATCCTACCGGAAATAAGCCAGACAGTCTGAAGACATGGCTTCGGTGAGTATTTTGGGTTATTAAACTCTCCGAAATATAAAAAGCTTGTTTACCCCTAAAGCAGCAAGCATTTTCTATCATTAAATTATTGATGGCTTTACAGAAAACGTTTCCAAAATTCTTGTATCGTAAACGAAAATATAATGCTAAGGGTGCTCGCAACATATATTAATATCTTTTATCCGCTGTCGTCTGTCGGACACAAGAAACTCGTTGCTATATCGAGTCGTTCCTCGGAAAGGCGAGGCTATATCCACACGGTCACCCGTCCACTTACTGGGCCGACCCAAAAATCTTGACTTGAGAAATTAATAATACTAATGAGAATAGTTTGTAAAGATGCCAGACTTAGTTCTGTTTAGAGCTCCAATTTGTTGGGTATAGAACCTTTCACTAGAGTCAAGGTACCTCACTCAAAAGGCTTGCATGCAGAGTCAATGCCCCATGCACCATGTCTGCTTACTTCCATGCCTGCCAGCTTCCATGCCTGTCAGCTTCCATGCCTGTCAGCTTCCATGCCTGTCAGCTTCCATGCCTGTCAGCTTCCATACCTGCCTGCACCATTGCCTTCCTGCTTTCATGACTGCCTACTTTCTGCCTGTCTACCTACCCAACTACTTTTCTGCCTTCCTATGAAGAATTAGACATGTGCATACCTACGTGCGGGTTATTTGTGTATTTACTGACGACGTTTCGCCATCCATTGGCTTTACCTACTGAAATTTGCTGGAAATGAATTATACTCATGAGATAAAGTCAACTTGGGGAGCAAAATAGGCAGTGTCACTGGATGGGAGGAATATAGTGCTTAGTATAGAGGATAGAGAGAATGAGGGAAGTGCCCATACTTAGGCACAGCATCTGAATACTTCCAGCAGGTCAGGAGTCTTTTTAATCCAATCAGAAGTCTTTTTTAATCCAATGTTATAAACTCCAGCACTGCTGGAGTTTCTACCACAAGAGTGGGCAAGGGCAGCAGGGATGTAGAATAAACATTGCCCATGAGCTTCAATTACCCCGAGGTTAGAACTTGGGATGTTTGTGTTGAGAGACAAATGGTCCAAAAGTGAGCGACTCGTCGTCACCCTCTCTACCTCCCCAGAGTGTGGGGGGAGGGAGGGCGAGGAGGGGTTGTAAAATGTATTGGGGATATAGGGGACATATGCAGGATTCGTTTACGCAGGGGTTCACCAGGCAGAGGTCCGTTATGCAGTGAACCATGATGTAGGAGTCCTTGTTTCAGGGGACCATGATGTAGGAGTCCTTGATTCAGGGGACCATGATGTAGGAGTCCTTGATTTAGGGGACCATGATGTAGGAGTCCTTGATTCAGGGGACCATGATGTAGGAGTCCTTGTTTCAGAGGACCATGATGTAGGAGTCCTTGATTCAGGGGACCATGATGAAAGGGACCGTGAAAAGGTGACTGTGATGCAAGAAACCTTGATGAAGGGAATTATGAAGGTCACTGTGATATAGGGAACCTTGATGCAGGGAACAATGATACAGGGAACCTTGATGCAGGGAACCATAATGCAGGAAACAATAATACAGTTAACCTTGATGCAGGGAACCATAATACAGGAAACCTTGATGTAGACAATAATACAGGGAACCTTGATGTAGGAGACCATGAAGAAGGGGATCTTGACGCAAGAGACCTGGACCCAGGGGACCATGAAGAAGGAAACCTTGATGCAGGGGATCATGATTTAGGAGTAAGAGTAAGAACAAGGTATGATATCCTCCGAGGCTGCAACAGTTACTTGAATTAGTGCCAGATGAATTACTATTATTATCATTAATATTATTAACTATTAAATTTCAATATAAAATCATAGGAAAACTCTTAACCCGTAGGAAGGGGGTAAGCAATCATGTTTGATCCAGGAAATAGTAGGGTAG
>WNWK01001931.1:0-175000 GCA_009830355.1 Cherax destructor | reverse complement strand
ACTAATTATTTCTGCCCTTGTTTCTATTATTTAACACCGATGCAATATCATCAAAATTATACTTTATTATATTAGTCTCATATATTAATAGACTTTATGAACATGCCCTCAACTATATATATAGTCCAAGTTACATATGCACTACTACCATGTAGTAATATAAGATACCACCCCATAATATGGTGCTGGGACAGCCACCAACATTAAAGATGCGTGTTGTTAGTGGTGCTGGATAGACATTTAATGACACAGAGACATGTTATTGATTCTGAGAAAGTCCTTAAAATTCAGAGAAAAGGTCATGGATGCTATTAGAATCAATAATTAAAAAAATGGGTCTGTCATTAGTTGTAAAGAGTAGTTTCTGTGACTATCCTAATTACTGTTAACTAAAGTATTGAATACGGGCTTCCAGACCGAGGGACTGATTACCTCATCTTCCACTGTCTACTGTGTATAATTCAGCAAGGCTGAGAAACTACCTCATCTTCTGTCTTCGCATATCTCTGTATTGAACTGATGAAGGCACAGGTTAGCAAAACGTTTTTTTTAAATAAAGATACTCTGCTGTTGCACATGTGTCAAATTCCTCATTTAGGAAGCACTGTTAAACAGGTCAATGAAATTTGGTGGGAAAGACCTTTTTGCTTAACCTTGTTCAGCACTCTTGTCTTCTACGAATTTCAGTGTAGTAACTAGAGGTGTCTTGTCATGGGATGTCTGCACAAGCCAATGGTATCTTGACTCCTTTCCCCAATACAGTAAGTCAGCGTTGAAAAGTTGAAACCGATCGAATGAGGCGTTCCAAAGTTATAAACAAAAGTCTGAAGGAAGGAAAAGCATTTAGGCAGCCACTTGAAGATGATCCCTTCGGGAATACCCAGTTACACGAATCTATTATTATTTTTTAACATTTTCCAAACCCCATTCCTCTGTTCCCTACCTCCTCTACGCGAATCTACAAATCCTGAAACATGTTTATAAATTATTTGTTAACCTTTTCCAATCCCCATCCCTGTATTCACTACCTCCCCTTCCTTCTCCTTCCCCTCCTTCCTCTTCCCCTCCTTCCTCTTCCCCTCCTCGCGTTCCTCGCTGTTGCAGACCAGTGAGGTGTGATGGCATTAACTTGTACTACATAACAGGAATTTCTTTTTTTTCTTCGTTTTGGTCTATTAGTCAAGAGTTTAAACTTGGTCCAAGAGATAAAAATAACGTGACTCAGTGTGAAGAATAGGTCACAATGGCGTGACTGGAACAATTCACAGAAAATCCAAAATTTAAAGGAGAAACTTTTAACGACGTTTCGATCTTTTTTTGATCATTATCAAGCTTAAAAAAAATTCTACGCTATTTAGCAACTGTAGATCAGTTGCTAAATAGCTCAGTGATAATGATAAATGAAATTAGGTGACATTTCGGTCCGTCCCGATTCATTATCAAGTTAGGTTAGTTAGTTTCATCTCCAATTTGTAGATCGTGAAATCTTCCGCAACATTGCAACTTGTATTCTTCACCGTGTTGCACAGGCGCGTGATCCGCTTCACTCGCCCAGGTAGAAAGTTGCAGAGCCGGGCGAGGGCTTGTTGGTAATGACTAGTCAGCGGTCTCTGGGTTGCCGGGCCTGGCGAGGGTTTGTTGTTGGTAATGACTAGTCAGCCGTCGTTGACTGGGACCGGGCGAGGGCTTGTTGTTGGTAATGACCAGTCAACTGTCTTCGGGGAAACTGGTTTAGAAACCGTCAACCCGGGCGGTGCTCGTAAACTCCGTCACTATCGATTTTTTTACTTCAACAAAGTTTGCAAACAGTGTAAAATAACTGGCGTATCAGACAGGCAGATTGAGGACTAATACAGAAATCTATCGTGAGACGAAAGATAGAAACTAAAGTATTAAGAAAACGTTTGACTCATAACTGTATCCACATTCTTCAACATCATTAACAAACTACGTTGTTCACCTGTCCAAAGAGTTAAAAGGGGATTATTATTATCTTCTTAAAGAACCGTTAAACTCGTAAGGGTCAGACAGAATTTGTGGGAGAAAGGGGAAGCGAAGAAATATGGGTGGAGAGAGAAGCTAGCCACAAGCAATGAGAAAATTATTTTTTTAAGTGAGAGATAAAACTGATATGGTATTAAGACATTGGCAAAGCGAATACCTTTACTGAGGCAAAGTTTTGCTTGCAGACCAAGTTTTTTCAAGTTAATGGAGAGTAAATGGTGAGCATAGGTATATATAGTGGGGAGAGCATAAGCATATATACAGGGGAGAGCATAGGTATATATAGTGGGGGAGAGCAGATAACGAGTGTTAGGTAAGTGGAACGAAATAGGAACGCACAAAAAAAACCTGCTACAAAAACAACTCACGAACGAGCAGGAAACGAACCAATAACAAGCCAGTCCTAAAACTAGCGAGCCAGTGCTCTAATCACTTTACTTCTGTGTTTTTGAAACGTAACAAGGCCTCACAACACACACACAGCACGGATATCCGAGAGAAAAATAAACAGAAACACTAGAACACGTCTTGAATCGACTCATTCATTCCAGTCGGCAGGACCACTGGCTAATGTGCTTCTCACAATCCACCATCCTCTATATTTGACGGTCACGTCTCCTGGTTACCTGCTCTTCCCTCTATATCCACATTAACTAATACTTCTCTGACAAATTGAATTACCAGCAATAATATTAATAACAGATGTATGTTGCATTCAATGAAGGTCATATTGTTGTTGCTAAAATTATTACCCACAAGTGAAAGTGACTGAAAAAAAATTATGAGCACGGTAACCAAGAATTTGGTGATGGCTTATACTTTGGTCATCATTAGTCTGCTGTGATATGCGTTGACCGGGAGGTGCCTAGTCATACACTCCTGTTATCGTGCGACACATACAATCACATCACGGAACGTATGCTATCATAATGCACACACACTATCACACAACTCACACTCACATCAACAAAGTGCCACTCACATCAAGAAACTCCCACTACCGTGAAATTAACTCGCTCACACTATCAGGAAACGCAATCATACCATTATGAAACCTGCACATTTATCACGAAACTTTCACACTCACGAAGCTCACACACTCACGAAGCTCACACACTCACGAAGCTCACACACTCACGAAGCTCACACACTCTCGAAACTCACACACTCTCGAAACTCACAGACCTACAACTAGACAATGTGCGCATGTTCCCACACAATGCAAACCTGCTAGCATATACACAGAGGAGCAATATACGTTCCCCGGCACCACATCCGACAACTCTCCTTCCCTTTCGTCAACCAAACACTACAACCATATCCCAAGTCAACCATCCAACCTCCACTCCAAAAAATAAAATAACTCTTACTCTCGTTCACTTTTATTGAAAGACCGGACCACAAATTTCCTCCCTTCTTCCTTCCCACTTTCTTTTTCCCCACAATGTTAGTTATACGCGGCTCTTCCACTTAATGATCCAGGGGTATAAACTTCGAGGGAAGGGGACACTGAATCACCCTTCATGTTGATATCTTGGTGGACAGCGAGTTTTTGACTCATGCAATCGAGAGGCCTTAAACCCAACTGACAAACTTTATGCTTTTGTTTTTGTCGTCTGCTCACAGAACATCAAGACTTTACCGGTTTAGCGGATTCGCTGAATTAGCGTTTCAGGGGTAAAAATTCTGCCACTGAACTAGACTGCACATGCGTATATTTTTTCTCCTCTGGAAAATGGGATGAAGTGCAACATCTGCCACTGGAATACCCTCCGAACACACGACATTAAAAAAGTATATAGGAATGGTAAATAATACTAAAAATAAAAAGTTTTATTGCTGCGCCGCTTTCAGAACCTAACAATGTGCATTTGAACACATCTTTCATTAGTAAGTAGGGGAAAACTATACACATTTCAGTTATAATTAGAAAGTAAAGCCCAAAGACGTTTAATTAAAAATTATAACTCTGAGACCAGCACTTCTAAACATCAGAGGAAAATATATAACTAGAAAGATTATGGCATCAGTGGCAATATAAAAATTGAAACTGTCACGTTTAATTTATTATAGAGATATATTGACATCGACGAACCTGTAAAGACTTGGAATAAAAAAAATATCTACCATGGTGTATTTTCTTAAAATTTCTAGGTTTACTGGGAGTGAAGAATATCTCAAGACCTTAGACAGGTTAACTAAATTCTCGATTCTGTTACTAAACATTACATTGAACATCAACTAAATCGGTGGAGGTTACTGTCCTACACAAACTCCTCTCCACCACATTTAGCGTTTCTCTACACCGCGGTCACACTACAACCACCACCACCCACCACATCACAACCATTATACCACCACAACTACCACAATCACCAGACCGCAACTACCATACCACCACAACTACCACAATCACCAGACCGCAACTACCATACCACCACAACTACCACAATCACCAGACCGCAACTACCATACCACCACAACTACCACAATTACCAGACCGCAACTACCATACCACCACAACTACCACAATTACCAGACCGCAACTACCATACCACCACACCTACCACAATCACCAGACCGCAACTACCATATCACCACAACTACCACAATCACCAGACCGCAACTACCATACCACCACAAGTACCACAATCACCAGACCGCAACTACCATACCACCACAACTACCACAATCACCAGACCGCAACTACCATACCACCACAACTACCACAATCACCAGACCGCAACTACCATACCACCACAACTACCACAATTACCAGACCGCAACTACCATACCACCACACCTACCACAATCACCAGACCGCAAATACCATACCACCACACCTACCACACCCCGAGGTAGGAACTACCGCACCACCACTACATTTATCTAGGTTGGTGCAGATTTGGGCTACACTTGGCACTGTGCCATTGCTCAGGTCCAGGCACGCCTGTGTTTCAACAACGGCTAAACCGGTGTGAATTATTCAGAAACTTATCCTAACTGTAGTGTGCAAACTCTCTAAGGAGGTGACCAACGTCCTATCATAGTGTGTATCTTCAGTTTCCTAACGATGTGCCAGGCGTCAATATCTAAATCCTTCTAAGTTAGGATGAGTTGAGTTTAGACTATATAAATCTAGTATTATGTACATTGAAACATAACATTCGCAACGGTTGAGCTTTGTCTGGCAAGGAGATGGTCGGATAAAAGAGGAAACGTTCGTTTATGAACGTTCATGTCACGTGGTGCAGGAATTGGCTGTGTTCAGTGACAGAAGAAGTGGAGGATCGAACCCCCTTCCACTAATCGTGGTCCTGTCAATAACCAATAAAGGTTAACCTTGGAAGTTCTCTGGAGGGAAGGTGTCTTCCCGTTCACTGAAAGTAATGCATCTGCTTCGTAATTAGCGAACGGAGTATCGGGCCTTCATCCCACTCTTCTTTGAATGACCCTCTTGAGTGGGTCATTCAAAGAAGAGTGTGAGACCATCACAAAGAAGTTTATGTTGAAATATAATTCCACAGTGTCGTGAGAGTAATTATTTTAGCGTGAGTAAGAGTCCAGGGATTCCATCTGGCGACCTTCCAGATGCAAGGAAGTGTTCTTACTGCTCTTCCAAGAGCAATAAGAAGTCAGCGTAAAAATGGGATGTTTTGGGTGATATTGAGTTGGTTGCAAGATGTGGTGGAGGCTCGAGCTTCCGTCTGCTGGTCGTGAGAAAAAGGCTCTAACTCTAGCAGCCAGGCTTCTTTGGTGCGTTTCTAATTACTTTCTAATTACTTAGTTCGGAAGACCTTTGAAACTCTCGGCGTTGCGGTAACGACTCTGGTCTCGCGTTGGAAACACCACCAGATCGAATCCCGGTATGGATGAGATGTTAGGTTCTTATGCATACCGACGGTGCACGACCGAGACGGCATTCTCGGTATATTTACTGGTGAAGAGAGAGGAAATTGTGCAGAATCATATGTGAATTAAATGACTATGTCGTGACTACGTGTGAATATATAGTGACTGCATGTGTGATGTCACTAAAGTGCCACTAAGGTGCCACTAAAGTGACATCACACACTCAGTCACATGAGTATACATTCAAGTGAAGAGGCGTCGCGCTGTACAAGTCTTCGTTCAATATTCATGGCGATAGTTCGTTCTGAACAGGTCTTCGTTCAGTTTTCAAGAAGAGTTGTAGTTCTGTCTTCGGTTTTTCGTCCAGTATTCGTGAAAAACCATTGTTCATTACTGATGAAGAACCATAGCTCTGAGAACAACAGATGGTCAGTAGCACAGAAGCAACTGGTGGGAGGTGGGGGATTGAAAATGCTCGTGCAAATACCTCGAGCATATGGGTAAACAAGAAACGTGTTTACCTTCATCTTTCCATCATATTTGTTTCTCTTCTCCATCTCTCACATACAGAGGAAGAGAAGTAAATATAAAGGCATGGAGGCAGGCAGATATAAAGAGATGAAGTGAGCAAGGCAGAGAATTATGCGGGTAGGAAGTATGAAGGGAGGCAAGCAGTAAAGGGGAGAGGCAGGAAAACGGGAAGGAGGGAGGCAGAGAGGGAGAGACAAGGAGGGAGTCAGTGTGCCAGGGAGGAGGAAGAGTAGTGGCGTGCGTGGGTGAACAGAGACTTCAATGCGTCAGTAAGGAGGTGAAGGCCAGCGCAGGAGGATGGTTCGCCCGTGTGTGTGGCTGGTGGTGGCCGCTGCTGCTATCCTCTCCCAGGGCCTTCCCAAGGTGTGTCCCTCCCTATGGTTCGTCCCTTTCCCCTCCCGATGGTTCATGCCTTTCTCCTCCCTGCGGTTCATCCCTTTCTCCTCCCTACGGTTCATCCCTTTCTCCTCCCTACGGTTCATCCCTTTCCCCTCCCTATGGTTCATCCTTTTCCCATCCCTATGGTTCATCCTTTTCCCATCCCTATGGTTCATCCTTTTCCCCTCCCTATAGTTCGTCCCTCGCCCTCCCCTATGGTTTGTTTCTCTCCTCTCCTCACACACACACACTCACACACACACACTCACACACACACACGCTCTCAATCCTCCCCAAGGTGTGTCCCTCTCCCTCTCTTTTACTTTTCCTCCCCAACACACTCCTCACCCCTTCCCAAGATGCATCCCACCTTCTCCATCCCTCACGCACTCTATTGGCACGAGCTTTGAGTGACACAGTGACTTGATATCATATTTTTCAGTGATACGTGTGATATATATATATATATATATATATATATATATATATATATATATATATATATATATATATATATATATATATATATATATAAAAATATATATATATATATATATGAATGTCGTGTTTATTTTCTGCATATATTTACCAAGGAATAATGTGAGAATATCGGAGTTGCTTTTGATCAGTGAAATCTATCGACCTGAAATGACTTCATAGATGTAATACATTAGTGACATACTTCTCATAGTGAGTTATCTTTACTGATTATTCACAATTTAAAGTGAGTTGTCTTCTAAAGCGGAAAACTACTTTTCATAATGGTTACCTTTTATATTAGAGTCTTCATGATTCGTTGTAATAATCCCCAGGGCAGGACGTGACTGCCCTAGATCCCCCAGGATACATCAAGTACCTGGGGTGCTAGTCGACTGCCGTAAGTCGTATCCTGTGTGGTGATATATAATAGCAAACCATTTTTAATAGAGAATAGCGCCAGTATTCTTAGTATTGGTAATGGCAGTTGAAATGACGCTACAATAGCAATAGTAGTTCCAAACACAGTGTTAAAAATATGATAATTTCAGTGTTTGTATCCACTGTATCAGTTGGAATAGCAGTGTTAATATCAAAACGTTGCAGTTGCAATAGCAATGTCAGCAAGATCAATAACAATTGTCATATAAATATTTGTAATAGCAATTGCAATAGAATTGTTTAGTGTATGATTGGCAATTGTTTTTGTAAATTTGAATATGAATATTAGAAATTGTGTTAAACAAAGACAGTAAAAAGCAGCAGTCGCAGTGTCAGCAGCAGCAGTAAAGTTATTATTATTATTAGTAGTAGTAGTTATGGTAGTAGTAGTAGTAGTAAAAGTAGGAGGAGGAAGAACTGTCCCTTTAAGCCCTGTACTATAATTTTTTTTATCTTAAAATCGAAGAATATTTTCCACGTATGTTAGGTCAGTCCTTGAGTACACACCAAAAGTTAGAACTTACGTTTAAATAAGCACAAAGACGCTGGAAAACCTGGATAACCTAGAGACAATAAAATAACCCAGACAGATTCATAGTTACCCAGTGCCTTTTTTTTTTTGTAAACCTAACAGCTCCAATGTGATTTATTTGAATCTGAAGGAAACACTGTCCCTCAATTATTGAGTCACATATATTGTGTGTTCTATGTATGGTCCTTATTACCAACGCTCGTTTTCTTGAATCCCTTAACACCCCTTTTTCAAAACATGTGCATTTTCCCACTCGTTACAGTGCGTCAGGATCTGAATAGTCTAAGTCAAGATCAAAATTAAATATTTGTTATTCTGGGTTAGGTTAACCTAGGTTAACGTATAGTTAACAGTCAAAAATAAAATTATATAAGCAGGTGGATTATGTTTGGATGCGGAAGAGATATCGTCGTCGCTTAAATATCAGGAAATCACACGATGGATCTGCCTGACACCTCAGCGCTGGCAGGCAGTAGGTGGCCTGGCCTTCTGTCAGCTGGAGGGGGATTTGCGCATAGGAAATGCATCTATTTTTCCCAGCTGATTATATGCCAATACCAACAGTTCCTTGGTTAAAATTGCTGAGTTCAGCCAAGGACGAATTTTCGAAAGTGGAAATTTGTTAAGCTAAAGCCCATAGTTTTGAGGCTGTCTCAAAGAAACTGTTCTGTAAGTGGTGCTACAACTCTCTACTGGAAATTGTTCGCTCGCTTAGTGGGTTGAGATGTTTACGTCTGTGTATACATTAAAAATAATGCACTTTATACAAATATATCTCACCCTTCAAAAGTAAATTTTGAATATCGCCTACGAATTTATGGTATTTAATTTTTATTAAGATGCCGTAGCATATAGAAATAATTACTACCTATAACTATATTCATTGTGGATATGTTAAATTATACTCATCACCAGACTAAAGCCTGGTGAATTAATCGTAATTATCTTTGTAAATATAGGATCATTTTATCGTAACGATGTTATATTATTAAAGTATGTCGGCTAATTTATCGACATTAGAACGTATGGAAAAAAAATCTATGCGAGATGGAATCCATAAAATTTATGCCTGACCTTCCATCTTTAATAATGCATATCCATGCATGGCGTCTATGTGTACATTTATACTGTATGTCTACCTGTATACTCTATGGGTTCATGTATGTTTGTAGTATGTACGTATACTGTATGTGTGTGCCTTTAAGTATGCAATTTGCACAGCGTACCTGTGTATATTGTAAGTGTACTTTCGTATATAGTGTATGCGTACCTGTAAGCATGGTATAGTATGTGCAAGTATGTACTATGTGCACGTGTACATGTACGTATACTATGTGTGTGTGGTACATGTACGTAGCCATGGTCTTAATTTCTCTTTCTCGATACATACAGAGTGAAGGAATGAAGCCACGTAACACTGGAGGGCAGGTGGTGGCCACTCCATTTTTGTGTTTATCATTGTATTTTTTAAACTTTCCACTGTGTGTATGCGTGTGTGTGTGTGTGTGTGTGTGTGTGTGTGTGTGTGTGTGTGTGTGTGTGTGTGTGTATGTATAGCGTTCAAGGATACTCTGTAGAAAACAGACTTTCTCTTCTGGCGCTCTATGTGCACTTCTCTCTTCATTGGGGGTCTTCGTGTGCGCACACACGGACACACAAACATACAAACACGCTCCTCTTCCGTATGTAAACTATATATATATATATATATATATATATATATAAGTCCTTTCTAAAATTTCTTTTATACGTTTAAAGATATATATTTTTTCATTTATGTTAATGTAAAAAATAATAATCTTGTACCAAAAGAACCTTAGATAACTTACCTAACCTTATAATAACAAGCCCAATTTAATTTAGCCTAATCCAACTAAATATATTTCAGATAAGTTTACAATAATTTAATAATAAACAAACACAATGAATTTTTTTTTTCTTTGGGTTCAGAATGATTTTTGCGGAATTATTGCATACATAAATTTTCGCTTGCCTTATTCGGCAAGAAGAGCGTTGCTATTTAAACCAAAATTGCAAAATTTACCTATTCGGCACGACATATATATATATATATATATATATATATATATATATATATATATATATATATATATCGGTGCCACAAAGATCACTACTCACTCTGATACTGTTTAAATTTATAAAAAATGCAAGCAAATAATAAATATAAATATGACCGCTGATGTAAGTAAAAATTTACAAACCAAAAAATAAAAAAAATGAGATGTCCGAAAACACTGAGATGTACTAAAAAAAGGTGAATTTAAGCGGGAAAAAATATGGCGGAAGCACTTAGAGTAGCGCTGAAATGAAACAGACTAAAGTCCGACATAACCCAAGCAGAAACGTTACGCAGCTTCGAGAAAAGAGACGATCATTCTTGATAAAAAAAAAATAATAAATCTACCAAAAGGAAATTACGAAGTTATTCTAAAGGAGCTGAGACACGGATTTAGCGCGGTAACTGTAGCTGTGTAATTACATCTATGTAATTACTTGAAGTTTCACACATATACACAAAGCAGCTGAAGTCTTGCTGAACATCGCTCGTCCCTAGTATATTATGAAAAAAATATTTATATCTATATTCGCACGTTTACAATGAGTATTAATATATATATTACATATAACACTTGTTTTAAATTAATGATATATAATTTTCCAAAAATATTTATTTCTAAATGGTAAATTATCTGTCGATTATATTGATATATTTAGATTAATATATTTATTGTACTCATGACAGCTGTTACAGACGACGCATTTGCGCCATATTTGTGACTGTCATATGTGAGAGAGAGATAGAGATAGAGAGAGAGAGAGCGCTAGCTGTGTTGTGGTGACCTACATGAGCCATATCAACCAGGTTGACTGACCTACACTGCTAGGGAAGGGGTTGCTCACTGTCTGTATCTACGTTGCCTCGCCCGCTTAGTCGTCATCTATCATCTGCAACTTTTTTCCCTTGCACTTGGTAACCTGTCACTAGTTCACACAGAGAGTTTACCAGCCCCCCTTTCCGTACCTCCTTCCCATCCCCCTTCAACTCTTTCTATTTCCTTGGTGACAAACTCATGAAACAGCTTTAAGACTTTGCAACCACGTTTCTTCCTTGTCGAAGTTCTTAGGTTCGAACCTTAAGTGTTAAATATTTCTTCTATTGCAAAACATTGGTATTATTTATGTATTTTTGCTATTTCTTGTGTATCTGTCATCTACGTGTCAGCTCATTGCCTTTTCCACCTATCTTATTATTACTCCTCAGTTATTCTGTCTCAAGTGTGTTTGAAAGTATATGTCAGGAACAAATTATTAAGCAATTACGACCCCTGATTACTTACTAACGGTATTTTCATTTTTTCATCTCATCTCATCTTCAAGATTACTTTTGACTGCTTGTTGCATAGTGTAACCTGTAGCTCAGTAGTTATAGACTCGTCTCACTACAGAAGGGACCAGGGTTCGATTTCTGATGCCCCAGATCACCTAGGCAGAGCGACAGCTAGTAGTCTGTAAACGCGGCTTTATAAAAAAAATCTTTAGTCTCCAAATTTTCCATCTTTTGTTTTTTTTCCCCGCTTTTCTAAGCCAACTAACTCTAAGCTACCTCATTGGTAGATCCATCTCACGTTACACAACACTCTTTGATAATGACGGAACGAAGTTTTAAGAAGTAATGTTTTGAAAAGGTTCGAACAAGGCTAAATGTTTTTCCCAATACAAGCTTGTTCTACAAATGTCTTTCCTTCATTGTTGTGGGCAGTCCCTAAATTGGATGTGAGTATCCGTCTTGGATTTTGCCTCTCATTTTTTCTTCTTCTAGCAACTGTAGTGTTTGACTTTGTCATATGTTCTCCCAACTACTACTTATTAGTTAACTTTTTGGTCATCATAAATACAATGATGTGCATTCTCATGTCGATAAATCTACGGTAGTAAAGACATTTGTAGTAAAGACATTTCTACATCTGATCATAATTGAAGATCCAGGAGTTTTTTTTTTTTTTTTGTATTTTACATTAAAGCAAACTCCTGTTGAAATAGTGGTATCTTTGAAAGTTATAATCTCCAACTTCAATGTTAAATCAATATCTTAGGCTTAAGTGCTTGCCTGTACTGTAATTAGCAGACGGAGAATCGAGCCTACACCACTCACGGCGCTGAATGACCCAAACACTTTATGAGCTTAACATACAGCATCACTGCCTTAGGAATTGTATTCATTAATGGTTTATACTGGAAATCTCATATTTCTGCAGTCGTCATAAGAACCTTCAAAAACTAAGGAATTCTTTTCAGGTTGACAAAAAAACTCACTTCTCGATTACTTATACGTAACTATCACCACTACACACCATATAAACTATCACCACTACACACCATATAAACTATCACCACTACACACCATATAAACTATCACCACTACACACCATATAAACTATCACCACTACACACCATATAAACTATCACCACTACACATGCAATTATATAACCACTACACCCCATACAAAAATATTATAACTACACACAATACAAAACTATCACCGCTAAACTTTCCTAGAATAAACCCCACACATGGAGGGGGAATCTTTTCCTATATCAAAATTTTTAAAATATTTTAGAATAAAGTTATTTGTCTTATCAGTGCAATTGCCCTCACCGTTAGCCACCAAACGTGATACTGAACAGGTTACTTGCAGTCTTATTGGCCCTCGTGTAGTAGTCTCTAATTCTTTGGATGAAGGACATTTTACCAGCATCAAAGCATCCTCCTTGAAGGCCCTAGATTAAACAGAAAAAATTAAAAGCATGCAACAAAATAAATTCAGGTGTTAAAAGTTATGAGATACTACGAAAAACTGCTGAATGCGCTGGTAGACCCGAGATGATACGGTATTGAAATTGCTCTCGCTGACAGACGCGAAAAAAAACAACAGGAGCAGATGTGATGCATCACAGTTCATAAAATATTAAATAAACAATCCAGATTCTTTGATATCAACAACAGGACAAAACTTTGAATTGCTGAGGAAGCGATACAGGAATTACATCTAAAAAAATCACATGATTGAAAACTGGAAGAGGATTCAATAAAACGTTCATGATCCTATGAATTGAATGTTTAGCAAAAGCCAAACTTAAATCCCTATCAATCAGATGGATGAGGACGGTAGTTTAACACCAGTGTTTATTATTATAGATAGAATCGCAAAACAAATTCACAGAGCGCCTGCGAAAATGAGAGGTATAGTCGATCCTTTGATTAAGAAACCCTCACCATCATCATAGAACCTTCCCTGAGGAGTTAACGCCAGGGAAAAATCCTCTGACACACGTCTTATGGGTGCCACTAGCTCAGTGTTGGAACGAGAGAGAAAAACAATCCCATCCATGCATTGCTGTGGAAGGGGTTGGTGTGGAAGGCGAGATTCAGGAATACACATTCGAAGGTAGGGCAATCTTTGGACGGAGTTGGGATAACAACAGTAGCAACCACTGGACACGAACTGAATCCATAAGGTGATAAAGTGGAATAACCCCGTCCCCCCCACACACACGCACACATACCACTGTCTCTAAACATGATATAAACCCCAATGCTACCGTGAGAAAGTTCCCACCACTTCTGCCTAAATTTCGAAGGAAAAAGGTCGATCATTCTACAAGCTCTCGTTGCCAGGGTCGTGTACTCAGGAAGCAACACATGGTAACCTACAAAGCAGTTACCCCTCTCACACATGGTGACTAGCAGCATTTGTATTGCTCGCAAAGAACTAAGAATATTAACTAAGAATATTCACATATAATTGTTCTCTAAGAAGAAAAAATCTCGGCTTCATTTTTTTTTTTTTTTTACAAATGTCAATTCCTATTTCAAAACATCTGTGATTCCCATGTTAAATATTCATTAAGTTTACAAATTCTGTAAGGTAAAATCAAAATTTCTTTGTCACACAACTTGCAGTATTCACACATAACAAGCATCACTTACACATAGTAATTAGAAGTACTCGCACATAACTAGCAGTGCTCACACATAACTAGGCATATTTACACGACACTAGCAGTATTCAGTGGCTTAACCTGAGGTAACGGTGTGACTACCATTGTGCTTTAGACCCAAAGCGATAGAGAAACAACAGAAAATCAATCAAATAATGTGTTAAACTCATGTTGTTTAAGCAACGCAAGGAACAGTGAAGGTTCCATTATTCTTCCGCCTATCGCGAGACAAACGCTTTACTACTCAGTATTTAATAGCCATTATAATAATAATAATAATAATAATAATAATAATTAAAATCATCATCATCTCTACAAGTCTGTAGCATGTAAACAATAGCAAACCTCATTCATAGAGACATTTAAATGGCCTTCACTACGGCGCGCCTGGAACACTGACTCGTCTGAATGACCCCGCGAGACGGACACTTAAATGTCGGTACTCGTGGGACATTTGTCATCATGCGGGAGAAATCGTTAAATCCGTAGGGGTCATGCAGCACCCAGGGAATGGGAGAAAAATCAGGTTTGGTTAGAGGAAGGAAAGAGCATCTCAGACTCCTTGGATTAAAAGCCCTTCAGCAGCATACAGGCTCCCCTTCCCTTCCTTATAAGATGTATGGAGGTAGCTGAGAAGTATTCAAGATGGTGACCGAGGATATTGAGCAGTATTCAAGATGGTGACCGTGGATATTGAGCAGTATTCAAGATGGTGACCGAGGATATTGAGCAGTATTCAAGATGGTGACCGAGGATATTAAGCAGTATTCAAGATGGTGATCGAAGATATTGAGCAGTATTCAAGATGGTGACCGAGGATATTGAGCAGTATTCAAGATGGTGACCGAGGATATTGAGCAGTATTCAAGATGGTGACCGAGGATATTAAGCAGTATTCAAGATGGTGATCGAGGATATTGAGCAGTATTCAATATGGTGATCGAGGATATTGAGCAGTATTCAAGATGGTGATCGAGGATATTGAGCAGTATTCAAGATGGTGATCGAGGATATTGAGCAGTATTCAAGATTGTGACCGAGGATATTGATCAGTATTCAAGATGATGACTTGGGGTATTAAAACAGGTAATAAATACAAAGACATCATTATATATGACGTTTCGCTCAGGAGTGAGCTTTATCAAGTCTTGATTAAGCTGACTACTGAGCTAAAAGATTGGAGTCGTTGATACAGTGGAAGAAGCGAAACACAGTGAAGCTTTTACTGACTTTTGTCTTTGTAAAGCTCCTCTGTTGGGCGGATCGTTGCAGGAAAAATGATATACGTCACTGTTGTGTGGAAGCCTTAATGTGTCAACGTTTCGCTCGATGCACAAACTTTCTGAAGTCACTGTCTCGAAAAGCTCGTAAAGGAAACTAAAGGAAACGAGACTATCGTATCGAACCTTCCACGCTTCAACATTCCTTACCACCTACGATGAGCGAAACGCAGACTTGATCCAGTTGTTCGAAACGTTTAAAATTGTCTTCCTGTGTAGTGTTCAGTAAACATGTGTTGTTGAACACTTACCTCAGTATACCCAACATTTATATATATTATATATATATATATATATATATATATATATATATATATATATATATATATATATATATATATATATATATATATATATTAAAAATTGCACACATTAACTTTTTAATGCAAAACTTCCTCGTGTATTTTAAAGCAAATTTCAGAGCATGTCGTGGTTTTCATTATTAAGGTCATCCGGTTTTTACGTAACTTGTTAAATCTCTCATTGTTAGTATGCGACCCCGCAACAGATGGCTAGCAACCAGGTACCTACTTACTACCGGGCTGCCAACGGCAACGTTGAAACCTGGTCTCAGGCCGGACTACGAGGTTAGAAAATCCTCGAAACCGGTAATGGAAGTCAAGGGAAGTTGGTTTACCATCGTGATGAAGATATCGACAGAGAGAAACACTGTCCCAATTGTAATGTGTCTCCTTCACTTGGGTTACCAGGCTGCCTTATCATTCAATAATATCTCCACCAGCACCCATTACTACGCACTCGATAACTGTAATCCCGGCGTACGAGCACTCAGACCCGCGGACCTCCCGTGTGTCGCGGTTGCAATCCATTGCGTGAGCGCAAGCGTGAAATTGACGCCTGACTAAGCAGGAAGCAGCAAGAGTGTTCCAATCTAGCAAAGCAGAAAAACTGTCACAACAGCCGTGACCTCGGGTCCCATTTCCCGTCGTTGATGGTGTTTCACGGAAATGGAGACGTGTCGATGGGAAGGGGACGAGTGTATTCCTTGGCAACATACAGGCCAGTTTGGTGCTGGTCCAGGGCTCTACCCAGCGACCCCTGCTACACACACACACACACACACACACACACAACTGCCTTCCTAAGAGGTAGAGTCGAAGGTTGAGAGTTGATCTAATGCAAACACGATAAGCAAGTTCGCAAATTGGTGAATACACTAAGGAGAAAGAAAAGAGTTTTATTAAAAAAATTAGCATTTGAAGCTCCACACAGCTATTATCATCACTATAATCGGAAGTAAACCATAATGACGTACTCTGTACCCAAGAACGTAGTTACGAACCTATTCTAATACCCTGCTCCCCACTTACCGCCTGGAGCTAAAATGAATATGCGACCAGCTGCAGCCAGCTGACTATGGGCCAGAGGGTATACACACTCCTGCACCCAGCTGGCCTTGGGAGAGGGGGGGAGGAGGAGGCTTTGTTTATAAATATCACTTGATCGATCAAATCGATTTCAAATCATCAGTTTTGTGCTTCGTGGCCTTCATTTTATTAGAGCATTTTAGGCTTTGGCAAACATTTATTTTTATTATTAAAGTAATGATTGCTAATAAAGTTGTAGGTAATAAGGGGATACAGAATTGGATGTCTTCGTATCAGTTCCATTATTTTGAGAGCTAATCTTCCTTTAACTGGTGCTCTTTGTTATTATTATTATTCTTATTATAATAAGGAATAGAAGGCAAGGAGGTTTGACCCAAGAATTAGCGGGAGGGCAGCTCTAATTCGCTGGATCAAGAGCCTTTCTTTAGTATTGAAGCACCTCCTGTAAAGATCCGACCCGTCGCACACACACACGTCCATGCTAATTGCGTCACCCTACTTGTTCTTTATTTTTTCTTCTGTTCGTATGTTATTTTATTGCTTGTGTCTCACCTACTTGCACGTTATCCCTACTTGCTGGTATGTTATCACATGCTTCTATATCCCCTGTTTGTATCTTCTCAACTGTTAGTATATCTTCACCAGCTTGTAAGTTATAACCTGCTTGAATGTTCTCGTCTGCTTGGATATTCTCTCCTGCTTGCAACTTCATGCACGAGAGGACTGGCTGCCGCGCGTCATGCACTAACAATCAGGTAGTTTACATTCTTGGCTGTGTTTGCTCGCTGCCTTGACTACTGCTGGACATCAGGTCCGGCACGGGACTAATATGTCTCATTGGATCTCTCACCACCTCATTTGACCCAGAGTAATATGGTTCACAGCTCTACATGTTCGAAGTCTCTGAAGCTGAATGGCGTACAGAGAACAGCAATTTTTGTAATATATATGTATGTATATATATATATATATATATATATATATATATATATATATATATATATATATATATATATATATATATATATATATATATTGTGTGTGTGTGTGTTTGTAATATGCGTATGTGTGACGTGTTTTTGCGTCCTCCTTGAGTTATCAGTTCAGGAATACATTGACTGGTTCTCCCTTGAGTGTGACACACATTCAGGTTATATGGTACTTACCACTACTTTTAACCGTTTCAGGTGTTTATTCCGCTTTCTAGAGGAAAAAAAAGTTGATGACAGTGATCCTGTAGGGTTAAAAATATGAAACTTTGTGGTATTTTTAGTAACAGTTTTCAGGTCAGGCATAAAACTGCCTCATATTGTGATACTCTGTGGGACAGAATTTGACAAGCTTTCTCTTCCAGGCATTGTATCGCCCTGGTCCTGTTTCTCTCGAGTCCCTGTCTATTAGTTCCGTCTTTGTTCTGGTCTTGTCTACTTCATTTCCATCTCCGTTCTGATACTGACTGAATCATTTCCTTATCTGATTTTGGCACTGTTTATCGTTGCTGGGTTTCTATTCATCTCTCTCTCCTCTGTAATTTTGTCATTGCCTCGCCCGTGGGCTGACTCCTGCCCGTTCCGTAAGTCACTTAACGGGTCATCTGAAACGACCCGGGTCAAGGGTCTTTTCAGATGACGAACAAAACACAACCGCCACCAATACCACCATTCTGACATGGGTCTTTGTCAAACAGCAACTGTTAAGTTTTGTGGGTGACTGCCGCGTCAGGAGGAAACTCTGACGTGCAATGTTGTACAGTGTCTGCTAACATGGGAATGCTGTAGCGAATGTGGCCCTTTAGTACAGGTGCTCCACAGGTCTCACTCAGGAATCCGAAGATTAGTTGTTGTAGATGCTAATAATTCTATGCCGAAGTCTTGAATTCTTCTCCTCCTAGAATGTTGTACTGATGCTATAGAGTAGCTAGACACAGTCACATTAATATTTGTTTTGCCACTGACACCTTCATGGAAGCGCCTTGACGAGGTGGTGAGAATTAGAATGTCATCAAAACTGTTCATCCACTGACCACCTGCAGAACCACAAGGCGTTGAACGTTGCAGTGTTTGTTCACGCTGGTGTGGGCCTGGTGTGCCCCATCCTCACATCACACCTTCCTTACGCATTGCAATACGAAATTTCTGAATGTTCTATATGAAACACCTAACCTCTACGGTTATGTAAACAATCCCCCCTTAAAACTTATGCCAGAGTGAACAACTTTGTTTTATGGAGTGCACTCTGGACGCAGGAACTACAGTAGCATCCTCTGAGTGAGCATCTTTGCTCAGCAGGAACTATCGTGCTCAGTAGGAACTATCGTGCTCAGCAGGAACTATCGTGCTCAGCAGATGATTAAAACTAAATGTTCCACTTATACGTTGTCAGAGCAAGAGTTGCCTCTGCTATCCTGGAAAAGAATTTCCAGTAATTGCTGTAATAATTCCACGTTCTTTGGTTTATAAATTGTATTGATTTTGTTGACTACTAAATATTGTTAGACTGTAATTTAACTGATTAAATTTCAATAGATTTATGAAAAAATCTGATATTTGGCTTAAGTGATTCACTGCTGTGAATAAAAACAGTTAATAACCCAGAGCTGCGTTCTGCTCTTGTTAACACTTCCCAAGACCAAGAGTTCACTGTTAGGGTTGAGTCTACTCTTACTGCCAGTTCCTCACACCAAGAGTTCACTGATATACATTGTTAGCAAACTGTAATTATATGCTTACTACTGGGTCAGCAAGCTGTTATTATGCTATCTACCTTTTAGTCTCCAAACTACGAAATATCTGCATGATATTCACATTATACATCCTCTTTAAATACATCTCCACTACCTCCAGCCTTCTCGCTGTAACGTGTAAAACCCATGCTTCACACCTGTATAGGAGTGTTGGAACCACTATACTCTAGTACATTTCCTTTTTTTTTCATCCACGGATAAGGTTCTTTGTCTCCCCTAGCTCGACTGCTAGAGCACTCAGCTCACACACTGAGGTCCGGGGTTCGAATCTCTTCCGGTACGGCTGGAAAACATTAGGGACGTGTTTCCATAAGACACCTGCTGTCCATGTTCACCCATCAGTAAAATGGGTACCTGGGTGTTAGTCGACTGGTGTGGGTCGCATCCTGCGACAAAACTGACCTAATTTGCCCGAAATGCTCAGCATAACAAGGGGCTTTCTATATAGTAGTATGTCATTGATATCAGCTAGGACTGTATACCTTGTACATGTACTTGCAGTAAATAAAGATATTATTTATTTAGATGCCTCAATGTACCACCTACCTTGTTCCCTTCGTCACTTCTATGATTCACCTCAGTTTTCATAGACCTGTCGTTTGACAAATCCACTCCCAAATATCTGAACACATTTCTCTCTACTTCCAATATGATATCCAATCTTCCATTGCCTAAATTTATTTTCTCACTCTCATCACTTTACTCTTTCCTATGTTCACTTTTAATTTCCTTCTTTTACATACTTTTCCAAATTCGTTAATCCTAATCTCAAACCAGAACAGGACTCGAACCTACGCACTCTGCATAGTATTATACGACATAACCAGACCTCACGTATGGGGAGGCCCAGCAGAGACTAAGCGTTGTTTCTCATACCCGGGAGCACAGTGTTTAGTGTCTCCTGGTGAGGTCTGGCTGTGTGGTATAGTACTGTGTACTTTGATGCAGTGTGCGCAGGTTTGAGTCCTGTTCTGGTCTGAGATATGTGTAAATAATTTCTCTTGTTTCGCAAATTGTTAAGCGCATTATAAATACACACACACACACACACAATAAACAAACACAAACACACACACGCACACACAAACACACACACATATATATATATATATAGTGAGAGAGAGAGAGAGATGAATAGAGAGAAATAGAGGTGCTGAGGGTAGGATAGGAGGGAGAATTGTGGAAGGCATATGAATTAATAACGAGGCACCTTCTTCTTGTTGCTGTCGTGGCAAATTGCAGAGAGGAAATGGTTGCAATTTTCTCCGCAACGGTGACGATGTGAATCAGTGGATTCATAAATAGCTCGACGCACTTGTTGGGAATGACTTGAGTGCGTCATCTTTCTTGGCTATCTTTGGTCTTGGTTGATGGTATCATCATCATCATCATCCTCCGAATCATCATCACTCACCACTATTACTACAAAAATTACAATCCCGGATCACTAAAAAAACAAACAGCCATCCTCACTACTGTCAACATTACCAACCATCATTACTCGCAAACACCTATTCACCATAATCATCACATAAACACTCTCACCACTATCATCTACCGCCTTCACAATCAACAACCTCAACAACCCTACACTTCATAGTCAACTCGTCCCAAATATGTCTCAATTTAGACAGTATACAGAGCCTGTCATCTTCAAAACCTTACGAAAGATAGATATTAAACCCAGACTCAACTGTATTATTACCCCACAAACGTCCAAGAAGTATTTAAATCTCATATTTAAGAGACGATGAGGTGTGCACTGATAAATTTAATAAGAAACACGTGTCTCACGGTCATTCACTCGCTATGTTTGAAAAAAAAAAGTAAACAAGACAAGTATCAAAGTTTTCATTCATCAGGAAAATTGGTACATAATAAAATTGGTGTATAATAATACAAAGAGAAAATTGGTACATAATAAAATTGGTGTATAATAAAACAAAGAGAAAATTGGTACATAATAAAATTGGTGTATAATAAAACAAAGAGAAAATTGGTACATAATAAAATTGGTGTATAATAAAACAAAGAGAAAATTGGCACATAATAAAATTGGTGTATAATAAAACAAAAAGAAAATTGGTACATTATAAAATTGGCACATTACAACATTCAACATGTAAATTTAACATTTGAAAATGAAGTGCTTCATTATTATTTTGCGTACATTCTATACAAATGAATAAACTGGCATAAAATTGACTGAACTTCTATTGAAACAATTTGTTATTAATCAGTAGATCAGGAAAAATGATCTCTTGCGACAGTGTGACTAGTGGTGTTCCTCAAGGATCAGTGCTTGTTAGGGGTACTTAAATCCCTAAAATAGGAATTAATATAAGTTCTCAGTGTATATAAGGTGCACATTCCTGTCGTGTATATACACTGAGAAACACATCTCTCACTGAATATGCATAGATACACACGCCATTAATTGCATATACTTACATAGATTCATACTTCTGAGAAATGGATGCCTCCCTGAGAACATAGCCTTGTCTTGACTGCTGCCGACTACTGATTACATTTTAATTGCCTAGGCTTCTGTCCCTTCTGCTTAAGTCTTGCTTTTTATAATGGCAGGGGTGTCTGTGGAGACCTCGGGGAAATTTTAAGAGAAACTTACACTGTTAACGACTTCAAATTTAGTAATTATTTTCCCCACGTCAACATATTATTTTTTGTGTGTGTTCTAGTTCATGTGAATGCTAAGAATTTTTTTGTTTTGCTTTTCACTTGTGAGTGTTTGTGTGTGTATAATACTTTTTCTTAACAAAATGCTAAATGACCCCATAGGTCAAAGCAATTTCCCCTCTATATTTCTATCACCCTGTCTCTAACCTCGTCCCTATTTCTAAATAGCCCTCCCGCCCGGTATCGCTGTTCCTATCTCTCTGCTTCCTTTCCTATTTCTACATCGTTTTTTCTATATCTCTGTCACCATCCTGTCGCCCCTCTTATAACTCTGTCCACCTCTCTTACCTTCATCGCTTTCCCTATCGCCATTCGTTGATATCTATTGTCATCCCTAACTATTGCTTCTTCTATCTATCTAGCTCCGTATTTCTCTCTAACCCTTCCTCTCGCCCTTTCTAGCTGTTTATTGCCCTTTTATAATTTCCCATCCCATCTTCTGCCCTATCATCCTCCATGGATATCTTTTGTCCTCCCTGTCACCCTTTCTAACTTTCTATCGCACTCCTTAATCTTATATAACCCTTCCAAACTATGGCTTTCCCTGACTATTACTCTCCTTAACTACCGCCTTTCTTGTTCTTCCTTATTATCTCGCCTTTTCATATCTATCTATGGCCGTTTCTAAATGTCTATTGATCTTCTTGGCTCTCCACATTACTCTGGCACCAGTGTTGCACGCTGACAGTGTTGGATGCACCTCTGCAAATTGCAACACTGCACAAGGCCCCATGCCAGCACTTCACAGAATTACCCCCCTCTCCCCTCCTCTCTTCCCATCTCCCCACTTCACCCGCTCCCCCTCCCACATGCTACATAAAAAAACACACACACACGGGGCCAGGCACTGTGAATCGACCCCTGCAACCATAAAAAGGCAAGTACAAATAGGTGAGTATATACACACACACCTGCAACAACATATAGGTGGGTATATACATAAGAACATACACGTACACGCCGCATTGTATAATTTCGTATTTAAATTCACAGGCGTATGTGTAATTTTCCACATACAATTGCTTGTCTTGTTTTTTTAAGGCAGAGTCGATCAAATACTGTATATTGAATTGTCCTAAAAACAAAACATTTAGAAACAATTATTTTATGCTTTTTTTTTTTTTTTTTATTTAACTTCGTACTTATTGTCAAAAACTAACTTAGCAACTCTGCTTAACCTAGTTAAAATTAGCGTAAGACAAATGAGCTTAACTCTACTTAACATATCTTAGGTCCATTACGCCTTTTTATGGTTATTTAAATCAGTTACATATATTAACTTCGTAAAGCTCAGACTAATTTTTCGCAGTAACAGCGAAGATGAATTTACACAAAAGGTTCACTGCTTTATAAGCCAATTTCACAAACTTTGCCTAAAAAAAGACACTTACGAAACTGTGCGAAGAGTGGGACGTGTAGGACAACTGTTGTCATTCTTGTATGATTTTGCAGTCAGTAGTAGAGACTCTCACAAACCACTGATATCTAGCTGCAGTTTCTGTAAATTTCAGTAGTAGAGATTCTCACAAACCACTGATATCTAGCTGCAGTTTCTGTAAATTTCGATACATTCATTCGTAGATGTGTAGGTGATATACGATTTGCTTTTGTTGTTACTGTTGCCTCTGTTAAAACAAAACAATAATTTCGAAAAAAAAACAATTAGGATGACTAATATACAAGTACAATAAACTTAAGTTAAAATGGTATTAATAAGGCTATCTTAAAAGTGAAAAAATATACTTAAAATGTTGCTTGTACAAATGATCGTATGAATTTTACTCAGTACCAATGATAAACACAATGCAAAAATTACAAAACCATTCAAGTACAAACAATTTATATGAAACACACACATACCTTGAAACATAAGTACCGAACATCTGATACCACTGACCACAAACTATAACTGAGAAGTCAAGGACATGTTTCCGTCTATGTTATGCAAGGAGAATCAAAATAGTCATTGTAGCCTCCATGGTGAAGCGTCCTGTCAAAGTTGAGAAGGTTAAGGGTGTCATGCAGTGATTGTGTCAATCACAGGTATATATCACAGGTGCTGAGGGAGCCAGTAGTGTTAAACAGTGGTTGTGTCAGTGTGGAGACACCTAGTGGTGTTATGCAGTCAGTTGTGTCAGTGTGAAGGCACCTAGCGGTGTTATGCAGTCAGTTGTGTCAGTGTGGAGAAAGTTTGTAGTGTTATGCAGAGGTATGGTTAGCATGGGAGGAGCGCATTTGCCTGATTATATGAGACATCAGCTGCTCTTTGTATTCCTTATGTGATGATATCAACAGGAACCTATGTGTTTATCTCCGTGTCGATGACGTCAGTGAGCCTTCCTGCGTTTATTTGAGTAATTGATGTTCTTCCTGCAGTGCAGTCTTGCCTGTCTGCGTATCTTTAACTTTCTGACTGTGTCTGTAACTGACCCTCTTTCATTTTATGAAGTTTTCCCTATCTTCCTGTCTTTCTGTCTGTCAGTAACTAGTCCTCCTTTAATTGATGAAATCCTACAGTTTGTTGTCCATCTCATTTTTGTCCACCCTATTGCCATTCACCGGAATTCTATAGACGTTACACTTATGTTTGTTTTCATTGAATAATACCGATCTCTGACACGCAGTGATGCTCTGTTAACTTGATTTCAGTTGGAATTATGATATGACTAGATGAAGAGGCCTTCACTAGAGGACCATTTTTCATTTTTTATGCTTCTCTAATCCCCTTTCTTTTCCCTTCTTCACGCCACAGCGATCTTATAAGGGACACAACAGGACAATTAGCACAACACAATAAGGCATGATAAGTCTTGTTCACGCAGGAGTTAAATAACGGAATTATCTCCGCCCAAAATGAAGAAAGCGAGAAGTACCTGGAGATAACGTGGTTCCGTTGACACAGTAACGAAGTGAAACTAAAAAAAAAAAAGACAGGAAGGGAAAAACTGCAGAACACAATGCCGGAAAATAGAGACAAACAGGAGATACAGACAAATTTCTCCTTTAGACAGAGAACTTTACGTATGCGAGAAAGTATCGCAGCTACCTGCAGCAAAGACCGAAAAAAGCAAATTAGATGTTTAGGCAAGTCATTATCAACATATTCAACAAGACTACAAAAGATCCCTGCGGAAATCACCAATTGTAATACCAATATAAAAAAAAAAAAAAACACAAGTTCTTAAACTAAATACTTAATTTCTAACATTCACATATCTTAATTTTAGTGAAAAGATGAGGTAGAGAGCAGCGCGACGCACTTCAAACAAGACATTCATTACTAAACACCAACACTGGTTCATGTTTGGCAAATTCTGCATTACTTTCCTGCTGGAGGTCTACGTCAGGCTGATGTGAAAAAAAAAGAATAAGCAACATCTGCATTAAAAGCATCTAACAAAGCACTCCACAGGAGACTGAAATATAAAATGGAAATGCAAGATGGGGTGAAGAAATGTAATGGCTTGGCAGAGGACAACCACCCAGAAATGTATTACTGTCCTGGTATATCAATATGAAACAAACTCCTGAATGTTTGGAATAGAAGCAGGATCTTTCCTATATGTCCTGTGAACATATAAGACAATAAAACAATATTACACACTTCTTGCATTCAGTATACGCTTGTCTTTGTTCTTCTGTGTTTCTCAAGAGTTCGTCGATTGACAGGAGTCCACCAGGGGTGGAGGTATACTACGTAATACACAGAAATGTCCCAGAGGAGTCATACAAGGCAAGAACTTAATTAAAACAGCTCCTCAAAATACGAACACACACAGGAGGGTTAGGGGAGACATGATAACGACATATAAAATACTGCGAGGAATAGATAAGGTGGACAGAGACAAGATGTTCCAGAGAGGGGACACAGAAACAAGGGGTCACAATTGGAAGTTGAAGACTCCTATTTGTCAAAGGGATGTTAGGAAGTATTTCTTCAGTCATAGAGTTGTCAGGAAGTGGAATAGCCTAGAAAGTGACGTAGTGGAGGCAGGAACCATACATAGTTTTAAGACGAGGTTTGATATAGCTCATGGAGCAGGGAGAGAGATGACCTAGTAGCAATCAGTGAAGAGGCGGGGCCAGGAGCTATGAATCGACCCCTGCAACCACAAATAGGTGAGTACAAATAGGTGAGTACACACACGAACACTCACACACACTAACCCATCATACCTTCACATTAACACATTTTGCCTCCGCCATCAGACTTCCACGAATTTCGTCCTATCTTCGTCGTAAAGTGCTTAAGTTGGGATGATGCCTCATTCTGTATCAGATGAACCTGTCATGCTCTTTTTCTTTTTTTGAACTGTCTCCATCCCATAATGCCATTCACACCCTCCAGTTGTTTCGTTACAGTGCATTAACTTTGCAAACGAGCGTGAAGCCGATACATTGCCTGGGACAAGCCGATATAACACGTTACACAGACAAAGTGTTGTTATACATCTTTTCTCTAGTCTACCAGAGAATGACTTCAGCAGAACATTTTCTATGAAGCAGTTTATTTACCCTCTCTGTGACCGATTTGTTTAAATAGCGAGCATTTAAACCCACTTAACCCCCCTCCCTCTTCTCTAACCTACGGCCCAGTCCCTTGACCCATTATGTTATTTACCATTTTGTCATAGGCACATGTCGATTAGACACTAGGCCTGTTGTATGTGTGTGTGTGTGTGTGTGTGTGTGTGTGTACTCACCTAGTTGTGGTTGCAGGGGTCTAGTCACAGCTCCTGGCCGTGTGTGTGTGTGTGTGTTTTTGTATGTGTGTGTGTATGTGTTTGTGTGTGTGTACTCACCTAATTGTGGTTGCAGGGGTCGAGACTCAGCTCCTGTGTGTTTGTGTGTAGTGTGTGTGTGTGTGTGTGTGTGTGTGTGTGTGTGTGTGTGTGCACTCACCTAGTTGTTGTTGCAGGGGTTGAGTCATAGTTCCTGGCTCCGCCTCTTCACTGGCCACTACTGGGTCACTCTCCCTGCGCCATGAGCTTTATCATACCTCTTCTTAAAGCTATGTATGGAACCTGCCTGCTTCCCAAACTATTCCACTTCCCGACCACTCTGTGACTGAAGAAATACTTCCTAACATCCTTGTGATGAGTCTTCAACTTCCAACTGTGTCCCCTTGTTGCTGTGTCCCATCTCTGGAACATTCTGTCCCTGTCCACCTTAGCTCCGGGACTAGTCTTGTTGCAAACCTTTGGACTTTCTCTAGTTTCTTTACGTGCTTGGCTAGGTGTGGGTTCCAAACTGGTGCTGCATACTCCAATATGGGCCTAACGTACACAGTGTACAGGGTCCTGAACTATTCCTTATTAAGATGTCGGAATGCTGTTCTTAGGTTTGCTAGGCGCCCGTATGCTGCAGCAGTGATTTGGTTGATGTGCGCCTCAGGAGATGTGCCTGGTTTATACTCACCCCAAGATTTTTTTCCTTGAGTGAGGTTTGTAGTCTTTGGCCCCCTACACTGTACTCCGTCTGCGGTCTTCTTTGCCCTTCCCCAATCTTCATGACTTTGCACTTGGTGGGGTTGAACTCCAGGAGCCAATCGCTGGACCAGGCTTGCAGCCTGTCCAGGTCCCTTTGTAGTTCTGCCTGGTCCTCGTCCGATTGAATTCTTCTCATCAACTTCACATCATCTGCAAACAGGGACACTTCGGAGTCTATTCCTTCCGGCATGTCCGTTCATGTCGTGTGTATGTGTGTGTGTGTGTGTTTGTGTGTGTGTGTGTTTCTGTATGTGTGTGTAGTGTGTGTGGTTTGTGTGTTTCTGTTTGTGTGTTTGTGGATAAAAAAATATTATTTCCAGACCAATCATTTATATTGACAGTTTTATTTCGTGGGTCATACCCATCCATACTTGTTAAATATAATTACATTATGGAGAAAAAGTGATATTACATTTAGAATCAGCGTTTCAAATATTAGTATCATTAGGAAGGCCTCTGTTGTACATCCCAAGTTTGACTATCTACTATCAACACTGACAGCACTGTGCTGGCAGTGATGTGGTATTGTCACTGTCAGCACCATGTAGAAATAAATATATTATTAAATTATTATTATTCGGATTAACTTGGTATAATATATAAATTATTTAGAGCACCTCAAACTACTTTGAATGTGTTTTCGAACACTGAAGAATGAGGGGTATCATATTTACTATATAAGGTAAATATTATGCCAGATACCTAGCCTACACATTAAAATAACTAACTGGAGTACGAGATATCAAAGGAAGTGAAATGTGAAAGGTACCTTTACAATTACAGAGTGAATCATGTCAACATTCATGCTCCATTCATTCACCAAGGTTTTTAATGCCATGGTGGCTGCTGGGGATTGTGCCTTACACAGACCAGCCATCTTCAATTTTTCGTTCAGTTTTTTAAGCTCCCGATCAGCATCTTGCAACTGGTGTTGAGGTGTTGACCTGAAGTTTGTCTTGTGGAGGATTTCATTCCTTCACCTTACTCTGATCCTACACTGAAGGAATGATGACCAAGTCATCCTGACTGTCACTTTCGTAGCTATGACTGTGAGTCTCGTACTTAGTTATGTATATTAACTCCAATTAAGTTTAATCAACTACTGTCAATTAATAAACAGAAAGGTTCACGCGGGGGCTCGAACAGCCGTACTCAAATTTACAGCCCGACGCTCAACCTACTGGGCTAACAAAGGAAATTAACTGGAACTATTCAGAAATAACTGTAATTGTATTTCATTGTATTACAGTACACAACACAGCACTACGCTACACAGTACAGCACTACACGACACAACACAACACTACAGTGCAACAATACACAAAAAAATTCTTTGTTACCATTGTTTTGTCGGCTATTATGTTACTTGCTGTGTTTTAGACCCTAGTGTGTTACTGCTGTGTTATTGCTTTGTGTGATTTGTTGCCTGCTGTGTTGTGGTGATTCCTGCTGTGTTGCCTGTTGCGTTGTTATGTTGTCTGCTGAGTTGTTGTATTTTCTCTGTTTTTGTACTATCTGTTGTGTTATTGTGTTGCCTGTTTTGCTCTTGTGTTGTCTGCTATATTATTGTGTTGCCACATATGTTATGTTGTATGCTGTGTTGTTTTTTGTTTCAGTGTCACCTTGCAGTGTTTCCTGTTGTGTTACTGTTCTCCCTTCAGTGTTACCTTCTGTGTTCCTATGATACCTTCAGTGTTATCTGAGTCTTGTTGTGTTACCTTCAGTGTTATCCGCTGTGAAAAAATAATGTGATCCTTTATTGACAACGTTTCGCCCACGCAGTGGGCTTTATCGAGTCGGTATTTTATACCATTTATTTCCATCGTTATCCGCTGTGCTACCTTCAGTGTTACCTTCTGTTTTCCTAGTTTGTTGTATAACCTCGTTCCCTTCAGCTGTTGGCGAGGGACTCAAGACACCTTCATTATTTTTTGTGGTGGGGCTGAGGGCGTCTCACTGTCCAGTGGGCGTTTAACAGACGTATGAGTCTTCCTTATTTCAACTAGATGATTTATAATCACTTCCTTTAATACGCTATCTTGTAAATCATCGCAGGAAGTATCAATATCATTCTTAAATTCACTCAGCATTGACCTGACCAGGTTGACTGCCTTAGTATCCGGGAAATATTCCATTCTAATGCGGAACCAGCTAATGATGTCAGTGGAGTCCGTGAGCCTGGAACTGACAACTATGTCCATGAATGCTAGTGCTTGGTACGTGCAGGTACCACTGTACTGTTGGACGCAACGAATAGACCGAAGTCTTTTGAAGCAAGGGTGCATCTTGCAGTATTTTATCATCACTTCGAGGGCTATCTGAGAACTGTCACCGTCATAGTAGAGTAAGGACCCATCCAGGCAGGCATACAGAGCAACGCAGTGAGGTTCTTCTCTCATCGCTACAATACGACCCTGGCCTTAGGGTACAGGAGGCTGACGAAGTAGCTCATCGCTGAAGCAGACTTTACATACCTTACCGAATGAACGAGGCGTGTCACTGACAATGGTCCTGATATCAACTACACACAAGGGTTTGGTGGCCTCCAGGAGAGGGTGATAAATACCAACATATTGGACATCCATTCTCTTCCCTTCACTTACTGGCGGGGCTCGAACCCGCGATGCTTGAGTCTTACAACTCGAGAGGGATATGCTAACCACTGGGCCAGCGAGGAATAGGTAAATACATTCAACTAAATATATTTATACACCATAAGAATGTTTGCATAGGCACCATACAGTGATAGTGATAATGTAGTGTGTTATATAGTGATAGTGTGGTGAGTTATATAGTGAAGATAGTGCAGTGGGTTACATAGTGATAGTGTGGTGTTATATAGTGATAGTGCAGTGTGTTACACAGTGATAGTGTGGTGAGTTACATAGTGATAGTGTGGTGTCATATAGTGATAGTGCAGTGTGTTACATAGTGATAGTGTGGTGTTATATAGTGATAGTGCAGTGTGTTATATAGTGATTGTGCCTTTGTAACCTTTTAACTATCGCCCACAGACTGAGTATGGAAAGCATAATGAAGATATTAAACTAACTAACTTCTCCACCCTATTTTCCCTTCCCTCATATCTTTTCCCTCTCGCTTCCCCATCTCCCTCCTTCCCACCCCCGCCTCCTGCATCTTCCCTTCCTCCTCTTGTAATATAGTTTTTGTACCGTGATCAAGATAGTTAACGGGAGGTTACAGCAACGGTAAAGTTGCTGCCTACATGTATTTAAAGGTGCATAAAGGTGTATTTTAGTAATTTATTTTTCTTGTGTCGTTCTGTGATGATGGACATAATTTTACAAATTTCATTTGTGTGTGGGGGACTATACTGTTTTAAAACTATACACGATCTTCTGACAAACACAATCAAATCACTTTAAATTCGTGACTTATGAAAATTTTGTATATGTAAATTGTTGATATATTAGTTGTTTTGCTTTGCACCAAAACTAACATAAGTTAGTCTAACACTGCTAGAATTTACGAATGACTTACCCGTGTGTGTGCTCGAGGGCAGGAACCAAGATTTTTTTTTTAATATTCGACAGAGCATTCCGTTCACAACCGAGAGGATCCGGGTTTGATTCACGGGTAAATTTGATTACGCTTGCTGCCCTTGTTATCCAAGCATTATCCATCACTATCCATTACCTCTCTCCCTCTTTACCTCCTCACCTCCAACCCTCGGTATCCCTCACAATTCTAGGTTCAAAGGGCCCATCAATCCATTGCCTTTTCACGTCCCCCATCCATCCACCCATATTCCTTCCTTCGTCGACTTCCTCCTTCATTCACTTTCCCCTTATTCCATCGTTCATCATACTATTCTCATTTTCCATCAAAATTACATGTAATTTGCTCAGATAAATTGCTATCTCCATTTTTTTAAAGAAACAACTTTACAATCTTAACTGAAGAGCTTTTTCTTGCAGAATTTTTTAATTTCGTATAAAAATATACTTAACATCTTTTCTCTTTTGTGTTAAGAAGTTTTTCCATTATAACAAAAATGCAATAGGTGGGATAATTGTAATACTTGCTTGTATAAAAATGTGTGACGAAAAATACTGGAGATAAAGAGAGAAGTTATTGCTGCAGCAGCTGGGAAAATAACAACAATCACTGTATATGAGAAAGAGAGAGACAGAGAGATAGACACTTTCACCACGCACTCAACACTCTTGCCACACCTCTCACGCTCACTTTCACCACACACACACACACGATTATTTTGAGTATTAAGGAAGCTAGATATTTCATGTTCATTTCTGATTGTATACATAAGCCCTACAGATGTTTTCCTCCCTATGAGTTTGCCATCTCGTGAAACTGGTGAATTTTGTCCTTATGTTCTCGTTTGAGCTTTCTTAAGCTAGATACCGGCAGTATATATATCCAGATACCGGCTGAATATAGCCAGATACCGGAATGATTTTGGCTATATGGAAGTCAAGTGCCTTCAGTGATTCTATATCATCACTGAAGGTACATAATGAGTCAACATGCTCATTGCAAAAGCCGGTATAGATATTCAAAATAAGAGAAAAGGGCATTAATGTGCAATTATTATGGATTCCGTCACACTGAAATACTCCATGACAAAGCTGATAAGTTAGAATATAACTTAGGCCTATCTGTGTCTGGAATTAGAGAAGTAAATAATGGAAGTCATAGGAAGGCAGGTAGAAGCCTGAGTACATCTATTGTCACATAAACGTAAATAAGTATGTTTACGGAGCTACTTGCAATGTGAACAAACTGACTGAAGCTGTAGTACCCAGGCTGAGGTTTGCTTACAAATACTTCTGGCAGTTTTGCAGACGCACAGATGATGATGATCAAACTAAATGCAAAGTCTGTGGTCAGCCTTATGGTTTCCTTTTGGAACACTCATGTGCATGATTGCTCGAGAGAATGAGGAATATAGCGAGAGAATAATAGTCTATATGACATGTCAACGTATCCTATTAATGAAAATAAGATACTAGTTGTATAAAGCAAATATCCTAAATATCCTTAAAACAGATAAGACAATTTAATATATTTCCAGATGGTCTCGTGTCAACCCTTCTGGGGCCTAATTTCTAGGTCTTTTGTGTATCCATATGCTCTTGCGCTGCCATCCACAGGCTGGAAAATCTAATCTAAAACATTCAGTTTCCTCGTCTAAGTGAGCAACTTGGTTGATTTATCAGAATTTAATTATTATAATTGAGAAGTGCTAAACCCGTACTTTCCTAGAGCTGCTTCAGGGTGGGTGCTGACCCCCGACATCTTTCAGATAACAAGGTACACGATGGTCGTTAAGGCTTCATGAGACCTTTACACCACCAGTCAACCTTAGAAAATTTAGGGATTAATATAAACCCTCTGGGATTAATATAAACCCTTAGGGATTAATATAAATCCCA
This sequence comes from Cherax destructor, assembly GCA_009830355.1. Lineage (NCBI taxonomy): Eukaryota > Metazoa > Arthropoda > Malacostraca > Decapoda > Parastacidae > Cherax > Cherax destructor. The sequence goes on along the minus strand of WNWK01001931.1, from coordinate 141,789 downwards.
TGAACCTTCATTCTCTTATACTTTGAGAGCCGTGACGTCTCTCACAAGATTTTACAACCATTACATTTATTTTCATAACCAGATAAATCGTACATAGACATATTTACACTGGCATCTATACCGCATTATATCAAAGCCTTTCAATGTAAACAATATGATCCTTACTTAACTTGACCTGCTTAGCCTAATGAAGCCGATCTTAGTTCCTAACAGTTAAATAATGTGGATTAAATAATGGGGTTTGGGGGTCTTCCCTGGAGGAAAGTTCCGAAGTTGGTAGACTTTGGCAGTGGTTTAAAGACGTTATGAGGTACTCTGTTTGGTCATTAGTTGCTATTACCAAAGTGACGGTATCCAGTGTATACTTCATCAGCAGATCATTGTTAATTATTTCTAAATACGTTGTGTAAATTAAATATTATTGCTAAATGTAACATCCCTCTAACATGCATTAACATTGGGTTTATTATTATTATTATTATTATTATTATTATTATTATTATTATTATTATTATTATTATTATTATTTAGTTTTTCAGTTTGTCATTAGCATAAATGTCTGAACGTGAACATCCCTTAATAAGCTTGGTATTTTCCAGGCCGATGGAGGTAAAATATTCTTCCCAGAGTCCCCAGCACCGGAGGAACCGTTCACAACAGCGGAGGAACCAATCACAAGAGCGGAGGAACCAATCACAGCAGCGGATACTGAATTCCGTGAGGATCGAGGTCTGTGGGAGAGTGACCTCTTCTTTCTGCAGAAGCTGTCTGGACTCTTCGGCGGAGAGAATGAACAACAACCTCTACGCCGCAAGACATTAGCTCACTCGAACCTGCGGCCGGAGCTCTTGCCACCGCAGATGCTCTACACACACCGCAGGACGGGCACCAACACACCTGGGCATCATAACCAAGTGAGGAAGGGCATAAGGAAACCGCCGCGGCCTCAAAGGTTTGCATCCAACCAGGACTCTCATGCGCTAAGGGCACCACTACAAAATTCTCCAGGTATAAAGCCATTCCGTCAGGTAATACAAATTACTGCCCCTCCCAGATATGAAGTTCCTCCACCATTAGATAATCCTGGCCAGTATTCCCAGAACCATTTAGGGCCCCTCCGATTGCCGCCTCCGCCACCTCTACCACCTAAATCTGCCTTCTCGAATACTCCTGTTCAGCACCTAGGTAACTTCCCATATCAGTTTGTGACGCCTGAAGATCAGGGTGCTCACAACAACGATATTATCCCTCAGTATTTCTCAAGTGCAGCGCCATCTAGGGTCGATGCATCGCCACCGCGCGCAGCACCATCGCATCCCAATGCCCTTAGGCCACCACAATCCCTTCCGAACATCCCCAAAACACCTCCACCATCCCATCCGAACATCCCTAAAACTCCTCCACCGTTCCATTCGAACATCCCTAGGCCTCCACCATCCCATTCCAGCCACCCAAGGCCTCCAACATCAGATACAAACAGCCTAAGAAATACTCCACCACCACCCAATCCGAACCTCTCAAGGCTTCCTCCACCTCCTCCTAAGCCATTTAAGTCCAAGAAGCCGACGCTGCTGGGAAGCTTCACCAACCTGACTCCCGGGGCTTTTGGGAATGCACAACCGCCACATAAGCACCCAAGACCAGCACCGCAGCCTCACAGAGTCTTCTTCCCACCCAATCCTAAACCTTCGCAGAATGACATCAGACCGAGTTTAGAATTCAAGCCGAGTCCTCAAGAAGGTAAAACAGCAGCCGACGCCTTCCAGCCGGTGTTCGTAGCGTCTCCCTTTATGGACGACCTTGGAGATGACGTCATGAAACCCATGAAGGTGAAGGCTTTGACCACCACCACCACCACCACCTCGAGACCTCAACTCCAAGACTTCTTCTGAAGTGTATAGATACCTTATGCTTGGCATGGAGCTCTAAACCCGTGTGAGACAACATTTAGCACTACGAGTAAAGTAGGCTCGATCCTCCATCCGCTTAACCCATGTGGGCTATTCAGAGCATGGAGTAGTGGAGGCTTGATTCCTCCATCCGCTAAACTCGTGTGGATCCTTTTATCGTAGAGACTTGTGGAATCCTGATCTTTCGTTAGCTAATCGCAACCTCATCACCAGGATTTCCTCAAAAGGGTAAAGAAACTCTGTACTTCTCTTGAAGCGCTGAAACCTCTATCTTTCGGCATATGCCGTTGTGGAGGCTCAATCCTCCGTCAGCTAGCGCGAGATACACACTGCGTAACTGTACTCGCCTAAATATATTAGAAAGGAACCAAATATGAGTTAAAAATGGCTAGATTTTTCTATTTTTAAAAGAAACATTAGACAATTTTTAGATCTCGTCTGTGAGTGATAATTTATATTTCGCAATATTTCCACTTTCTGAGATTTTCAAAAAGCATTTTTAGGAAATTCCAAGTTTTTCTACTAAAATTTAGATACGTAGGGTTAATAAAGCTTTAATTTAGATTAAAAGGTTCCTAAGCCTACATACTGTACTGTAAAAATATTTATACGAAGCGCTAAACCCGTGTGGTTCGTTGAGCTCAAGGGGTAGATAAGTGTGGAGATACCTCAACATTAACATCAAGGTACCTCCCCCTTCAGGGAAGGTATCTCGATGTTGGTGAAGAGGTATTAGCTGAAGGGATAGGTTCTACCCTTCCCTTCCTCAGCTCAGACCTGATTATCTGTCAATTCCTCAGGCATGCATCATCCTTACGGGTTCAGCGCTTCACCGTGAATATAATAACTGAGTTAAGTTGATTTAGTGAATCTGAGTTGGTATCATGTAAGTTGAGTGACAGAGTTATGGGGGAAATCTTACCTGCCTAGATTAAGGTAAACACACGACCAGTCAAAATAGAGAACTATCTCTATTATCTTTATTAGAGTCGCAGCTATCACCAGCTCTATCCTGAGTCGGAGAATGTATCTTGCTCCCTGGCTGCATATTATGGTGTTATGAGCAGTTATGAACACTTATTAAGTGAATTATTGCAGTATACCTAGTTATCTTAGTTGTGATACGCCTTGATAACCACTTAGAAAGTTCCTCTTGATATGGTAAGTGTTCATAATTCTACCTGAACAGGTGCAGGAAGTTGCCACTTCCTATGGGACTCTACTGGCTGGGGTATCTGGCAAATTGGTGCGTCGTCTTGTGGCCGGCATGAAATTACAGTAGATTCTAAATACTATTAACAGATCTTAATTAAAACAGCACTTTTGCTAGCGTTCCACTCTACCTTACAAGTGTGTTCACGTGAGTATTATTTAGTTCTGCCAGAGTATCCACTGACAAGAACTATTAGCTAATGTTTGAGGGGAAAGTTGAACCCCCAATTAGATTGGGATTAGATTCCACCTCGTCTAATAATACCAAACAACGTATTGATTACAGCACTGGGATTCAACACCACATGGATGTAGCCCTCGTACGCTCTCTCGCTACCTCTTGTTATGCCGGCCGTCAATTGCGTTCTTTATCACGGGATTTGTGCCAAGTTGACCAGCGCATCCCGGGATAAAGTGTACAAACACCGGCAATGGGTCTCTCCTCTACGGAGTCTTAGCCTAAGAGACGGCCAGGAAACTGTTTTCAAATCTCCATCGTAGCCCTGGCACCCATTGCCAGCAACTGTCAGCAAGTACAGAACGGTTTCTGCGTCCGCGAATGACAGGATGCCTACAATCCTGACATTCGTCATTATTATTATTATTATTAATGAGAAAGACCCACTGAATCAGCCCGGTCTTGAATCTTTGACATTGCAGCGTTAATGAAGAATAGCCAGTGAGAGCTGGCACCTCGTTTGTCGAGGAAACAGGCTTCCGGCCGGTGCTTCAGAAACCTTTTGCTCTAACTGGAGGATGTCAGCTCTTTAATTCACCTCCTTAACTCATAACATTGATTTCTTTCCCCACAGCTCTATCATGCTAGTTGAGTGAACGTAAGTTCTATTGTGTGAGTTGAGTGAACTTAAGTTCTATCGTGTGAGTGAATTTTGCTAAGTGAATATGTCAGTTGTGTCGTGTTTCATGTACGATAAATCTACGTTTATTTTTCCGAACAAAATTTATTCTGAACACAAGTGATTTTTTCAGTAAAATTATAAATTATGATTGCTGTCATGTGTACAAGAATTATATATTAATATATATTTTTTTGTAAGCATTTTGTATATTGTGCATAAATTAGTATCTTATGATAAAGTTTACATTATATTTAACTCATTATAATACTCTATCATTGTACTGCGATGTAATATAGAGCTACAGCGATAATATTTAATTCTATTCTACGTTATGTGCGGCTGAAATATTTTGCCACATAAAATTTTAGAATGTGTGAGAAATAGAAATTGTCAAAGGTTATATCAGGGATTTACATTACGAAACTACCTAACCACCCTCCTTCCCTCCTCTTCTCTTCTCCACTTCCCTCCTTTTCTTCCCTACCTCCTCTGCTTCTCTCTCTCTCTCTCTCTCTCTCTCTCTCTCTCTCTCTCTCTCTCTCTCTCTCTCTCTCTCTCTCTCTTTCTCTCTCTCTCTCTCTCTTTCTTTCTACGAAAGCCCCCCATTTGTACATAGCACAACCTTCACCTACTTTTTTGAAGAACCCACCTCACCTGTGTGTGACCTTCACCTGCCCCTCAGTTGCCCACCTCACCTGTGTCACCTTCACCTGCCCTTCAGTTGCCCACCTCACCTGTGTGTCACAGTCACCTGCAACTGAGTAACCCGCCTCACCTGTGTGTCACAGTCACCTGCAACTGAGTAACCCGCCTCACCTGTGTGTCACAGTCACCTGCAACTGATTAAACCCGCCTCACCTGTGTGTCACAGTCACCTGCAACTGAGTAAACCCGCCTCACCTGTTAAATACGGTTTTTCTCGACTCATTATCTGGTATTACCCCGGTGTTATTTCTTGGTATATATAACACGAGAAACACAGTATTCATGCCATTTTTCTTGTCATGCCTTCCCCTTGTTTACATTAATCTTAAAAATCTTCTCTCGTATTTATTTGTGGTTTCCAATTTACCTTAAGTTATTCTTACCCCTCCATGCCTAAGATACATTGATTGTTAAATGTTATGTCCTAGTTCTGGCGTTACAAATGTTTACTGTGTACGTGAATGTTTATGTTACATTGAATGTTGAGGGGCTGCTGGTCAGTTCTACTTTTATATATTATTTATTCTTTGCCCAAAAAATAAACAGTGGTTTTATTATCATTCCTAGTGTGGTGATGCTGGTAATTACTTGAAGATATGTAGGGAAATTAACTACTGCTGCATCTAGAAGCTGTTAATATCATAATAATAATAATAATAATAATAATAATAATAATAATAATAATAATTATTATTATTTTTATTATTATTATTATCATTATTATTATTATTATTATTATTATTATTTATCAAAATAATTAGTAATACTAATATAATTTATGCTAAGCGCTAAACCCATGAAGGTCATTAAGCACGAGACGTGGTGGTGAAGGCTCGATCCTTCGTCTGCTAAGCGCCAGACAGACGCTGTTAAGGAAACATACGTTGCAAATCAAGCACTTACTGCCGCAAAGTTTCGTCCACTCAGAGCTTGACGAACCTCTAAACTGAATGATCCATTTATAATCATTCAGTTCAGGACACCTTGCTTAGCCCAAGATCATACCCGGGTCCTCCGATTGTAAGCTAAAGGCGGCACCACTGAGCTACAAGCCTCCTGTGCACCATGAACATTGCCAGGAGACTTAGGATTGCAACAGTCCCATGACTGTTGGCTCCTAACATCATGCAAGATTTACCTCCACTTAAATGACATTTTCTGGCAAGACTGAACGGGTGGAGAATTCAGTTGATATTCTTTCAATCCAAAGAGCGAAAGTCTTTAGTAAAGGTGTCCTTGGTGGACGCATTCTATATTTTTTTCATAATGTTTGCCAGCTTGGAATCATGACTCCCTCAGGGGAGGGTTCTTAATGTTGTTCAGGAGCTCTTGATATAATAATAATAATAATAATAATAATAATAATAAGAGTAATAATAATAATAAAATTAATAATAATAATAATAATAATAGTAATAATAATAATAAAATTAATAATAATAATAATAATAATAGTAATAATAATAAAATTATTAATAATAATAATCAGAACAGAGCCAAACATTCTGTACAAGCGTCAAATGATCGCTCACAAAAAACAAAACAATATGACACTGTATTGAACATGGAACACATGGAACACAAACTGCAGGTGTGTGAACATGGAATACAAACTGCAGGTGTGTGATCATGGAACACAAACTACAGGTGTGTGATCATGGAACACAAACTACAGGTGTGTGACCATGGAACACAAACTACAGGTGTGTGACCATGGAACACAAACTACAGGTGTGTGATCATGGAACACAAACTACAGGTGTGTGAACATGGAACACAAACTACAGGTGTGTGATCATGGAACACAAACTACAGGTGTGTGATCATGGAACACAAACTACAGGTGTGTGATCATGGAACACAAACTACAGGTGTGTGATCATGGAATACAAACTACAGGTGTGTGATCATGGAACACAAACTACAGGTGTGTGATCATGGAATACAAACTACAGGTGTGTGACCATGGAACACAAACTACAGGTGTGTGATCATGGAACACAAACTACAGGTGTGTGACCATGGAACACAAACTACAGGTGTGTGACCATGGAACACAAACTACAGGTGTGTGAACATGGAACACAAACTACAGGTGTGTGATCATGGAACACAAACTGCAGGTGTGTGATCATGGAACACAAACTACAGGTGTGTGATCATGGAACACAAACTACAGGTGTGTGATCATGGAACACAAACTACAGGTGTGTGATCATGGAACACAAACTACAGGTGTGTGATCATGGAACACAGACTACAGGTGTGTGATCATGGAACACAAACTACAGGTCTGTGATCATGGAACACAAACTACAGGTGTGTGATCATGGAACACAAACTACAGGTGTGTGATCATGGAACACAAACTACAGGTGTGTGATCATGGAACACAGACTACAGGTGTGTGATCATGGACCACAAACTACAGGTGTGTGATCATAGACCACAAATTTCAGGTGTGTGATCATGGAACAAATTTCAGGTGTGTGTTCATGGAACACAAATTTCAGGTAAGTGATCATGGAACATAAACTACAGGTGTGTGATCATGGAACATAAACTACAGGTGTGTGATCATGGAACACAAACTACAGGTGTGTGATCATGGAACACAAACTACAGGTGTGTGATCATGGAACACAAACTACAGGTGTGTGATCATGGAACACAAACTGCAGGTGTGTGAACATGGAACACAAACTGCAGGTGTGATCATAGACCACAAATTTCAGGTGTGTGATCATGGAACAAATTTCAGGTGCGTGATCATGGAACATAAACTGCAGGTGTGTGATCATGGAACACAAACTACAGGTGTGTGATCATAGAACACAAACTACAGGTGTGTGATCATAGAACATAAACTACAGGTGTGTGATCATAGAACACAAACTACAGGTGTGTGATCCACTAAGCTGTGTTGCGTGACCAAGATCTGGACTTTAAATTTCTAAATTTTAGCACGAGTCTATTTCATCTAAAAAAAAAAAAAAGCGTTTAAGTCCATACTAGACACAGTAGACAACTTTTCGGTCCTGGAGCCTTGATCAAGGTCCCTGGACCGAAACGTTTTCTAATAAATATGTCCTAGTGTTTTGCTCATGTGCCTTTCTAAATCACCTGAATCACCTGTCAGAATCAATTACTGAGATTTACAGAGTGCATTTTCTTAGAGAGAGAGAGAGAGAGAGAGAGAGAGAGAGAGAGAGAGAGAGAGAGAGAGAGAGAGAGAGAGAGAGAGAGAGAGAGAGAGAGGAACATCTGAAGGTAGACTATCAGAGTTATGGCTTGTAGAGGCCTGTCTACAGTGTACTCACCTAATTATGGTTGCAGGGGTCGAGTCATAGCTCCTGACCCCGCCTCTTCGCTGGTCGCTACTTGGTACACTCTCTCCCTGCTCCATGAGCTTTATCATACCTCCTTTGATACCTTTGATACTTTTGAAGAGTTTCGAGAGTTTCTCTGCTCTCTGAGCCCGGCCATGGGCCAGGCTCGTCTGGTGCTTCTTAAAGCTATGTATGGATCTTGCCTACACTACATCACTCTCCAGACTCTTCCACTTCCTGACTGAAGAAGTACTTCCTAACATCCCTGTTACTCATCTGAGTTTTCAATTTACAGGTGTGAGCTCTTGTTGCTGTGTCACATCTCTGAAACATTCTGTCTCTATCCACCTTGTTAATTCATCTCAGTATTTAATACGTCGTTATCAAGTCCCCCTATCCCTCCTGTCCTCTGGTGTTGTCAGGTTGAGTTCCCTTGACCTCTCCTTGTAGGACAACCCCCTAAGCTCCGGAACTAGTCTTGTTGCAAACCTTTGCAACCAGTATGGGTTCATACTGGTGCTGCGTACTCCAATATGGGCCTGACGTACACGGTGTACACTATCTTGAATGACGCCTTACTTAGATGTTGAAAGGCTATTTTCAGGTTTGCCAGGCGACCATATACTGCAGCAATTATTTGGTTGATGTGCGCCTCATGAGATGTGCTCGGTATGATGCTCACCCCAAAATCCTTTTCCTTTAGTGAGTTTTGCAGCCTCTGATCTCTTAGGCTGTACTCCGTCTGCAGTCTTCTTTGTCGATCCCCAAGCTTCATAACTTTGCACTTGGGGTTAAACTCCAGGAGCCATTTGTAGGACCAGGCTTACAGCCTGTCCAGATCCCCTTGTAGGTTTACTTGATCCTCGTTCGATTGTATTCTCCTCATTAGCTTCACATCGTCTGCTAACAGGGACACCTCTGAATCTATCCCTACCGTCAAGTCATTCACATATACAATAAACAGCACTGGACCTAGGAATGACCCTTTGAGGAACCCCACTCGACACTTACACCCACTATGACACCTCGTCTTGTACCGACACACGTTGTTTCCTTCCTGTCAGGTATTCCCTGATCCACTGCAGAACTTTTCCTCCTATTCTTGTCTGTTTCTCTAGTGTGTACTGTGTCGAAAGCTTTCTTAAAGTCCAAGAAGATGCAGTCTACCCATCTCTCTCTCTCTCTCTCTCTCTCTCTCTCTCTCTCTCCTCTCTCCTGTCTTACTTCTGTTACCAAGTCATAGAACTCCAAAAGGTCTGTGACGCTGGTTTGTGTGTGTGTGTGTGTGTGTGTGTGTGTGTGTGTGTGTGTGTGTGCGTGCATGAGTGCCAGTATGGCTTCTTCGGTGCTACATATGGCAGCAGTGCCAGTGTGTGTATGAGTGTGTGTTTACATCTGTCTTGTCACTCACCCACCTGGCCTTAATTCCCTCAGTCCCTCACCCCTCATGTCTCATACATCACTCCCCCCTCCCCTCCCCTCCTCCCCTCCCTTCCCCATAATCCTCAGTGACCTTTCCACCTGCCCTCTCGCTTCCTTCTCCACCTTCCCTTCTGTTTTTTTCTTGTCGCTCTTACTTAATATTATGCAATCTAGTTTATTTCTGGCCAAAACTAGACGTATTTCAGTCGCTGCGCGATCCGAGAAAGGTATCCTCGTATTCAATAACCTCAACCCTCTGTGCCTCAATACAGGCGAAATGAATAGTGCAGAGTGCGGCATAAGTTGATAATTCAGTTAAATGTTACCTTTGTATATCTGAAGGTAATCAAATTTCTTCAATAAGAATGGTAAATTACAACATACACGGGCCAAATCTAGTTCATTTTTTCTAGAGGGACCAAAGAGACCAATATATCTAAATACACAGGCACATTAATCTTGGAGCTTCTCAGGTGCAGTTAAAGTTAAATAGATGCGATAATCAGGAATTATCCCATGTAAAACGGCATTTCCATTTTTCCAATTTCTTAAAAAAAAAAAAAATTGGTACCTACACAAGCCAAAATTAATAAAATAATTATCTACAACTGACCATCTTTCAAGAAAGTAATCAGGTACAGTAATTAAGTACGTTTTGTCTAAGCTTAGTGTACATAACGTCCAAATCCTTAAAAATAGTCCTGAGGGCACACAGATGTTATAGGCACATAAAAGTACATTAAAGCTTAATTGAGCTACAAGAAAGCGATTATAAGTCTAGTGTGGCGGATATACGAGCTGTAGTATAAGTAATAGAAAATTCCCATAACATAGTGGTAGCTGCAGGAAGCTAACTGAAACACTACTTATCACAGTTTTTATAGTTCATGGAAGTGATAAAACTATTACAAGTCAATAGTGGCAGATATGTGAGCCTCGGAACGAAGAGTAGAAAATCCCCAGAATATGTCAGCATTCGTATGAAGGTGTGAGAGGCAGCCCTTTGCTTACTGGCAGGTTATATGTGTTATGTATTACCAGTAACCACCATGATTACCAGTCTTAGCTGTCGTTTCCATCCTTACTTAAAATATCTTCCTTGACATTTGGCACTTAATGTCGCGACTGAGAGGGGTTTCTAGCTACTGACTGCGGTATTTCCTTGGCTGCTCGGGCTATCCTGAATTCTCTTCTCATCTCATTGTTCCTAAAGAATTTGCAATTGCAGAGTGAAAGGCCAAGAGCAACATAATTCTCCTCTTCTCTAGTGGTTTTATATATATATATATATATATATATATATATATATATATATATATATATATATATATATATATATATACATATATGGATAATATGGGTAATGTTTGGGCAGGAGTGGGTGGTCACATTCCATAGATCTGGTAAGTGTAAACTACTGTACCTGAGAAAGCAAACACCGTCTCCTTAACCCAAGCACTTGAGGATGTCGAGATATTTTCTTGTAAACAACCGTCTGAGCAAGCTGTTGCCTGGCACTGCATGACCCTGTAAGGGTTTAGCGCTTCTCCATGAATGTAATACAAATATCCCAGTGTTATTATTCCCACAGACGTGGTATGGTTAGGTGTTAGAATTTAAGTCGTCCTAGAAATAATAAGCTCGTTTATTTACGTCTTACAGTGTCTCGATTTTTAGGTTAGTTTAGGAATGTTTGTTAGATTTATTTAACCCAAATTATATTTGCGTAAAGTTAACGGCTCATAAAGAAATTTTACGAAGCGGTGGCTTAGGTCTGACAGCGGGAACGACAGCGTCTTGGCTCAAATAGTTGTAAACCCAACGCTCGTTGTTTGTATGTTATTTAGGCCAGGGTGCATCGGAGGAAGGAAGAAAAAACCTTAATACGGGGCTTCAAAGATTTTATCTGTAAGCAAAAACTCCAGAGTCGGAAATAAAATGAATGTGCATTAAGGTTTTGCTTGGGTGTTGCTGCGTTTATCTTCAAGTATTGCATAAAGGGTTCAGCAGGTTCGAGACTTCAGTAGTTTCGTTCCAACAGAGCTGATGTTACTACTACTTGAGAATTATCATCTCTCACGATGGCCTACTAAACTATAATTTTATGAAAATGTCGAGAGGGGTAACAAAATTTATATATAGAGAAAAAAAATAGATTACATTATATATAAAAAAATACATTCATATATGAAAAAAACTATATAGATTCCTTCTTGCAGCAGCCATTTAACATTATATGCCTGAGAATACATAGAAGCGAACTCTACTTCACTTTTATTAACCAACATCCACTAAATGTAAGCTGACCCCGGATATATTTCCCGTGTAGGCTATTTAAAATATTGCTATTTATTCCTACTCTCAGGTATTTATAGTGTTCTCGGGACTCAATACCAGTGTGAGTAATTTCAATTAGAGACAGAAATTATTAACGTAGACACTTGTACACAGGATTTTGGTCTTGTCAGTGGATATGACAAAAGTACATTTAATGTTTCTAGCTACGAAGGAGTCGAGGAGATTTTGTAGTGTTTTGGGAAACGTTGGCTAAGATGCAAATATCAGCATAACAAATGACAGTTTTAGCATCTTGCAAAAGGACGTTCATTAAAGAGAATAGGACTGTGTACGCCACTTTCAGGTGTGCCCAGTGCAAATGACACTTGACAATTTTATATATGAGTTTGTTCTGTTGCTCAGGTATCCTTGAATCTCAGAGTTAGTAATTTTCCCTCTGACACTCAAGTTGAACAGTTGCTTCAAGAGACGTTCTTAGTTGGGTGTATCAAAGGCAGGTTTAAGGTCAGTAAAGAATGCCTTTATGCCAAGCCGGGTTAACGCGCTCGGCTAATTACCAAGGGGATGTGACGTCGAACCACACTACTAAATGGAACGTATGAGCAAGTCTCCTCCTACACCTAATGCCCCTGTTATCTAGCAGTCAGTAGATACCTGGGAGTTAGTTGGCTGTTGTGGGTCGCAACCTGGAGGACCTATAAAAAATACCCCTAATCAGATAAGCCACACTGATTTACTTCTTAGATTATACTGGGCTACTAGCCCTTTGAGATTAATAATTCAAATAAATTCTAGTTATTATTATGTCGTATTTTTATTTTGTTATTTTGTTTTTACTTTTTCTCATCCTCTTCCTCAGATCGCAAGTTTGGGTATTTCTCCCAGGTAGGAACCCATACAGATTGGTAGAGAGTTGATGGATTTCAACACGGAACCTGTTAAGAACAATTCTCTCAACGACTCCACCTATGCAGGACGTTAACAAAGTGGGTCTAACTCGGGAGGGCAATACGGGAGACTGCATCCAGCTGTCAGGTAGGACGCCATCCCGCAGCTGAACCTATACACTTCAAGATAAGTGTTGTTGGGTAGCTTGTTCAGAAGTCTGAGAGAATTATAGTTAATGCTGTCTTCCTTGGCGAGATAGCTTCACCTTTAGTTTATTAGCGCAGTTTGAAGCTCAAAGTGTGTCAATAATTGGTATCATATGTGTATACCTAATTTCTCCTGCTGATGCTTTTGTCTCAAGTGGACAAGTGTATCATGTTGCTGTCTTTTTTAAGCAAAATTGGTAACATCAGAAGTGTGGTGTTACTTTTATTCTACGTGAACTTTGCACAGTAAGAACAAAAGATATTTGTTTCCCTGTCATATTCCATCATGAAGAATGAGACTCATACAAGTGGGTCAAGTAAAGTGAGTAAAGTAGTGAGGGAGGCTGGGATTACCAAGTTTTTTATAATACCTGTGCTTTAAGCCTTTAACTAACAGGTGGGTGTCTCCTTGACCAGGTATATTTTGTGTATCACAAACACAAGATCTCATCTCTTCTGCTTCCTAGAGCAGTGATTCCCAACGCCAGGGGCAGCGGACCCCCGGAGACCCACTAAATTATTCCAAAGATCTAAGAGCTTCGCAACAAGTATTAGTCCACCAACCAGCGCTTCATTTTCTCAATTGAGCCTAAAATAACATCCATTAGCATGTGGGAGTCCCAACAAAATTAGAGGTTAAAAAGAGGTACTCGAAAATATTGAGAATCCCTAATATAAAGAACTTTATTTTGATACAAGGGGCGGAATGCAACCAAGTCACCACCAACTTAGTTATCTCAACTTAGTTGGCCATAACTGAAAGTAGTGTCTACAGTGTTGGACACACTCCGTTGACTACAGTGGCCAACAATGATTTCAGTTCAAGTTTACCAACATGGGTTTCTAACTAAGCTAGGGACTCTGAATTCAGATCTGAACTTAGTTTTTCTCCAACAAGTTTCCGTGCAACAGAACCCCCACGGTGAACGATTTTGTCAATAAAAACCTGACGATCAGTTTGACGGTGAACTACTGCTGGACACTGGTTCGGGAGAACCACACTCAACACGAGGGAGGAAGCCTGAAACAAATGTAAATATTTGTATGACAAAGTTATTTTTTGTTATACACATTTAATGAGTTTACCTTAAGAAAGATTAGCTTTTGCAATTATATGCATCCCCCTTAATATCATTACATAATATAATACCTATGATTGTTAAGTATCATATATCATGTGGTTCTTCAACGTTAAATAGACAAAATATTCGTGATAAGATTTTAAGAATATATAGTACACACACACACACACACACACCAGGGGCCAGGAGGTATGACTCGACCCTTACAACCACAACACTCCCCGCTCATCCTGAGAGCGGTAGCGCAAAAAAAAAATATACAGAGGTCACAATGACCCCAATGAGCATAGTTACATCACAAAAAAAAATATATTTATATTAGTCTTTTCATATATTAAAATTTCTTCATGGGAAGGGAGGTTGCAGCTACCCTTGACGTGTTAAGGGAGGTTGCAGTTACCCTTGACGTGTTAAGGGAGGTTGCAGTTACCCTTGACGTGTTAAGGGAGGTTGCAGTTACCCTTGACGTGTTAAGGGAGGTTGCAGTTACCCTTGACGTGTTAAGGGAGGTTGCAGCTACCCTTGACGTGTTAAGGGAGGTTGCAGCTACCCTTGACGTGTTAAGGGAGGTTGCAGCTACCCTTGACGTGTTAAGGGAGGTTGCAGTTACCCTTGACGTGTTAAGGGAGGTTGCAGTTACCCTTGACGTGTTAAGGGAGGTTGCTCAGGTTTAAAAGAAATAATTGTGTGTGTGTGTGTGTGTGTGTGTGTGTGTGTGTGTGTGTGTGTGTGTGTGTGTGTGTGTGTGTGTGTGTGTATGTGTGTGTGTGTAGTTGCGAGTGGGGAGTGGGTGTGGTGGAGGTGGTTGTGATGGGTTTGGCGGTGGGAGGGTATAGTGGTGAAAGTGGTAGGAGGTGGTGGTGGTGGTGGTAGATGGTAGGTGGTGGTGGTGCGTGAAGTTGGGTTGAGTTGGATGTGGCGTTTGGATGCAGCGGCGGCGGCGTTTGGATGCAGCGACGGAAGTTGAATGCGGCGGCGGTGACGGGGGGGTTGGCGGCGGTGGCGGGGAAGGATGCGGTGGTTACGGCTGGTTTTCATCGCTGGGGAGCATTTTAAGAGAGTTGGGTGGCTGGGTTTGCAGCGTTGGCACTGAAGATGGCACCAACACGTGAGAGAGCCACCTGCTCCCCAACACCCAGGCACTCTGCCAACACCAAATACCTCTCTTATGACTCCCCGTGATAGTACGCGCATATCCACTTATATACTCACTCATACGCATGTGTACATATATACACATACACGAAAGCTGAGACGTGGCCTTTGCACATGCACACGCGCATGTTTACACACACACACACACACTAAGAAGCAAATATAGAATACTTGAAGAAAACGAGGATCTCAGAGGGAGATTGGAGGAGTAGTAAAGAACGGGACTACACAGCAGTGAGTAAGCGCACAAATTAATCACTGAGATGGGGAGAAGATTGAACCTTAATGAGGAGCGAGAGTGAATGAGGGGGAGGGCAGGCTTGAGTGAGCGAGTACAATAATAAAAGCGAATGTGAGGAGGAGAGAGAGAGAGAGAGAGAGAGAGAGAGAGAGAGAGAGAGAGAGAGAGAAGAGAGAGGAGAGAGAGAGAGAGAGAGAGAGTCAGCTCGGG
Organism: Cherax destructor; assembly: GCA_009830355.1. Taxonomy (NCBI): domain Eukaryota; kingdom Metazoa; phylum Arthropoda; class Malacostraca; order Decapoda; family Parastacidae; genus Cherax; species Cherax destructor. The sequence goes on along the minus strand of WNWK01001931.1, from coordinate 126,271 downwards.
AATTAGTCGTTTCGTTAATGAAAATATCAACCTCTGTAATTTTTCTCTCACATCATGAGTGCCCATCTTCAGTGGGGGTAGACACGAGTGCCCATCTTCAGTGGGGGTAGACACGATTGCCCATCTTCAGTAGGGGTAGACACGAGTGCCCACCTTCAGTGGGAATAGGCACGAGTGCCCACCTTCAGTGGGAATAGACATGAGTGCCCAGCTTCAGTGGGATAGACACGAGTGCCCATCTTCAGCGGGGGTAGACATGAGTGCCCAGCATCAGTGGGAGTAGACATGAGTGCCCATCTTCAGTGGGGGTAGACATGAGTGCCCAGCTTCAGTGGGGGTAGACATGAGTGCCCGCCGCCCTGGTGACGCCTGGGGATATAATGATAGTTGCTACCACAATGTCACTTAGTTGTCATTGGCACCGAAGAAGCAAGTGCCAGAGCCAGTTCCTCATCTACAGAGTGGTGCCTAGCATCTATGATGAGTCTATTCCTAATGAGTAAGTCGTTCATTTTATTTTTATCCACTTCTCCGAGGCTATGGGTCCCACAATTTGCACTAGAGGTGGACCCCATCCTATTTTATAAAAAAAAAATATATATATATATATATATATATATATATATATATACATATATATATATATATATATATATATATATATATATATATATATATATATATATATATATATATATATATATATATATATTATATATATATATATATATATATATATATATATGCTTTTTCGAAAGTTTTGTCTTTTGCATTGATTTTTTTAAATATCGGGATTTACATTTTATTTATTTTCCACCAAAACTAAGTTAGAAACCTCGCCTAATCTTGTTAAAATAACGTTAGGTCAGCATGAATTTAATTAATAATTTTAACATCAATTAACATATTTATTCATTGTGATATCACCTCTTTACTGACATTACAATGGTTATTCTGCATATATGTGATATATATATATATATATATATATATATATATATATATATATATATATATATATATATATATATATATATATATATATATATATAAAAGACAAGCCTCGATGGAATGGAAATCGTTAGCTCAAGATCTTTCGCATTCTTGTGCGTCGTCAAATGCTATGCAATGTTACAAGACATTATATATATATATATATATATATATATATATAAGGTAGTAGGTTGGTAGACAGCAACCACCCAGGAGGTACTACCGTCCTGCCAGGTGACTGTGAAACAGAAACCTGAAACTGTTTTACATGATGGTAGGATTGCTGGTGTCTTTTTCTGTCTCATAAACACGCTGGATAACAGATATATCTAGCTACTTCTACTTACACTTTAGGTCACACTACACTGGCATACACATGCATATATATACATACACACATCTAGGTTTTTCTTCTTTTCTTAATAGCTCTTGTTCTTTTTATTTTCTCTATTGTCCATGGGGAAGTGGAAAGAATCTTTCCTCCGTAAGCCATGCGTGTCGTATGAGGCGACTAAGATGCCGGGAGCAATGGGCTAGTAACCCCTTCTCCTGTACAAATCTACTAAAAACGAGAAGAAGAAAAACTTTATAAAATTGGGTTGTCTGAATGTGCGTGGATGTAGTGCGGATGATAAGAAAGAGATGATTGCCGATGTTATGAATGAAAAGAAGTTGGATGTCCTGGCCCTAAGCGAAACAAAGCTGAAGGGGGTAGGCGAGTTTCAGTGGGGAGAAATAAATGGGATTAAGTCAGGAGTATCTGAGAGAGTTAGAGCTAAGGAAGGGGTAGCAATAATGTTGAAGGATCAGTTATGGAAGGAAAAGAGGGAATATAAATGTGTAAATTCAAGGATTATGTGGATTAAAATAAGGGTCGGATGCGAAAAGTGGGTCATAATAAGCGTGTATGCACCTGGAGAAGAGAGGAGTGTAGAGGAGAGAGAGAGATTTTGGGAGATGTTAAGCGAATGTATAGGAACTTTTGAACCAAATGAGAGAGTAATTGTGGTAGGGGACCTAAATGCTAAAGTGGGAGAAACATGCAGAGAGGGTGTAGTAGGTAAGTTTGGGGTGCCAGGTGTAAATGATAATGGGAGCCCTTTGATTGAACTTTGTATAGAAAGGGGTTTAGTTATAGGTAATACATATTTTAAGAAAAAGAGGATAAATAAGTATACAAGATATGATGTAGGGCGTAATGACAGTAGTTTGTTGGACTATGTATTGGTAGATAAAAGACTGTTGAGTAGACTTCAGGATGTACATGTTTATAGAGGGCTACAGATATATCAGATCACTTTTTAGTTATAGCTACAGTGGGAGTAAAAGGTAGATGGGATACAAGGAAAATAGAATCAGTAAGTAAAAGAGAGGTGAAGGTTTATAAACTAAAAGAGGAGGCAGTTAGGGTAAGATATAAACAACTATTGGAGGATAGATGGGCTAGTGAGAGTGTAGGCAATGGGGTCGAAAATGTATGGGGTAGATTTAAAAATGTAGTGTTAGAGTGTTCAGCAGAAGTTTGTGGTTACAGGCGAGTGGGTGCGGAGGAAGAGGAGCGATTGGTGGAATGATGATGTAAAGAGAGTAGTAAGGGAGAAAAGTTAGCATATGAGAGGTTTTTACAAAGTAGAAGTGATGCAAGGAGGGAAGAGTATATGGAGAGAAAAGAGAGGTTAAAAGAGTGGTGAAGCAATGTAAAAAGAGAGCAGATGAGAGAGTGGGTGAGATGTTATCAGCAAATTTTGTTGAAAATAAGAAAAGTTTTGGAATGAGATTAATAAGTTGAGGAAGCCTAGAGAACAAATGGATTTGACAGTTAAAAATAGGAGAGGAGAGTTATTAAATGGAGAGTTAGAGGTATCGGGAAGATGGAGAGAATATTTTGAGGATTTGTTAAATGTTGATGAAGACAGGGAAGCTGTGATTTCGTGTGTAGGGCAAGGAGGAATAACATCTTGTAGGAGTGTGGAAGAGCCAGTTGTGGGTGTAGGGAAGTTCGTGAGGCAGTGGGTAGAATGAAAGGGGTAAGGCAGCTGGGATTGATGGGATAAAGATAGAAATGTTAAAAGCAGGTGGGGATATAATTTTGGAGTGGTTGGTGCTATTATTTAATAAATGTATGGAAGAGGGTAAGGTACCTAGGGATTGGCAGAGAGCGTGTATTGTTCCTTTGTATAAAGGCAAAGGGGACAAAAGAGAGTGCAAAAATTATAGGGGAATAAGTCTGTTGAGTGTACCTGGTAAAGTGTATGGTAGAGTTATTATTGAAAGAATTAAGAGTAAAACAGAAAGCAGGATAGCAGATGAACAAGGGGCTTTAGGAAAGGTAGGGGTGTGTAGACCAAGTGTTTACAGTGAAACATATAGGTGAACAGTATTTGGATAAGGGTAAAGATGTTTTTGTGGCATTTATGGATTTGGAAAAGGCGTATGATAGGGTAGATAGGGGGCAATGTGGCAGATGTTGCAGGTGTATGGAATAGGAGGAAGGTTACTGAAAGCAGTGAAGAGTTTTTATGAGGATAGTGAGGCTCAGGTTAGAGTGTGTAGGAGGGAAGGGACTATTTCCCAGTAAAAGTGGGCCTTAGACAAGGATGTGTGATGTCACCGTGGTTGTTCAATATATTTATAGATGGGGTTGTAAGAGAAGTGAATGCGAGGGTCTTGGCAAGAGGTGTTGGGCTAAAAGATAAAGAAGCAAATACAAAGTGGGAGTTGTCACAGTTGCTTTTTGCTGATGACACTGTGCTTTTGGGAGATTCTGAAGAGAAGCTGCAGAGGTTGGTGGATGAATTTGGTAGGGTGTGTAAAAGAAGAAAATTGAAAGTGAATATAGGAAAGAGTAAGGTGATGAGGATAACAAAAAGAATAGGTGACGAAAGATTGGATATCAGATTGGAGGGAGAGAGTATGGAGGAGGTGAATGTATTCAGATATTTGGGAGTGGACATGTCGGCGGATGGGTCTATGAAGGATGAGGTGAATCATAGAATTGATGAGGGAAAAGGGTGAGTGGAGCACTTCGGAGTCTGTGGAGACAAAGAACCTTGTCCATGGAAGTAAAGAGGGGAATGTATGAGAGTATAGTTATACCAACGCTCTTATATGGGTGTGAAGCATGGGTGATGAATGTTGCAACGAGGAGAAGGCTGGAGGCAGTGGAGATGTCATGTCTGAGGTCAATGTGTGGTGTGAATATAATGCAGAGAATTCGGAGTTTGGAAATTAGGAGGAGGTGCGGGATCGCCAAAACGATTGTCCAGAGAGCTGAGGAGGGGTTGTTGAGGTGGTTTGGACATGTAGAGAGAATGGAACGAGACAGAGTGACTTCGAGAGTGTATAAATCTGTAGTGGAGGGAAGGCGGGGTAGGGGTCGGCCTAGGAAAGGTTGGAGGGAGGGGTAAAGGAAGTTTTGTGTGCGAGGGCTTGGACTTCCAGCAAGCATGTGTGAGCGTATTTGATAGGAGTGAATGGAGGCATATGGTTTTTAATACTTGACGTGCTGTTGGAGTGTGAGCAAAGTAACATTTATGAAGGGATTCAGGGAAACCGGCAGGCCGGACTTGAGTTCTGGAGATGGGAAGTACAGTGCCGGCACTCTGAAGGAGGGGTGTTAATGTTGCAGTTTTATAACTGTAGTGTAAAGCACCCTTCTGGCAAGACAGTGATGGAGTGAATGATGATGAAAGTTTTTCTTTTTCGGGCCACCCTGCCTTGGTGGGAATCGGCCGATGTGTTAAAAAAAAAAAAAAAAAAATATATATATATATTGTATGCCTACGAGAATACATGCATAAGAAATTTTCATATCTATATGATTACGTTTTCATCTGTCCGAGTCAACAGAAAAGCTATTTACGTCAGTCACTTTTCCAGCATTATTTTTAATTTCAATTGACATTACCTGAAAATTCGCCCTCTAATGGAAAACAGTGAAACAGTTATTCAAATTCTATATTGTTGGATTTTAAGCCAGGTTAAGTTAGGTTTATTTTGATGCAAGACGAAATAAAAGTAGATCAACAGTTTGCTTGAATGTTTTCCGTCTTGAAACAAATTGGCGAATCTTGATAAAGCCTTTTTAAGGACGAAACGTCGTCTTGATAAAGCCGTGTGTTGGGCGAAACATCCAAAATGAAAGGTTTGACGTTTTCTACTATACATCATCTCTTCTCGGGCTTCCTTAGAACTGCAAATAAATATTGTGATGAGGGGTGAGTAGAACCTTACATGCTAACAGTGCCAAGATCATGAGGCGTACAGGTGTGGGTAAGGGGAAGGAGAAGAGGGGTGAGGGAACAGGTGAGGGTAAGGGGCAGGGGGTTTTTGGGGGAGGGAGTGTACTAGTCATCACAACATTGGCACTGCGCATGCGTCGGCAGGAAGAAAAACTCAACGACAAGCCGCTTTACACCTCAGTAGTATATCTGCCTGGAAAGGAGGAGAAAGTGACTCCTATTGCTCCCTCTCTTCAGAGTTTCGTCTCCTCTTTTTTTTAATCAGTTCCTCACTGCATGTTATTTGGACTGCCATTCAGGGCTATTAATTTCTCTAGTCCGTGAATTTGCGCTTTCCCTCGGGAAGAATATCTTAATATACTAAAGACAGTGAAATAACAGGGGAGTCGAAGGTAAACAGGCGACCACCTGTTGATCTGCTGGGGGCGTGGAAGATCGTGGACGGCTGCTGTGCCACACGTAAGACCTTAACATCAAGCTAGATCCGTCGAGACTTTCGTCGAAATTTAACTGCACTCATCAAAACAACAGCTAAGTCCAACAGGTGTACTCTCGACGACACGAGTACCAATCTATTTTCACGGTCATGGTCTGAAGACAGCAAGATGCCAGACAACACCAGTCTCAACGCTATTGTGTCGCTCTCTCAAGAGGACATAGGCAAAGATGAACATGAAAATGTAAGTCGGTTTTTGTAATCTAATTAAACATTTTGAGCACCAGCTATTTAGCTCTAGGTTTCGATTTGTTGCGAGACATACGTAAATATTGAGGACGTAGCAATGATAATAAGTTTTTTTAATAATTTTTCAAATAATAAAGACTGTTCTATGTGATAAATTAGTCGTTGTTTACATATAATTTGTATATTACGGGATGCTTTTATGTAATGTATCATGTGTGTTTATTTATGAGGATTATTGTTTCTGTGGGACTTGGTTACATTAAGTTTGTTTTTATTGTACGCAGATCGTGACTCATTGTAGTCGTGGGGTGAAACAGAACCTGCAACATCAACAGAAGCAGCTGCAACAGCAGAAGCAGCTGCAACAGCAACATGAGAAGCAAAAGCAGAAACACTTGCAACAGCAGCAGAAACCACTGAAGCAGCAGCAGCAACAGCCCGGGGCGGTGAAACACAAGCGAGGCTTGGGTCTTGCTAGCCAGGTGTCCTTCATTACCGAGGGTCTTTACCTGTGTGGGGCGCGAGCGGTGCGCCAGGCACGGCTCAGGGAACTGGGTGTGACTTGTGTTGTCAACGCCACTGTCGAGCTGCCCACACTACCCCTCGATGGCGTCGAGGTCGTACCGGTTAGAGTCTCCGATGCCCAGGACTCTGACCTTGCCGTCCACCTTGACACCATTAGCGACAAGATAGAAGAGTTGCGTAGACGCGGTGGGTGCGTGCTGGTACACTGCGTAGCTGGAGTCAGTCGTTCTCCTGCTCTTGTACTGGCGTATCTGGTCAAATACGAAGATATGAGCCTACGCCAAGCGTTCCTTCACGTGAGGAGTTCGCGTCCTAATATACGCCCAAATGCTGGTTTCTTTTCTCAGCTTATTGACTTCGAGCAGCGGGTGCGTGGCTCAACTAGCGTAGCCATAGTGAAGGACCCGGCGCTAGGACTCTCCATTCCTGATGTATGTGAAGACGAACTCAAGGTGCTACGCAACACAAGGTGGGCTCGGATGATATATGAGCGACGAAACTTTGAAAGACTCTATGCGTAGCGCTAATTCACGGCTCACGCCACAGAAAATCTGATCTCAGAACACTTTAATCTCCCTATATGCATCTCATACTATAATTTTTTTTGTGGTAGTTTAACCCATACTAGTTAATCCAGGGCTTTCAACAAAGTGTTCTTGACCAACAATGGAAGAATAACATATAATTCATATCGACCAAGCTGATAATTTTCGTATTAAAATCCGTAAAGTGTTTTATGTTTCTGTTGTAGAGGAATCGTTCAAGACAAACTATGTTCCGTCGAGGGAGACAAACATCTGGATGTTGGTTATGCCTCGTAACGAAAAAAATAATATATATCTTATTTTTAAAAAACATTTTGTCAGTTTTACCATATATAAAGAATTGTAACTATTTTTTTTTTTTTTTAAAGAATAAAATCCCTTTAAAGGGATAAATTGCCTTAGTGTTGGTGAAGAGCTTATTGTTCCAGGGATTTGCAACTTCTCTTCCCTTGGATCAAATCTGACTACCTCCCATTCCCCAGGCGCTTTATGAGAATAACTCTTCCCAAGAAGTTTGAAAACATTGCCTAATTACACCATTAACCTCTGAGTTGTTCTGCACTAAAGCACTAAATGGTGCAACACCTATGGTACAACACCTATGGTGCAACACATATGGTACAACACCTATGGTGCAACACCTATGGTACAACACCTATGGTGCAACACCTATGGTACAACACCTATGGGTTCTAGAGAACTATTAATATGTAATAATTACCGTATTTCGCGGCTTATAAGACGCGACTTATAAGACGTGTTATAGGTTCAATGGTTCGGAATCGGACGTAACTGGGAGAGCTACAGCCCACCCCACACCCCAAACTTATAGCTCCCCTCACTGACCTTCAGTTTATAGGACGCAGGGTGGTTTTTGGAGACATTTTAGGGAAAAAAACATGCGTTTAATAAGCTGCAAAATACGGTAATTACTGTCGTCAAATGATGGATCTGTGACCATCAAGGAGCTAGTATAAGCTCTAGGTCTAAGCTTAGACTATCACAACGCAAAACTAAATAATATTGAATGGTACTTAGTGTGATCACGTTTGTCTTAGGGAAAAATTTAGCGAGGCATTTTTCCAGGGTAAGATAGATGCATCCTAGAACCCAGGAGGTCCTAACTAACCACATTCTAGGTGGAAGATGTAAACATATTTCCTTTTTTAAGCGTCAGATAAATGCGTTATATGCCCCAAAGTTAGACGTATTTCCTAGGAATACCCAGATACGCATCTCCTTAGGAAGAGGTGACAGCATCCTTCCTTACAGGTAATCACATCCGTTGATCTCACTTGTTATCAAGTAAACACTGAGAGTTTGACGCCAAATCGGAAACCCAAATCTAGGAGGTTTTCAGTTTGATTTGATATATTATTAGTGTAATCAGCCAGATGAGCACCACAAACTTAATATTATAGCATACACACACACACACACACACACACATATATATATATATATATATATATATATATATATATATATATATATATATATATATATATATATATATATATATATATATATATATATATATATATATATATATATATATATATATTTATATATATATATATATATATATATATATATATATATATATATATATATATATATATATATATATATATATATATATATATATATATAAGTGTGTGTATCTGAGTATACACACAAAGAATTTAGTCCCAATTTTAGGGATTACAGTATTCATGACTGGTGGTGTACGGGGAACATGCAACTTTAATGACCCTCTTGTAGACGATGGCCTTTGAACCTAACCCCAACAGATCTCTCTCTCTCTCTCTCTCTCTCTCTCTCTCTCTCTCTCTCTCTCTCTCTCTCTCTCTCTCTCTCTCTCTCTCTCTCTCTTACCCTTCAGTGACTGCCTCTCAAAATTATCTTCTCAGTCCGTGCATTTCAAAGTAATTTGCACAGACAAATGTATAACTATTCTTACTCTTGTTCTATTTTTTGGGGAGGACAAAGCTATGAATAACAGGTGAATAATGTATGCGAGATTGTCAAAATAATTGGGGCTGCATGACCCGTACACTTTTAGCGCTTTTCCCTGAATATAGTAAAAATTTCTCAACTATGCAATTGAAAAGTAAATATGAAGGTTTTCTTGGTGATGCGTGTCACATATATTGAGTCCATATTTACCTATCTTTACTGTTCGGTATCATGCCTCTTTTGTACTCAAATTTATATTCAAGTGTCGATTCTCATGCACATCTTGTACTCTAATGTGAGGTGTCATGTGAATCTTGTACTCAAGTGTGAGGTGTCATGTGAATCTTGTTCTCGAGTGTGAGGTGTCATGTGAATCTTGTTCTCGAGTGTGAGGGTGTCATGTGAATTTTGTACTCAAGTGTCGAGTCACATGTCAATCGCTGGTCGGTGACGTGTAAATTATTTTTGTAATACACAAACATAAAATAAAACTATCTTTCCCTTGGATCAAAGCCTTATTACTTGCACTCCCCATGACGTTATGTAAAATCCTAGGGGTCTAACGCTACCCCGATGCTTATAAAAAAAATAATCGAAGTCAAAACCCAAAACCCTGACTTATTAGAGTGTGAGAGAGAGAGAGAGAGAGAGAGAGGGTGAGTGTGTGTGTTTGGCACCCGTTACCTGTTAACAGCCAGAGATGATGAACAGAAAGCATCTGTTATTTACGACTTCATTTAAAGTATTTCGGAGTGTAAGACGCAAATGTGCTCCTCTGACATTTATGAAAGACGCTGACACAGCCGCTGACACAGCCGCTGACACAGCCGCTGACACAGCCGCTGACACAGACGCTGACACAGCCTTTGCGTCTCCTTAATCTGTCCTCCAAAAGGAACAATCTGGGCATCAAACAGAACAAACGGGCTTTTAAACGGAACAATCTGGGTTTAACACGGAACAATCCGGGTTTAACACGGAACAATTCGGGTTTAACACGGAACAATCCGGGTTTAACACGGAACAATCTGGGTTTAACACGGAACAATCCGGGTTTAACACGGAACAATCCGGGTTTAACACGGAACAATCCGGGTTTAACACGGAACAATCTGGGTTTAACACGGAACAATCCGGGTTTAACACGGAGCAATCTGGTTTTCAAACGGAATAATCAGGGTTAATCATGGAACAATCCTGGTTTCTAACTGAACAATCTGTTACCAATGAGAAAACTTTGCTCCAAAGGAACAATCTCTGCTACAAACGGAACAATCCCTGCTACACACGGAACAATCACTGCTACACACGGAACAATCACTGCTACACACGGAACAATCTCTGCTACACACGGAACAATCACTGCTGCACACGGAAAAATCCCTGCTGCACACGGAACAATCACTGCTACACACGTAACAATCACTGCTACACACGGAACAACGTGTTACAAAGCAAACAATGGTACAGACGAACCGATGTTAGAAACGGAACAATCTCTGTTAAAAAAACGGGGAAAAGTGTCAGATGACGTTTCGCTTTATGTTGAGTACATTTTATGGTGAAGTGCTAAGCCAGTGGAGGGGACAGGGGTCAATCAGCGCAAGGAGTGGTGAAGGTTCCATACACCTTCCGCTAACCGCTCGACGGACGCACTAAAACTATAATTTCGTGAACACTAAACTGAACACTAAAATAGAGCCGAAGCTAATGTATAGTGAAGAGCACATTATACAGTTTTATCAATGACTGACTAATTTAAGCTGTACACACAAGGATTTTTTTTTTTTACCAAACTGGTCAGTATGGAAAATAAAAAAGGCAAAGAGGCGTAAAAATGGGACTATGGAGATCAGATCTACGTCTGCAATTTAAGTTAATTGTCTGTCACGTTCGTTTGCCCGGGTTAAGTCACTGGTTTGAAAATACTTGTGAGCAAACCACCACATGTTCCCTTGCTCTCATCATTCCAAAAGTATTCTCCTCCTGTCCACCACATGGGTATCTTTACTGCCCAAACGTTTCGCCTGCGTAGCAGCTTTCTTCAGTCGAATGCAGGTGTACATAACAAAGGGGATGGTAGAAGTGGCTGTGTCGGCAAAAAATACATCCAGGTACGTCACATGTGTCTTATTCATTAACTTGTGATTATTGTATGCCATTAGTAACACATTCTCCACTCATTCCTGCACACAAAGTCAACTATAACTTTAAAGTTACTTTCGGGTTAACGCAAATCATCGCACCTAGTTCCTAACTCCTCGCACACAGAGATCTGTTTGTGACTTGATAATGGTCACTGCGTAGGCGAAATGTAGTCAATACTGCATATGTGACTCTCTCTCCTCGCACCTAAACTCGAACTTCTAGTGCCCACTGAACTATTTATTGCCTTGTTACCGCGTGCCAGTTCTCTCATTTTCAGCTTTCCACAAAGCTTTCAGTATGCCAGTGACATACCTCTGATCGGTATCGAGGGGTTCTTTTACCCTCGCAGCCCGAGGTCACAGTTCCTTGCTGATTCCTCATTCATCCAGGCTGTTGTTGCTACCGGCCCGGTGGCCTACATAGCTATCACACAACCTGCTTGACCTGACACTTGTAGCAGTGGTCCAGTTTCCCGTGGAATCTTTTACCTTTTGCAGGTGTTTCTCTGGTTTGTAAGAGTCGTAGATTAGTGAAACAAAACTGTTAAGTAGAATCATAGAAGTGAATACTTTATAAAAGATTAAAAGTATACAAGGCAAGTACATGAATTAGAAAATTTGAATATTAGTAGGAGCCAATACTCTCTATATTCTCTATTCTTAAGCACGTACTTTATGCAGCCTTAAGAATATTAGAGGAATATATACATAAATAACCAGTACATGGGAGAAGCTTCTCTCTTGTTGTTCTTTAGAGAAATACTGGGACTGCTTGGGTATTAGCATAGGCCTATACCAGTGCTGCTTTATCCTTATGTTCCGACCCGAAATTCCCTCATCTTCACCGCGAGGTCCAGAATCTAGATTCTCTGTAGGTTTTATAACCAGCTGTATATAAGCTTCTTTACACGAAAAGCTTTACACGAAAAGCCTTGATGTCTGTGTTACATCGCGGGGGGAATCCCAGGATCTCATCCCGTGTACATCAAAGAGGTGGACTTCAAAGAAAGAAGAGCTCTAACTGCTCCAGCAAGATTATGTAAGATCGAATAATTAATCCACGGACGAGATCTATTAATCAGAGAGTAAGATCAAATATACTTATCACAGGATCAAAATTTCGTCGGGTAAGATCAAACATCGAAGAAGATCAAACGAACGTCGATCAAGATCACATAGCAGACAAGAACAAACAATTGTAGGACTTGGTCAAACAAGCGTCGATCAATATCAAACCAACATCTGAGAAGATCAAACATCGGACAAAATTAAACACGTGTAGGACAAGATCAGGTAAACATCTGAGATCAAACAAACATCTGAGATCAAGCCAACACCTGTGAACAAACAACCACCAGATACAACAATTCTCCCATAATACTCCATTATTTACACTTATCATACATCTGACGACTTGGTATCTGATTCCTTTGCTATTTCTCTATCCAATTGTAACTGGATCTTTCCAACGATCCATTCGTCTCTCCCTCGATTAGTGGACGGATGATCGAGCCTCCAGGTACTCATAGCAATGAATCACCTACACAGGTTTGCTTCTTCACATAACAAAATCTATACAAATACCATACAAGTCTTCATTTGATGTCCTGTTTAACGCATCTGCATTTAACGTATTTCAGTCGAACATTTCGTGATTAGTATCGAGCCACTTGATAACTATCCAGTGATAACTATTCAGGAGGAATAGTTATCTCTATGTGTGGATTGTGAATTTATCTTTTCCATAGAGATAAATGGTATAAAATACTGACATGAAGCCCACTGTGTGGGCGAAACGTAGTCAATAATGGATCATATTATACTGCATTTGTTTCTATTTTTCCATTATTTTTTTCCAGCCACATTAATGTTACTTATAACTCCTCCTTTCGTTCTCTTATAATACCCACCGGGTTATACGATTACAGGTATGTTAATACTGCAAACTTTATTCATCTTAATCTTAGGACTGACAAAGCCACGAGTGTCGAAGTGTTTCCTTCAGTCAATCTTCTTGACGGTGCATGTGTGTCTTCCACCGACCCTCCACTCTTGTATACACTTATCCACCCCAGGCACGCACTCTGCGTGTTTCAGAAATGTGGAACACATAAGGGTGTTGCACGCGAGGGTGGCATTATCTTGTGTACGGAAGTAAGCGAGGCGGTAGTGGGGTCGTCAGCCCTTAGTGTTCACGGTGTTTCTTGGGGTTATTAAGTGAAAAGGTTAATGACTGCATGATAACCATTAAGAAGGGTATTTTTTAGCCGTTTCACATCCAGTCAAGAATACCTTTATTCCTAATACAGGGAGTAAATTACGAAGACGCTTTCCCTAAAAAGAGGGGATTAAAAGGAACCCCCACTCCTTTATTTCACTCTCTTCCTCTCTCCTCCACACTCCTTCTCTTCTCTCCCACACTCCATTACCCCTACATTCACCCCTTTAACCCATACACTTTAATCTCCCTTCCATCCTCTCTCCCTCATCCACACCTGTCGGATATCCTTACCCTCCCCTCCCACATTCCCTCCTTCTCTCTGAACCCCTCCATCCCCTCCACCTTTCCTCCAAACATACCCCGTAAAACACTTGTCTCCTCCCAAGGTAACACATGTCTGCTGCCTGTGGCACAGGCCCCTGTGAGTGCCAAGTGCCATCCCTCACCTGCTGAGTGAGGAAGTGGCAGCGGTAACGGTGTGTAAAGCTGCAGTAAAAAGAAAAGAAAGAATGCGAGTATCTAATAAGTTCCTGTTACTCGCACTAAGTAAGCGAGTAACAGGAACCACTAGGAAGGTCTTTGGTTAAAAAAACAAACACAAGAGGTCTTTCTTAGCGCTATGTTTCCCCCAATACGAGGCATTATCAAGCATAGATGGAGCCTTCAGTAGGAGAAACGTCATGCTAATTAGTGTCTCCTTTCGTTCCTTGTGTTTTTCTTGTGATTTTCTCCAGCAGAACACCTCGGAACAAGTGGGATTTCCTCCTATGGCAGGACGGGTCTTAAACTAGCAGGCTAGTGCTAACGACTGGTTCTAAATAGGAACTTGTATGGTCTTTTACAAATATAAACTAGAAAGCTTGTTAAGAGAAACTAGGATTTTCCTTTAGTTTAACGAGAAATGTCCTTATGAAGAACCACGGAGGAACTTAGGAACTAGGAAGGCCTTTTGGAGGAACCAGGAAGGTACTTAAGAGGAGCTAAAGTAGTAAGGTCCTTATGGGAACTACTCTCTTCAATAGGAGTGCCTTGATACAGTTGAAGGGCTCTTGATACAAGACACTGGAGCCGCCCTTTCCTTCCTCGTATTAAACCTGCTTACCTTCCCTTCTACAGGCATTATATGACACTTTGTTTATCGTTTCCTCGTGAATAAAAAAAACAGAAACTAGGAAGATGTTTCTCAGGATCTAAGATCCTTCATATTATCTAAGTACTTCACAGGACCTAAGGTCCTTCGCAGGATCTAAGGTCCACAGGATTTGGTCCTTTACAGGATTTGAGGTCTTTAACAAGAAGTAATAAGATTAGTAACATGAATTAGAAATGTCTTTAACAGGAATTAATTCATGGTTCCTCAGCTACAGGATAGTATTTGTATTCTTTTATATGTGGCTGCAGGGGTTGAGCCTTAGCTTCTGGCCCTGTGTGTGTGTGTGTGTGTGTGTATGTAACTCTTCTCTGACGTGACAAGTCAGCCTCGTCCCTGATCTGTCAGTCACCTTGCGAATTGTCAAGCTCTTCCTTGATCTGTCAACCTCCTCCTTGATTTGTCAACCTCCTCCTTGATCTCTGACCTGCCAACCTCACTCACCTGTCAACCTGCCTCCTCTCTGATCTGTCAACCTCATCCCTGCCCTCTCGACATTCTGACCCGTCAACCTTTACCCTGACCTGTCAACCTCATCTCTGACCTGTCAACTATATCCCCTGACCTGTCAACTTCCTCCTTGAGATACCAATTTTCTCCCTCACCTGCCACCTTCCTCCCTGGTCTGTCAATCTCCTCTATGTTTTGCCACCCTCTCCTCTGACCAGCAAACCTTCTCCATAACCTGTCAGTCTGACCTGTCAACCTTCTCCCAGACCTGTCAACCATCCCTCGTCACCCTTTACGTAACAAAAATTAGGAGCTCACTGCTTGGCAACGTTGATTCTAGGAAGCAACTTTAACTGTGCCAAGAGTGGTGATGGTGGTGGTTGTGGTTGTGGTGGTAGTGGTGATGTTGGAAGGTGTGTGTGTTTATGTATGTGTGTTATTCCCAATTCACAGGACCACAGCGTTCGCAAAAAAAAAAAATCAATGCTTTCCCAACAAGGTTTTTTTTTAATTCAGAAAATAGCTGTAAACGAAGCTTTAACAAGGGCTAATTACAAAGTAACTTATGCGTTAGCTAAAAGAGGAAAGCCATTCAACGACGGAAATCTGATCAAAGAGTATGATGGAAGCAGTGGCAGAGTTATGCCTAGAAAAACCAAATCTGTTCAAAATCCTCAGTCTTGCGCCAAATACTCGTAGAATTGAGGATATAGGAAGCAATATATTTCATCAAATTGCAGACAAAACACGATTTTTTTTAGTTTTATTCTCTCGCACTTGATGAATCGCATGATGTGAGTGACTCATCACAACTAGTATTCGTCCGTGGAGTCAACGACGAATTTAATGGCACACAAGAATTAGCATCAATGCATAGCATGCACGGCACTGGAACCGGAGAAGACATCTTCAAAGAATTGCAAAAAAACTGTATTAGAATATAATCTGGAGTGGAATAAACTGCAATGTGTGGCAATTAATGGAGGAAAGAGCATGTCTGGGGTGAAGAAATTTTGGGTTGGACAAAATCACAAAAGCTTGTGAGGATGGGGGATTTTCGAAACCTGTTGTTTCAGCTTTGAATTTCATACGATATCATGGGCTTAATCATCGCCAGTTTCGTGATTTTCTGAAAAAACTGATTCTGACGTGCATTATTATACAGCTTAGTTGTGGGAAGGTTCTATCATGGTTCTTTCAACTCGGAAAGGCAATTGATTCATTTGTCACAGAGAAGAATCGACCCGAACCACTTTTATCAAACGCTGACTGGCTTTGGAAAATGGCATTTTTTTGCAGACCTGACAAGCCATATGAATCAGCTCTCTGATGCTCTCTGAATGCTCTCTAATGCTCTCTGAATGCTCTCTGATGCTCTCTGAATGCTCTCTGATGCTCTCTGAATGCTCTCTGATGCTCTCTGAAGGACAGGTGAAAGTTTCTAACTTGGGTCATTTCCCACATTGTGAAAAATTTCATGAAGAAAGTGAAGAAATTTCGGAAACGACTTTCTGATCTTGATGTAAAAACTGATGAAGTAGAGTGTTTCAGTGTTGAAACACTGCCGAGTCAGTTTCAATTAGAAATTATTGATCCAGTTTCCGAATTTGAAGAGATTCGTATCAGTTTTTGGTACAACGTATCTTTGTGAACCAACATTTTCAAATATGAATTATGAAGTTTATCTGATGAGCATTTGAAGTCCATTCTAATAATTGGTTCCTCAAGCTTGAAACCTCATTTCTATCATTACCATCATTGCCAGCGATTTATTAGGGCGATCATTCATATACATCATAAAGATAATAAAGATAATAAAAAAAATAAGGTAGTGAGTGAGCGTGAATGAACTAAGAGGTCTTTATTTCATTCTTCACTGACGTTCTTGCATCGTTACTGTCTACAAACCATTTTGTCTCCACTATCCTCATTGGACCCCTTGCTCATTATCTTTGATAATTGTTATAAGCTATCTGCTGTGATCCACTGTGATCAGCTGTTATTTTATTTTTCGGCATCAGTCTGCCGCCAATACTGACTCGTCCAACCACTCTGGGGCTAAAAAAAAATGCTTCTCACAGATACGAAAAATATCATTCCTCTTATGCGACCACTGTCAGCCTCAGAGTTGTCTCTGAGTTACCAGACCCTGCCACGTGGAGGCCAGTGGTTCGTCTTTAAGGTCCACCCTCCCCTCTCTCTCTCTCTCCCATATTGGGGGTTCCCTCAGGTCCATGTGTCCAGGAGTCAACCTGTGTCCCCTCAGGTATTCTCCCTTTCCCACTTTTCCAAGGTACGCCCCTCTTTCTCTTTTCTCTCTGCCTACCTTCTGGTTCATGTTTCCAAGTCTCCATCCGTGGGCCCCCGGACGTCAACCCTTCCACACTCCCCACATCCAGTGCTTTTCCTAGTTCCGTGTCTCCAGAAGTCCATCTGTGTCCCCTCAGATGAACTCCCTTCCTCACTTTCCCAGGCGCCGCACTTTATATTTCCCAGGTCAGTGGTTCCCCACTTCCCTAAGGTTTTTGGCCCCTTCCCAATGACCTTGCTGGATGAGAACTTGGTCTTGTCTAGCTGGTCTACTGTAGAGGCTGTCCAGGTGGGTGGAATTACAGGAGGGGACACACAGAAAACTGCGTCCTGTAATTACACCCACCAAGACAGCCACGACCGTACACCAGCTAGACGAGACGAAGCGCCCAGCCAACTCACCCACCAGGTTGAGGTTACTTATTGAATATTTCGGACTTCTATTTATATTTCATAATGTGTTCGGGTATTTTTTTTTAATTTTCACTTATGTAGCTGTGTAATTGTATGTGTGACCGTTTTATTGTGTACATGTGTGTGTTCGTGTGCGAATTTACTTATTCCCAAAATGAAAACTACAACAAATAGTTACCGCGTTCCTTTTTTGTTATATTTCAATCTTTATATATACTCACACAGACATGCACCTCTACACACAAACACATACACCGCACATACACACATACACACTCACACATAATACACACGATAACCACAACACATATTTTCCTCTCGTCCTTCTATCATATACACACAAAATCTCTCGTACTCGTATCGTATGTGGTAATCCAAACTCTATTACTCTCACACAAGTTCCCACATGTTCAAACATGTTCACTCATTCCCATATACATATCTGCATTTTCTGTTACTTTTGTTAAAATGAAAATTTATTGCACAGGCAATGAAACGGAAATAAAGAAATTCTTGAGTGTAAATTTTAATACAATCCTGAATAAACAAAGAGGGGCTAGGAGCTGTGACTCGGCCCCAGCAAACAACCACAAATAGGTGAGCACAAATAGTTGAGTACACACACACACACACACACACACATGAATAAGATACAAATCTTGAAAAAAACAATAAAAACATTAAACTCGGGGACTCGACCTCTTGACAAAAGAATTCCAGCGGTCCATATAGCAACCTAGCCTGAAGACCTTCTTGTTCTAAGGTGAAAAAGACAGGTAAAGCACAGGTGATGGTGTATCACGAACTACAGGCGAAGGCTTAATGGAAGAGCGAAGTATTTTTGAGTATTTGAAAAGAAAATATTGAAGAGGGTGAGTGTGCCAGAAATCATAGAAGACAAGTTGTTGTCCAAGAAATATGATTAAGAGAATGATATCCCACAGTGTAGACGATGATGTCCCACAAATATATCAAATATATGTTTCCTAGATTATTTCTGTCTATAAACCTAAATCCTGTTGCAGTCTAATGTTGTCTCCACTCTTTTTCACTGTCCTTATTGGACCCCCTCTCTCATTATCTGATAGACTATTATAAGCTATCTGCTGCAGTATATGATCTGTGATCTACAAGAAGTCACAGATTCTCTAAGATCAGAGAGAACTGGTATTAGGCATTGTGATCTATTTATGTCAGAAAACTTTGCATGGTCAACCTAAAACATCTGTTACATTATGTGAAGCAGTGATTGCTAGAATCAGGCTCCAATATCGTTGCCTGTGAAAGGAACAATGCTTTTGTTACTTGTAAACCTCCCAAAACTGATTGTTCTGCATTTATGTTCTGCTATGTTTTATATATATATGTTAATTCTTGCCTCATTCTCATTATTCTTTCGTTCTTATATGTTCATATGCTGTTCTTTTATGCATGATAAAGATTTCAAGCACTCCACAACAGTGTCTTCCATACTGAAAGTCATGTCTCCCAGGATCTCTTTCTCTCACTCTCATCCCCCATTACACTCTATCCCCCATTACACTCTATCCCCCATTACAAAAAAAATTGCCAGACACAAGAAGAAAGAAGAAGGAAGAAGGAGAAGGAAGAAAGAAGAAGAGGAAGAAGGAAAAGGAAGGAGGACGCTGTTGTCATCTCTTACATCTCTCTCATCCTTCTCATCTCACTGAGCCAATTTCTGGCCTCTGAGAAATTATCGTATCTATTTCTGCAGCTGTGTTTGCCTCCAATACTGACTCTAAAAAAATGCTTATAAAAGTATGCGACCACTGTCAGCCTCAGAGTTATCTCTGAGTTACCAGACCCTGCCACGTGGAGGCCAGTGGTTCGTCTTTAAGGTCCACCCTCCCCTCTCTCTCTACCATCTTGGGGGTTCCCTCAGGTTCATGTGTCCAGGAGTCCACCTGTGTCCCCTCAGGTATTCTCCCTTTCCCACTTTTCCAAGGTACGCCCCTTCTTTCCTTCTCTCTGCCTACCTTCTGGTTCATGTTTCCAAGTCTCCATCCGTGGGCCCCCGGACGTCAACCCTTCCACACTCCCCACATCCAGTGCTTTCCCTAGTTCCGTGTCTCCAGAAGTCCATCTGTGTCCCCTCAGATGAACTCCCTTCCTCACTTTCCCAGGCGCCGCACTTTATATTTCCCAGGTCAGTGGTTCCCCACTTCCCTAAGGTTTTTGGCCCCTTCCCAGTGACCTTGCTGGATGAGAACTTGGTCTTGTCTAGCTGGTCTACTGTAGAGGCTGTCCAGGTGGGTGGAATTACAGGAGGGGACACACAGAAAACTGCGTCCTGTAATTACACCCACCAAGACAGCCACGACCGTACACCAGCTAGACGAGACGAAGCGCCCAGCCAACTCACCCACCAGGTTGAGGTTACTTATTGAATATTTCGGACTTCTATTTATATTTAATAAGGTGTTTATGGTAATTATTTTTGTTTTCACTTACGTAGCTGTATAAGTGCATGTGTGAACGTTGTATTGTATGTATATATCTGTCAATATGCTAATTTATGTTTTCCCACCATGAATTCTGCAACAAAAAAGTTGTCAGCTTTCTATTTTGTTGTAAATCGTCCACTTTTTTTAAGCATGCATGTACACTCACACAGATATTTATGTATCTCTGATAGTATATAGTAAAGTATAGTACAGTATAACACGGTATAGTACAGTATAGCATAGTACAATATAGTACAGCACAGTATAGTATAGTTCAGTATGCTATGCTATAGTATAGTATAGCACAGTATAGTATATTAAAGTATAGTATAGTATACTATAGTATAATATAAAAGGCTATGCTGTTCTATACTATAGCAGAGTATATATGTAGTATATACTACAGTATATATATATAGATATCCTTAATTATAAATATAAAGAAGTAACAATTGAGAGAAACTTGTTTTTAATACAGGAAGAAATACACATAAGAATTATCTTATGGAAAGTAAGAAGTAACCAGAAATATTTATTCAGTAATTAAGTGTCAGTTTGTAATTGTTTACGTTTAAAGTCTCTCATCTTCTCTACACCAAAAAAAAAAAACATTCACAGTCACAAGAAAAAAATATTAAATCTCGGGGAAGACAATAAGGAAAACAATTTTCCAGACTCGATCTCCTGACAAAAAGGATTTCTGTGGTCGATCCCACAACCTGGCCACTAGAACTCTTTGTTAATGTCTCTAATACTATTGTTTTACGCCTTAGAACAGAGGTCCACCACAACATTTTATGAGGCCCGCAGCAACTTGAAGTATTTATAAACAGTAACATTAATAAACCCTCATTTTCAGTAACTTAAAGTCAAGGACTTTGTTGCTTTTAACAATTTATATGTCAAAATTTGCTCAAACTTTAGTTCTAATCTTTTAATTTTTAATAAAGAATGGGGAGTAAAGTATTTCTTTGTACAAGCAGGTGATAAAGCCCTGTGTGTCATATACCACGAAACTGTTGTAGTTTTGAAGGAATACAATGTACGTCGGCACTATTAGGACCACGGATGGTGAACCTTTAACGGAATACTTGACCATATCCTCATTGCCCTTAGGAACTCTCCCAGTTCTGGCTGGCAGACTTCGACTCTAAGTCTGAGACCCAAATATGAAATATGACGGGCGAAACAGCTCACCACCCCCATCCTACAGAGGCCACTACCCCGAAATCCCCACAAACTCAAATACGGTAGGTAATTAGAACCTCTGCCGTATGTCACAGTGTCGCTACTGGTTTATGGGGAGTATATGTCGGACACTGAGCTGTGTGTGTGTGTGTGTGTATTCTGAACAAGTCGCTAACACGGAAGACTTCAGGAATGCCGCAACAAGGATACACATCTAAATAAACTGTGTTTGGTATTTCCTCCTAAGATGTCTGCTGTTGGTTCTTTGTTTTAATTTGTTTTGTAAAAAACAATGTTGCTTCTGGATATATATATATATATATATATATATATATATATATATATATATATATATATATATATATATAACGAAAATCGTATGCTTCATTACCTCAAATATATAAAATATATTATTTTAACCGTGACAAGAAATTTAAATGCAGTATCCAAAAAAATGTATCTCAAAATATGATTTTTAGGCATATCAAGAAATTACGTGAGTCAATATCAGATCTGCCTAAACGTTACATAAATCCATATTCACAAACCATGTGTTTCAGTACTTTAAGTGCCTGAGAAAAAATTCTTCGGTACTTGGAATAAATAAAAAAAATAGGATTATTTTTACATATCAAGAAATCCCGTGGTTCAGTATTTCAATTATTTGTGAAGATAAATCCTTTAAAATTTCGACACGATTGCAATACTTTTAGTGAGTTTCGAAAGTCTTTTTACTCCCGGAGCCCGGTCATGGGCCAGGCTCGTCGGGCCCTCTTATAATCCGACTCATTGTTTATCTGATAAAGCCCACAGTGTGGGCGAAACGTAATCAATAAATGATATCATTATCCTGCATTTGTGTCTACTTTTTTCCTTCAATTATTTGTACTGTCCAACAGTGGAAATTATGTATGGGCTTACCTACTTAAAATACCAAAGCAGCAACACCTCGAAAATCTAACTTACAAGACAAAAATAAATCTCTCTCCACGTACAACACGTTATCAAGGAGTCACATAGTACATATTAGTTATATCAAGACT
Organism: Cherax destructor; assembly: GCA_009830355.1. Classification (NCBI taxonomy): domain Eukaryota; kingdom Metazoa; phylum Arthropoda; class Malacostraca; order Decapoda; family Parastacidae; genus Cherax; species Cherax destructor. The sequence continues at coordinate 103,935 of WNWK01001931.1, read as the reverse complement.
CACTTTGACGTCGCTGATGATGCCAGTGTGTGTGGCACATCACCGAGGGCGACAAGAGAGTGCCAACTGTGGTGGCCGGGACCAGATAATTCCAAATACGACCAACGGCGCGGACTCTGTTCACTCAGCAACTACGACAGACTGTAACCGCTCAGCAACTACGGCGAGGACTCTGTTCACTCAGCAACTACGACAGACTGTAACCGCTCAGCAACTACGGCGAGGACTCTGTTCACTCAGCAACCACGGAACAGAACACTTACGTTATACTTCATGTACTTTTTACGTCGATGAAACTAAAATTTAAAATTCAACACTGTCTAAGGTATACTACCACCCCCAGGAAGCCACCCATTGTTGCTGTGTTGTTTATTGTTAGATGAACATGAGACAGCAGGTGTAAACAGACTTGCTTCGAGTTTCCACTCTCCCAAGACTGAAATTCGGTACTTCGCTTGTAAGCCGAAGGCGGTGGTACGGGGCTAAGAGCACTGGTACCGAGCTATGAGCGCTGGTACCGAGCTATGAGACAACGGTCTTGTTGATTGGTAAGAAAGGGACTACCAAGGTGATATTAAAAGAAATTGGGGCAGGTAAAGAGGGTCCTTCCAATATATTCACCAGTATGTGACTGAACACACGGGAATGGATATGTATGAATAAGACAGGAAAAAAGACAGAGGCAAATAGAGACAGACAGACAGATATAGATGGAGGCGAGGAGATTTATCTGAGGTGAAATGTCCTTGACGGTCTCCACCCTTAAGTGATAGTAGGTGTGGCTTAGTCCTGCAGATGAGTGGCAGTAAGGAGCCCAGGGTTGGCACTAGTCGCTAGTGACCTTCGAAGGTGCTGATAACAGTACTACAATAGAAAAATAAATAGACTTGCACTCATTATTTTTATGCTTAACAAAGGTCCATTATAAAAACATACTCAGGTTTTAGTATGCCATAGTATTTTTGTGTTATGAGAATATAATATATCGAACCCTTTATATACACGGTTTTAGAATGCATTGATTGACTGTACATTTTTATTTTATAAATTTTAGTAGTTTCCACCTTGTGGACCCGCAATGAATGACTCGGTCATTCCAGGTATATCCAATGTAGACATTGTTCCACTGGATGATTGCCACCACTCTACATTAAGCCTGGCCTCACCAAACAACTGGTCAAGGCAATAGCTAAGAATCCTCCGGTATTTAGCTACCTGTTAGGAATGATCCACACGCTTGATAAAGTTCCTGGAGAGCGAAACGTTGCCACAATAAAATGTCACATTAGTTGCACTTGTGTCCTTTTACTTAACAAGGTGTATTTTGTAGGTCCACAAATTCTCCCGCTTGTGGCTAATAGTAATTTGCAGATGGCACTGAATGACGTGAAGTTAGCAGGATAAATAATATAATCAATATGCGTGAGTACAAATAAAAAGTACCGCCGTTTCTCTCTCTCTTAGCAGACGGAGGATCAAGCCTTCAACACCACGTCTTGCGTTGAATGACCCACATGGGTTTAGCGCTTAAAATAGTTTCTTTTAAGTAACTTTATAAAGTTAACTGATACTATGACATTTTTCGCATATGTTAGTATATTTGATTTTGGAATATTTATAAATATATAGCTTTTCTTTTTTCAAATCGGTTGTATGTTGGAAATTTGTATGAAAAGGGTGGAATAAAGCCTTTTAACTTACTCTTTAAAACTAGCTCATCAAGAATGTTATATGCTAATCAAAAACTTGTTTACACGTTCTTAATTATAATAGTTGAGTTGTTGAATTGAACCTCAAGCGGTATATGTATGCTTTTGCAACTTGCATTTCTTGTACAGTGATCATTGGAAATTTACTGTGTTTGAATGTCAGTGTTAAGCTGATCTGCCTTGGTCACAAGGTCAGTGTTAAGCTGCTCTGCCTTGGTCACAAGGTCAGTGTTAAGCTGTTCTGCCTTGGTCACAAGGTCAATGTTAGAACCCAACCTTTAAATGACGCAGCTGAGAATTCATGCTCAAGTCTCTGTGTTCATTGTTGTTGTTTTTTCTTCTCTGTTGCTGCTGCGTTTGTTGCTACTGATGCTTTTGCTGCTGCTGCTGCGTTTGCTGCTGCTGTTCCTGTTGCTGCTGCTGCTGCTATATCTTTCGAATCTTTGATGACTTGTACATGTCAGGCTAATGCAGTAACAAGAGAATAAAGTATTGATGAATGTCCATTATTTACTAAGCTGTTCAAGCATTTCACACTCTGCATCTTCGTTCAATGTGAATGTTTAACCTTCAATTTTTGGTCTTTTCTGGAAACATTCTTGGAAATGTGTTACACGTCCCCCCCTAAATTTCATAGGTGATTTCTACCATAATACATCTAATTCTACCTGGAGTAGAGCGATGTATTAAACGTTCTCTGAGCGATGTATTAAACGTTCCCTGCCTTTCTCTACGCGACTCAGTTTTTATATATGAGCGACGACTTATTCGTTTCATCTGGTTTGAGACTGGAGTGGACATGACCCCGTGTGGGTGACTTCCTTGGCCGATACGAAGAGGTATCCTCATGGCACCCGAGTCTTCAAGAGTGAATTTGACAAGTTCCGGGAGTCAGTTCCGGATCAGCAAGACAGATAACACGGACAAGTATGAGAACAACAAGTATCTTGATTATAATAATGCTCTAAGTAACTCTAGGTAGAGCAAGAAAGTTTTATTCAGAGTGAGACATGCAAATGAAGAATAAATAGGCACAATACGTTGACTAGAACAATCCACAAGTAACCCGAAACGTCCGAAACGTCGTCATAACTTTCTTCCCCCTGTGTGCGGTTTGTCTGTGCTCAAAATGAAGATTTGTTTTTGCATAAGTGTGTCTTTGTCCACATGGAATTCTTCACTTTTCAGTTCCTCATTTATTTTTCCTATTGATCAGGAGTGTGGTCTTTCCTCTGGTCCACCCACATGGGTTTAGCGCTTAACATGAATTAAACAATCTGCCCTCTGGCTGGAAGAAGATTTCCACATTCCCTTTCTCCCCTTCTTCTTCTCTCTCCAAACCAAGGAAGATCCTCACATATTCGTTACAGCACCTGAGAGAGCTATCTCTGCTCACATAACCTCACTCGCTCTATCCTGATACCAGTACCAAGGGCAGTGTGTCAGAATGACACTCCGACGATTGATATGGTCTTCATTCCTCTAGTCTGTGCCAGTATAGCATTCCCAAGGAACTTTCTGACAAAGTGTCCCCCGGTATACTACTACTAATAATAATAATAATAATAGCAATAATGACAGTACCAAAGACAACAATAAGTGCCCCCTAGCAACAGCAGTGCCAGTAGAACCAGTAAAGGTGCCATTGACAGCAATAACATTGTCACTAGCAATAATAACTGTGTCAGTAGCAATAATAACAGTACAACTAACAATAATAACAGTGCCACTAGCAATAACAACTGTGCCACAAGCAGTAACGGTGCAACTGTACTCTTAAACAGGTGTGTGTGTGTTTGACCAGCGGTAGTGAGGGTATCACAGGCAGGATATCGACGCTGCAGTGCCAAGATAGATTAGTAAATGCTAGATAATGATCGCTTTCAATGGGCAGTATTTCCTGTCGCCGTCACAGTAATAAATATCAATGGTGAAAACATTGTCTAAGAGTCCATTTGCTCATGGCAACAGGTGATTCTAACAGTCATTGACAACTGAGCCTGCAACGGTCAATGCAACAGTCATCGCTGTCAACATTTTTTTGGCAATGTCCACTAATAACAGCCATTGCAACGAACCTTGGTAGCAGTTAAGGAAAAACAATCATGAAAATGGCCATTGAGAGAGGTCGCTCTGCTATAAAAAGAAATATATAAACAACAAAAAAGAGCATTAAAATTTTGGAATCATAATTTGACAAGCTTGCGATTTTTTTTCTACGTGTCCCTCGCTGTACGCGGCGCACCTGTCCAGCGGCGCATAATAACGTCGTTAATAACGACGTAAACAGAGATACGTTCCGAGCCTTTTCTTATTCAACATTTCTTGACTGTTTACCAGAAAAAAATCGAATTTAGTGGATGACTAGAAGATAATACTTGATAACTTTTATATAGTAATATAATTCTCACCTCATGAGGGGTGAAGGGGTACTCAGGTTTATGAGAGGAAGGGGAGGGTAAGCCCCAAATAGTTGGATCAAAAGCCCTTCACCAGCATATGTGTTCCATGAGGAATTTTTGACATGCCACAAGGTACCATGCAATATTCCAGGAGGTACTGTGCAGTGTTCCACGAGGTACCATGCAGTCATCACATTGTCTTCACATCTCTACTGCTTCCAACTTTCTGTACTCGTCTGAAGAAGCCTGCTGTGTAGGCGAAACGTTTCTGAATAAAGGTACCTAGCAGTTACACATGTGTTTTACTAATCAAGTCTCTCATCGTGTTGGTAGTTTGCTCCCGGTGGGAGCTGTGCCCCTCCGACTGGTTGTCATCCACTTGACTTTCGGCTCCCATCAAATCTGTTAGTATTTATTCCATTCCTCTTTAATTTATTGTATGTTTGGGTTAATTTGGCTTTAACAATAGCTTCACTCTTGTTTATGTTTTTATGCTGCAAATTCTTCCTGTCATGATTTGGACTTACGTTGTGTAACGTCATCATTCAATCCTCACCATTTCTTTTAAAGGCCGTACGTCTATCATGTGAGTGATTTCTCGATTGGTGTGTAATTTTGTGTTTAAGCCTTGATTGTCGGCTCGGATCTTCCGACACAGGCGAGATAAGAAGAGCAGCATTGACCTTAAACGGATCTTACTTTCATTCTGGCATGCGTACTTACACTGGTCCCCTTCCACTCGTAGTCGACTCGCAATCACCTGCACACCATTTTAGCAGCCATTCCCAAGTTATTACCCCACCAACATCACATGGGGGTTCTCTACTGGCGACTCAACTGCTTCACAAGTGTCGTGGTGGTCAGAAGATCCCAGTACCTCTGTTCGTCAGAATCTCTACTCGTGTTGGGGTCACTGTCTACTCAATGTGTCGACAGTCACGTCCATCTTTATTTTCTCTTTTATTAGGTCTTTATTTCCTCTTAAAAGAGAAACTAAATAAAAGAGGAAATAATGACCTAATAAAAGAGGAAATAAAGACCTAATAAGAGAATATGAAAGAAAATAAAACCCTGACTGGAAGGAATCAGCAAGTGATGGTATGTTACAAGGTGTCAGAGTGGGCGCCTGTGACGAGCGGGGTTCCACAAGGGTCAGTCCTAGGACAGGTTCTGTTTGTGGTATAATTGGCTTCTGAAGTCCCCACCAAGTACAAATTCATGGAGATTGGGGAAGGTCAAAGAAGACCACAGACAGAGTACAACCTTGGGGGCCAAAGATTGCAAACCTCACTCAAGGAAAAGGATCTTGGGGGAAGTATAATACCGAGAAAATCTCCTGAGGTGCACATCAACCATATGGGAGCCTGGTAAACCTAAGAATATATTTTCGACACCTGGGTAAAGAATCATTCAAGACTCTGTACACCGTGTACGTCAGGCCCATATTGGAGTATGCAGCACCAGTATGGAACCCACACCTGGTCAAACACGTTAAGAAATTAGAGAAAGTGCAAAGGTTTATGACAAGACTAGTCCCGGAGCTAAGGGGTATGTCCTATGTGGAGAGGTTAAGGGAACTCAACGTGACGACACTGAAGGACAGGAGGGATGGCGGGGGGACATGATAACAACATATAAAATACTGAGAGGAATTGACAAGGTGGATAGGGACAGGATGTTTCAGAGATGGGGCACAGCAACAAGGGGTCACATCTGGAAGCTGAAAACTCATATGAGTTACAGGAATGTTAGGAAGTATTTCTTCAGTCATAGAGTTGTCAGGAAGTGGAACAATATAGAGAATGATGTAGTCGAGGCAAGATCCATACATAGCTTTAAGAAAATATACGATAAAGCTCAAGGAGCAGGGGGGGCGGGGCCAGGAGCTGTGAATCGACTCCTGCAACCACAACTAGGTAAGTACACACACACACACACACCATCCAACCATGCCAACTTCTTCCAACCACTCTCCACCCTAGTCACTCCCCCACGCATGCCACTCCCCACGCATGCCACTTCCCACTTCGACTAACACCCCCCACCCATGAAACATAAATGGGGTGGGGAAGGGATGCGTCTGGAAGGTATAACCAATGCATAACTGTCACTTGGTGATTTACCAACGCCCTGCCAAGAATGTGTGAACCCAAACCTGGATATTTTAGTGAGAATATAAATGTGTGTATATAACCGCAAAGGTTGAGTCTTAACTCCTGGCTCCGCTTGCTAAGCTAAATTCGCCGACAATATTGACTCCTGGTGTCTCCAGCCCAATCATACCCAGTCTTGAAATTGTGTATGAAATTTGTCTCCACAACATCCTCATTCAGCTAATGTCCCCTCGCTCATGTGTCTTGCACTTCAAACACTGTTCTTCATCTTGGCAAATCATACAGTGACTGGAACAATACACAAATATCGCGCTCATCGGAGAGAGAAGCTTACTACGACATTTTGGTCTGACTTGGATCATTTACAAAGTCGCCACTGTGACTTTGTAAATGATCAAAGTCGGACCGGAACGTCGTCGTAAGTTCCTCTCTCTCTCTTCTGTGTGCGGGTTATTTCTGCATACAGTAACCTCTATGTCGTATTTAATGTCTCCCATAATTCTTCTCTCTTCTAATGTTGTCATGATCAGTTCCTTCTGTTCATCATAATAATTCAGTAACTTTAATTCTGGGACTAGACTAGTTGCAAATCTCTGAACCTTCTGGAGTTTTCCAACAGAAGTGACCAGGCGTGGGTTCCAAGCTGGTGTTTTGTTTACTTTAAGAAATGCCTGTCATATGTATTGTTCAAAGTCCTTAAAACTGGTTCGTTAAGATCCCTGAAGGATCGTCTGAGAAGATCTTAGACAGATCTTCAACTTGTAAGCTGTACTCAGTTTCTAGTCTTCTTTTTCCCTCTGTCAGTTTGAATAACCTTACACTTATCACAGTAGTCAACATTTGGGTGCCATTTGAGTTAAATACCAGGAGTATTTTTTTTAACTACCCTGGCAGTGCATTTTCGTCTCCTATAACCAGTCTTTATCAGCAAACAACGATACATAGAAATTAATCTCAATGGCAGGTATAATATATATATATATATATATATATATATATATATATATATATATATATATATATATATATATATATATATATGTCGTCACGAATAGGTAAGATTGGTTAATTAGCAAAAACTCATTTAAAATTAAGTCCTTTCTAAAATTTTCTCTTATACTTTTAAAGACATATATTTTTTAATACATGTTACTGTAAAAATTGATAATTTTGTACGAAAATGACCTTAGAAAACTTACCTAACCTTATTATAACAAGCACAATTTAATATAGCCTAATCCAACTATATATATTTTAGATAAGTTTGCAATAATTTAATAATAAACACAATGAAATGTTTTTTTTCGTTAGGTTCAGCATGATTTTTTCGAAATTGTTGCTTACATAAATTTTCGCTTCCCTTATTCGGCAAGAAGAGCGCTGCTCTTTAAGCCAAAATAGCAATTTTTTACCTATTCGGCACGACATATATATATATCATGAATAGTAAAAGTTGTAGTATTGATACGCCACTACTGTGTTCTCTACCCTCGCTCATTTCCCGAATTTGTGAATCAATCTCTGATGGGGTAAATTATCAGATATATTTCTGTATATCTCTCTCTCTCTCTCTCTCTCTCTCTCTCTCTCTCTCTCTCTCTCTCTCTCTCTCTCTCTCTCTCTCTCTCTATCTCTCTCTCTCTCTCTGCATGTATGTGTCTGTGAGAGAGTGGGTGTGTGCGTGGGTGGGTGTGGGTCCACCATCTGGTCCACCAACACACAAGTGAGTCAGGTTCTGTATCACCTCATTATCTCAAGTGCCTGCAGGTGTTGTCAAAAGTGTTTTCGTACAATTGTGTGTGGCAAGAGTTTGTCTTCTGGCTTGGCAAGAATTGTTTAAACTCTGAAAAAAAATTATTCTGAGCATTAGAAATTAACATATTTTACAGATGTTAAGGAGTGCTAAAAAAAAACATATTGGCTGACGTTTGTGAGTTGGGGAGAATATTGTTAAATTGTTACGTCAACTAAGATTGGTTAGATACGTAAGGTAGTTTTGGTGCGAAATTAAAAAGCAAAATAAATTCGGCACGACATAAATTTATGTCGTGTCGAATAGGTAAAACTGGTCAATTAGAAAGAATTCATTTAAAATTATGTCCTTTCTAAAAAAATTATCTTATACGTTTAAAGATATTTTTTTTCATTTATGTTATTGTAAAAATTAATAATTTTATACCAAAAGAACCTTAGTAAACTTATCTAACCTTATTATAACAAGCGCAATTTAATTTAGCCTAATCCAACTAAATATATTTTAGATAAGTTTACAATAATTTATTAATAAACAAACACAATGAAATATATTTTTTTCGTTGGGTTCAGAATGATTTTTGCGAAATTATTGCATACACAAATTTTCGCTTGTCTTATTCGGCAAGAAGAGCGTTGCTATTTAACAGTTTTTAGAATGCTTAACAAATCGCGAAGCAAGCAAAATTATATACCAACGTCATTTCAGAGCAGAGCAAGACTGGGCACCCATACTTACACGGGGTCTGGCTGACTGGTGCTATACTGTGTACTTTTGATGCACAGTAATCAAGTTCGAGTCTTACCCTCGTCTTAGAAAATATTTGAAACTAATTTAACTCTTGGCTCAGTGTACAGTATTCCTTCTCACCTTCCTCATTGTTTACACCATCATAATTATCTGTCACAACTACTATCACTACCATCACTGCTACTATTACCACCATCATCACTACCACCAACCACCACGACCACCACCATCCCTCTCCCCTCCACCCATAGTGTTTACTACTATCCGCCGTTGCCACCACAGCTGCTGTCGCCGCTGCCACCGCTACCGCTGCCGCCGCTGCCACCGCTGCCACCGCTGCCACCAACACCACCGTCTCTATCCGCATTGCTATAACCATCATTAACCTCATCCTTATTTCCTACCCTCACCACACAATACCTGCCCACCCACATAAACCGGAGCTTTACCCACTACACATTAACCACACCACAGTACAACCACCACATATTCCAGTTTAACCACACTACACTGCAACTCCATCACACCACCATCACACTACACTTCCAGCAAAACCACTACCACCACAAAACCACTGGATTGATCCGACCATTCACAAAGAGGCCTGCTCTGGGACCAGGACGTGGGGGCGCTGACCCCGAAATATTTTTCAAGTAACCTTCAGGTAACATCACCATCATACTGCAACACCACCAGCATGCTACTTCACTAGGTCACCAGACTCTCCACCCCCACCTTGAGACTGACACCATCACTATATCACCAAATTCTGTCCACACCACCACAAGATCCTGTCAACAATGCCACCATCTCTTCACTCACGTAAACTCAATCAGCCCTATACCTATTTTGTTTTTACAAGCGACGCACTGATGAGTGGAGGTGACGAGGAGGCTTGTGACTGAGGTCTGAGATACGTATAACCATACAAACCTTGTCGTCAAGACTGTACAGACCTACACATTAGGACCACGAACAGATCAGGTCATCAAGACCACTAGCAGAGCTGAGCTTCACGACTATGCAGGACCTGTATATCAAGTCCACGCACATCGCTGCACTACCAGCCACACCTACACTGCTAAACCCACACTACCAGCCACACCTACACTGCTACACCCACACTACCAGCCACACCTACACTGCTACACCCACACTACCAGCCACACCTACACTGCTACACCCACACCACCAACCACTCCCACATACCTCGCTAAGATAAAGTCCTTTCAAACATCTTGAACAGTTTGTAAAAACTTTTCAGGTACTTTCATTAATTTGTTATTTACGTCACTGTGCTTCTTTAGGCTCCCAAACTCTCATATTACTTTCTTCAGGGATCCTAAACTCTTATCCAGCTTCATTCATATCTCCAAAACTGACTGAAGAGTTGGAAATACAATGCTGGATATTTACTAACTGAATTTCACTCTGTCTTCTTAATCTTGCTCTGCAAGCTAGTTGACGATGGGCTTTGCAATAAAGACGCTAATAACAGTATGGAAACAAGATCAAACTTCTACAAATGCATAGACTTGAAAAAACTGGGTCTCCAAGCGAAACGTCGTCTAAAATACTTGCTGCGGTATATACATATATATATATATATATGCAAAAAGATCACAGTAATCAGGTGATATCAAAATATGCAAGACAACCACTATGAAAAAATAGAGGAATTCCAAGCGCTTTCGTGACTACTCACATTATCAAGGAACTATATATATATATATATATATATATATATATATATATATATATATATATATATATATATATATATATATATATATATATATATATATATATATATATATATATATATTATATAATAAATATATATATATATATATATATATATATATATATATATATATATATATATATATATATAATATTTAGCCCATGAAAGAAAATCAGGAACGTGAAATGTAAGGTTTGGAGAGTTTCAAAATTTACATAGCATTGGGAAGAGAATATTTATATATAAAAAAAAAAGGGGGGGGGGATTCTAGTAGCCAAACGGTCGCTCACCATGCCCAGCCCTTCTAGGGCAGGGTAGGTGCCAAGGCTGGAGCTTGCTACCATCTGCGGCTCGCAAGCCTGCCCTTCCCGTCAGCCTCCTTGGGGCGGGGAAGGTGGCAGACCAAAGAGGCCTAGCATCTATCTACCTACCTGCCTCGTGCTGGTGGGGAATGTGGCTATGCCTGGGGCCAGTTGGTCCCGCAGCTGAGGGGTACCCCCTCCCATGGGAGACATAGATCTCTGATACTCCCACGCCAGGGAGCCGAAGCCGGGTCGCCATTTGGTAAAGACCCGGGCCGGGAGCATTCCCGGCGAATCAACACCTCCTCCTCCTAGTAGCCAAACAACGCATAATGCAGTTTGCTTGTAGGGAGATACAATATTTGTCTATACTTATAAATAAGCGTTAAGCCCACCAATGATATACAGAAGAGTGTATAACTGATTATATATCGATGTGGGTTTGACTCCGAGAATGACTAACACCACCAGCACTCTGGCAAGGTAAGTTAGCTAGGAATGTTGGCACAAGTTCGTGAGTGCTTCTCTGAACTTCATTCATGGTCACCGCGAAGCTCACCAACACCGGCACCTCCGCCGTCACCGCCAGCACCACCGCCGTCACCGTCAAGGCCTGGTCTGGGACCAGGCAGCAGGGGCAACGACACTTAGAATCGACTACAGGTAGACTACAGTACGTACTGTAAATTGTCCCCACTTTTGTTACTATTCTTGGTGATTTTTTTTTCTCATACTGTTCTTGATGTTCTTGATTCTACCCTCACTGCTGCTGCTGCTGCTGCTGCTGCTGCTGCTGCTACTGCTGCTGCAGCAGCAATTTTTCACCCCTCTCTATGAAATGAAGACTACGACTCTGAGGCATACACTGATGTCTCACCATACAAGTATGTATACTTTTGTAATATAAATTTATGACCATCGCTTACACTTCGTGCTGTGGGGCCAAGCAATCCGTTGCCTCTATTGTCTTCTGCAAATTCTGAATCCTAAGTATTATCCGCAAAGAGTTTGATTAAGTTCTATGTTATTTAGTTAATAAACTGTTTACTCTCACCTAGGATTAGGACCTTAATTTTCACTTTTATTGCTTTTCTACCACAGTAAATCACCAGGGTTCTAGGAAACAGTCCAACTTCTCTGTGTCTCAGACAGACTGCAAACAAACGCGCGAGAACCTGTGAAGTTGATTCAACTCTCTCATACCAAGAGACAATTTCCGGCGACAACTGACCACCACCATGACTATTAATTAAACACACACACACTCTTTCTCTCTATCTTCCTCTCTTATACACTCACACGCTCTCACACACTCTCACACACTCTCACATACTCGCACACTCGTCTCCGGGAAGTGTAGCACGGGAGGCAGAGCGCCAGGTATTCGCCAATTACTGTCTACTGAATATTTTGAGATTTCCTGTGAGAATAACAAGGGCTGATAAGACGAGGTCTACTAGACCCGGCAATTCCTATACACTGCCTCTTGCAGTTTGTGTCACCACTTTTGTATGGTAACATGTACATTGCTACTCGTACTTCGTGTTCTACGAGCTAAATAATTTGCATTACGATTTACACACATCAGTTATTGTCTTCGACTTCCCATAGAAATTTGCAATGTTCTTATTAATTTACCTGGGAAGGAAATCCAATTGAGGTGGGTGTTAACCATATGACGGCCCGGTCAATGGCTTAATTAAGAGCATTTTAAATATCAAATGCTCATATAGCTTGTCCTCGAGTGAAGCCATAGATTTCATATCTGCGACGTTTTTTTTATTATTATTATTATTATTACTATTATTATTATTATTATTATTATTATTATTATTATTATTATTATTATTATTATTATTATTATTATTATTATTATTCGAAGGGTTGCGCTGAACTCGTAGGGGTCATAAAATATTTGGGGGAAACGGGAGGTAATGAGGTTGGACCCTAGGAAGGTGAATGGGGAAAAGCTCTTGAGCCTTCGACCCAAGAGCTTTTCGCCGGTATCAATTCACATTCCTTGACGGAAATATCTACGACCTATTAATCTGATTCTCTTGACCTCTGGCGTCCGATTTTTGGAAATTATCTAAATCCAAAATATTGATGCGAAGCATCACATGTGTGTATATCGTAACGTTGCTTTCTAATATCAGCTTTATATGTACAACTGCTGTGTGGCATCTATAGTGGGTATTGTTACTGCGCCGAACTGCGCATTCAGTCTCAGCAGTGAAGAGTCCAGTGATCTACCACCGATACAATGGCTCGCGATTGAGCAACTCACGGAGTCTGAACTCTGACATGAGGTCTTGTTTCACGTGCTTCATACCAATAACACGTCATGCAGAACCTCACTTGTCTGATACCAATAATACGTCATGCAGGACCTCACTTGTCTGATACCAATAATACGTCATGCAGGACCTCACTTGTCTGATACCAATAATACGCCATGCAGGACCTCACTTGTCTGATACCAACAATACGCCATGCAGGACCTCACTTGTCTGATACCAATAATACGCCATGCAGGACCTCCCTTGTCTGATACCAATAATACGCCATGCAGGACCTCACTTGTCTGATACCAATAATACGCCATGCAGGACCTCACTTGTCTGATACCAATAATACGCCATGCAGGACCTCACTTGTCTGATACCAATAATACGTCATGCAGGACCTCACTTGTCTGATACCAACAACACGTCATGCAGGACCTCTCACCACAGGATCGAGTCCTGCCTATTCCGTGAGTCACAGACGCTATGTGATATTGAGTCATATAAGCCTTGTCTCGGTTTTTTAATTGTTCTCTATGAAGCATTGATAAGATTATAATAGATTATCATATGGATAAATTATTATTATTATAATCAAAAGAAGCGCTAAACTACAAGGGTCATAGCTCATATGGATAAAGCACACCTCAAGATTGTTTTTTTCTGACAATTATCAGTAACAACCACATTGTATACAAAATTATATCGACTTATACATATGTTAGTCTTTTCTTCTTTTCGTACCATGAATTTTACAAACTGTTCTGAAGCATTGAGTACAAACACCAAGGCAGAAAAAATCATTCATACAACCTTAAGCTGCCCTCCCCCCCCAAAAAAAAAAAATGTATATGCCCCAAAAAGAGAGGTAGAGGGAGATAGCACTGGAGAGAGTACAAGCAGATCAAATATTCTGTGGGTCACATTTCTAGGAAGGAAACTAGCCGTAGCAGCATGACCAGCAGCGGTATCACAGTCACTAGCAGCGGTATCACAGTCACCAGCAGCGGTATCACAGTCACCAGCAGCGGTATCACAGTCACCAGCAGCGGTATCACAGTCACCAACAGCGGTATCACAGTCACCAGCAGCGGTATCACAGTCACCAACAGCGGTATCACAGTCACCAGCAGCGGTATCACAGTCACCAGCAGCGGTATCACAGTCACCAGCAACATCAACAGCACTAGCAGTAGCACTAACAATAATACGTATACCCTCACATACGTAATAAGTGCTTCTGTCAATGACATAAAACTCGTGTTGAAGATAAATGCAGTTTGCAACTTGCATGTCAACACTGTGTGTATAGCAATATCAGTACTCTACATTCTCCCTCTTTTCCTAATAGTGTTGAATGTAAGAGCTGTTAGCAAACCTATGACCATTTCAAAACCCAGTTCAATTTGAACTATACTACTGCATCCCTCCCAGCATCCCCGGGATGAGACCCACAACAGCCAGCTACATATTTACTGCTGGGCGGACAGAGGTGATAGGTGTAAGGGGAATTATTCAAATGTCTCTGTTCGCCCAAGATTGAGCCGAGTTCCTTCGATTGTGAGCTGAAGGTCCCACTGGGATATTTAAGTTATGAGCTGAAGGTTCCTACTAAAATCTATTAGCTGTGAGATGAAGACCTGTCACTGAGTTACAAGCCAATTCTTTTTCCTCTCAAATCAGTACTTTAAACCCCTAATTATTGTGAAGGAATAAAGGTGATTTCTTCTGGTAAATACTGCACTCATATTAGTGATAAAACTAGATGACATTTCGGTCATTCCTGGACCATTATCAAGACGTGACGGACAGACCAAAACCGTCTATTGTCATCTGCAGTTTATGTATTATTTGTTAATTTCTCCAGTTACGGTATCATCACTTACATCCCACAGGGGTGATGTTTACTAAAGAAATTCTTTGGTACACACGCAGCAGCTAGCTGGGATGGTTAGGTAAGCAAGAGTACGCAACTGTGACCTCCTTCACAGATGCACACAATGTTGTTACATCTTAACGTCAACATTTGCACACACGCCCCCCATCACCAGTGATTTACGGGGTCCATTAGCAACGTTTTTTACCAAACAGCTGTTTTTTCCTGTTTATTAGAGGCAGGTGGGTGCCATACCTCCATGTTAAGTACGCTCACGTCACCGATGTTGTACAGGCGGAGGCACCAACAGCCTGACTGGTCAGAAAACGGGCAGCGATTTGCCGTCGGGAGGAACGATTGTCGAACTTTTTGTGTTGAGTGACCAACACGGGGTTGGTGCTTCTCTTCATTAATTAAAAAAAATACTATTTCTCTGGGGTAAATGTTCGCTCCACAGGGGAATGTCACAGCTCCTTGACTCAGGAAATGGATAGAAGGGGGAGAGGCCTTAGTGTCTGGGAAGAGTTTTTCGTCCAAGGAGATGGAACTACTCTTCCCTTACGTCAAATCTGGTTATATTCCCTGGGTAATGCATGACCCATACGGGTTTACATCTTCAACATGAATATAATAAAACACAACAACTCCTGGGGTAATAATGGAGCTCCTTGGAGTTAAAATGCAATTGCATCGGGTTATAATACAACTCCCTGGGGTACTAACACGACTCCCTGGGGTAATAATGCAGTTGCCTGGTGTACTAACACAGCTTCCTGGGATAATAATGCAGTTGCCTGGTGTACTAACACAGCTCCCTGGGGTAATAATGCAGTTGCCTGGTGTAGTAACACAGCTCCCTGGGGTAATAATGTAGTTGCCTGGTGTAGTAACACAGCTCCCTGGGGTAATAATGCAGTTGCTTGGTGTACTAACACAGCTCCCTGTGGTAATAATGTAGTTGCCTGGTGTACTAACACAGCTCCCTGGGGTAATAATGCAGTTGCCTGGTGTAGTAACACAGCTCCCTGGGGTAATAATGTAGTTGCCTAGTGTAGTAACACAGCTCCCTGGGGTAATAATGCAGTTGCTTGGTGTACTAACACAGCTCCCTGTGGTAATAATGTAGTTGCCTGGTGTAGTAACACAGCTCCCTGTGGTAATAATGCAGTTGCCTGGTGTAGTAACACAGCTCCCTGGGGTAATAATGCCGTTGCCTGGTGTACTAACACAACTCCCTGGGGTAATAATGCAGTTGCCTGGTGTAGTAACACAGCTCCCTGGGGTAATAATGTAGTTGCCTGGTGTACTAACACAGCTCCCTGGGGTAATAATGCAGTTGCTTGGTGTACTAACACAGCTCCCTGTGGTAATAATGTAGTTGCCTGGTGTACTAACACAGCTCCCTGGGGTAATAATGCAGTTGCCTGGTGTAGTAACACAGCCCCTGGGGTAATAATGTAGTTGCCTAGTGTAGTAACACAGCTCCCTGGGGTAATAATGCAGTTGCTTGGTGTACTAACACAGCTCCCTGTGGTAATAATGTAGTTGCCTGGTGTAGTAACACAGCTCCCTGTGGTAATAATGCAGTTGCCTGGTGTAGTAACACAGCTCCCTGGGGTAATAATGCCGTTGCCTGGTGTACTAACACAACTCCCTGGGGTAATAATGCAGTTGCCTGGTGTAGTAACACAGCTCCCTGGGGTAATAATGTAGTTGCCTGGTGTACTAACACAGCTCCCTGGGGTAATAATGCAGTTGCCTGGTGTACTAACACAGCTCCCTGTGGTAATAATGTAGTTGCCTGGTGTAGTAACACAACTCCCTGGGGTAATAATGCAGTTGCCTGGTGTACTAACACAGCTCCCTGGGGTAATAATGTATTTGCCTGGTGTACTAACACAACTCCCTGGGGTAATAATGCAGTTGCCTGGTGTAGTAACACAACTCCCTGGGGTAATAATGCCGTTGCTTGGTGTACTAACACAGCTCCCTGTGGTAATAATGCAGTTGCCTGGTGTAGTAACACAACTCCCTGGGGTAATAATGCAGTTGCCTGGGGCATTTTTTAATATTGAAATGACGTCCATATATATATATATATATATATATATATATATATATATATATATATATATATATATATATATATATATATATATATATATATATATATATATAAGTTTTACACTTCTCTTTTTTCTCTCTCTTTTCTCTCCTCCCTCATCACCTTCCCCTTATTCTATCTCCTCCAGTCTCACCAGTGACACACCCACCCACCCATGTAACAAGCCATATAATATTTTCTTCAGACTGTCAGTGCTGAAGGCATCTGGGTCACCCCACCTCAGACCAAAATATTATCCCCTCTTCACCTGTGCTACGCCAAGACCTGCATAGCTTGTTGCTATTATCAAGCACGTGAGATCCTGCACGGCGTGTTCCTGGTATTAAGTACGTGAGAACCTACATGGCGTGTTGGTGGTGTCAAGTACGTGAGGTCTTGCCTGGTCTATTGATGCCATCAAGCACGTCATGTTATGCATGACATCTTGCTTGTGATAGAGACCAGGCATTTTGAGCGAGCCCAGACCCACTGACAGAACCAGGGCTACTTTAAGAGATCCCAGACCCACTGACAGAACCAGGGCTCCTTTACAGATCCCAGACCCACTGACAGAACCAGGGCTCTTTTAGAGATCCCAAACCCACTGACAGAACCAGGGCTCTTTCAGAGATCCCAAACCCACTGACAGAACCAGGGCTCCTTAAGAGATCCCAAACCCACTGACAGAACCAGGGCTCCTTCAGAGATACCAAACCCACTGACAGAACCAGGGCTACTTTAGAGATTCCAGACCCACTGACAGAACCAGGGCTACTTTAGAGATCCCAGACCCACTGACAGAACCAGGGATTCTTCAGAGATTCCAGACCCACTGACAGAACCAGGGCTCCTTTAGAGATCCCAGACCCACTGACAGAACCAGGGCTCCTTTAGAGATCCCAGACCCACTGACAGAACCAGGGCTCCTTTTGAGATCCCAGACCCACTTACTGAGACCAGCCATCAGAAGATGTTTACCCTCACAGCTGTAATGGTCATCTGAAGGAATATTAAGTGGCCTGGTGGTAAAAGCTCTCGCTTCACGCGGTGAGGGGTCCAGGTTCGATTCCTGGCGATGGGTTGGAAACATTGGATGTGTTTCCTTACACCGGTTGTCTATGTTCACCCATCAGTAAAATGGGTACCTGGTGTGGGTCGCATCCTGGGACAAAACTGACCTAATTTGCCCGAAATGCTCTGCATAACAAGCGGCTTTCTATATAGTAGTATGTCATTGATGTCAGTAGGCCTGTATACCTTGTACATGTACTTGTAGTAAATAAAGATATTATATTATTATTATTATTATTATTATTATTATTATTATTATTATTATTATTATTATTATTATTATTTATTTAATAAGCTTATATCAGGTAAGGAAGACCGGCATTTTTTTCTAAAATAAGAGAACTTATTAAGTATGACTTTATTAAGTGAAGAAAAAATAAGACTTAAAGTAAGATTAGTTTAACAAGGTATTATCAGGAAAAGACATTTAAAGTAAGGTTGTAAGAAAAAAAAATAGGTTTATTAATAATAATCGGATAGAGTAAGAATAATCTGTTGATAAACATTGTTTATAATTTACGAGAGACAGCCGGCAGGGATACTAGACGGATTATGAATGTTGAGAAATTGTAGGGGTAAAAGCTATTGTTTTTCAAAGGAAAATATTCAGAATCGGCTTATGGCGGATCCAAATGGCGTTCTGTCAACAACGGCGAGTGAAAAGAGAGACACAGAAGTATTTGTTAAGCCATAGTTTCTCTCTGAGTAGAGCTTTCGTCAAGTCACAGGGCAAAACGTTGTCCCCCATAAATGCTTGTTCTGCAACGTGTCTCTATTTTTTTTCATTGGCGAATTGGGAAGCCAGGAAATCATCTTGTAGACAAGAACGTAGAGCTTAACAGAAGGATCATTAGTGGTAACATAAGAACATAAGAATTGAGGAACACTGCAACAGGCTTACTGGCCCATACAAGGCAAGTCCTTCTCAAAAGTAAACTACTGTTAAGTCTACGGAGAATGCTTGCAAACGAAACGAGCAGTTGTCAAGGAAAGGTCATCACTCCTTAAAGACGTACACCGGTATACGCCTTCTGAGAAATTTCACTTGTTCTTGTCAGTGGTGCAGAAGAGGTAGGGAGAGGGGTCCTTGAAGATGGGGAAATGAGAGGGAAGGCGAGGAGGAGGAGGGAATTGGAGAGGAATTTGTTAGGAGGCATTGTGATGGGGGAGGGGGAAGAGGGGTTGTGGGGAAGTTCGTAGGGTAGAGGTTGTATGGGGAAAGTGACGTGTGAGGAGCGAGAACAAGGGAAGGAGAGCTGAGGAAGTGGGTGGGAGTTTGGGGAAGGGTGGGAGAGAAGAAGCGGAGGGACGAAGTGTACCACGGAGACGTGTTTACATAAGTCGCGTGTTTGGTATATACATCTGAGTCCTCGAGCTATGCACCTGTCACAGGTGTTAGAGCTGCGTGCAACAAGTACGTGAGAGTACGAAATGTAGGTCACTCTGTGACCTACCTCAGTATTCTAGTTCCACTAAAAACAAATTAGCTTCCCATAACAAACTTCTCTCCTCGTAGAAAATTTCAGTTACTTTGAGTGAGGAGTGAACATGGAGGTCCCCTAATAGTGAGATTACTGTGGTCATAGTTCTCTATAAGACTTTAGGGTAGTCGATACCCTCTCCACTGTCTTAAAAACTGAAACGATTTGATGCAGTCATCAGTTGAAATAGTTAATAATAATAATAATATTAAGAAGAAGAAGAAGAAAAAAACATGAAGCCCAAGAGTTATTATTTGTATTAACTTTTTCAAATGATGACTGCAAAAAATTAGTTTGCCTTTTAATACAATTTATTGGTTATCGGCAGTTTACGGGACCTTCATGTAGACTCCTCAAGTAAACTAACAGTTTAGGGAACCTTCATGTAGACTCCTCACGCATATTTTGTTCAGTTCATCGCAGTATCAAAGTTAACATTAGTTAACTATCAGTTTCTGGCAGGGATATATTCACCAAGTGGTTTATTTATCTCAGCGTAAATACAATGCTAGTTTAGTTTTAATCGAAAGGTTTTTGAGAATAAATGTAATTTTGACCGGTGATATTGTAATCTTAATGACTACCCGCACAGCCGACAGGCTTTGAACATAGCAAAGTAAATAATCATTTCTTATCCTGAAATGTTTACCCAAATGGAGTTTACAAAGGCAGCAATAATTTTGTGACACGTCGGTAATTAAACCCTCACCTTTCCTGAGGAGAGCCACGATTGTGATTACTCGACGCGGCTGGAGGCTTACACCAGCTCCTCCCCTTAGGGAAGCTAGGGAAGGAGCCAGGCGATTATCTTTAGGTAGAATGCTATAATTATAGCACAGTCCATAAACCACAGTGGCATATCTCATACCACCTCACGATTTTCTGTTAATTAATAGTCTCCTCATCTAGTTACAATTACCTTAAATCGAAAGCAGTGCGAAGAACATTCTATTCCAGGGTACAGCTATATTCATTTCCCGTACTGAAGACATGGGAGCTCATATGTGACAAGGAAGGGAAGCACAGCTGTCCTTACACATGGCAGTGATTTGAAATGTGTATGATAATTCACAGGTACTTCGTCACTTCACAAATCAGAGGTGAGATTATCTTAAGAATGTTTGTTGTGTATAAGACGTACCCAAAGGAGTTGTGACGAATATTTACCATCCTCCGTGTTGATCACTCACTACCAGGAAAAAACTCCAGTTAAAAGATATGTAGCAGCCCCGGTAAAACCAAGAGTTAATTTAGACAAAAGAATGTTATTGACACGGGGGGAAAAAACCCGGCTTTACCTCTAAATTAGCTCACTACCTTGGACGGTACGTTTTAATTAACCTTCTTCCTGCCGTAGAGTACTATTATTACTATTCGTCCTCACACTGGGCCACCAAGCCATGATAGCGGGGTTGTGCCCCCCTAACTCGGGGTCACTTTACTTTGATGGCGGGGTTTGTGCCCCCTAACTCTGGGTCACCTTACTTTGAAGGCTGGGTTTATGACCCCTATTTCTAAATAACGTGACTGACAGCATCAAGGTCAATGTGTAGAACAGTAACTCAGCTGAGTTTGACGATGATCTGTTAGGTGTACAACAGAACGTAGGCTTCGCCTACTATTATATTTTGTGGAAACTGTCCAAAAAGTTTTTTCCTTAATGTTAGGTTAGATTCAGCTAGCTTTGGTTAGATTAAGCTATGTTAGGTTACACCAGATAACCGAATCTAACCTAAACTAACCCAATTGAACCTAATGAATCCCATTGCAACTATAACCAACCCAACCTGATCTACACATAACCACTATAAACATAACCTATTACTTAATGCAAAAAAAAAAATTATGCAGTAATACTCACGTTTGCTGTAATCGATATTGACATAAAAGTATTTAAATATTTAATATCTCCAGGAATAACAATCCGTCCAACAAATAACTCCTTTTGCTTGGGTTTGGATTCTCTGTCTGTGTGTCCCCTCAAGGGAGGTTCCTTGACACTGGTGAGGGGCTCTTGCTCTAGAGAATTGGATCTGTGCTCCAGTTCCTGAATTAAACCTGAATACCTTCCACATCCCCCCACAGGCGCTGTATAATCCTACGGGTTTATCGCTTCCCTCTTGCTTATAATAATAGTAACCTGCGCGTGTGTTACGTCAGAAGTAATTGCTATAACGAACAGCTGTTCTCTATAGTGATTAATTACGGATATAATTTGGACTGCTACTAATGGACTTGAATTTGTTTTGTTCAAATAGTGGTTCTAATACCTATAATTGGTAGCTATTATTATTTTATGATTATTATTATTATGGGGAACGCTAAACTCGTAAGGGTTTTACAGCACCTGTTGGGTGGGGGGGGGTTTGAAGGCATTCAGGCTTAATTCAGAGAATTTGAGCACAGATCCAATTCCCCTAGATCAAGAGCCCCTCACCAGCGTCAAGGAGACTCCCTCGAGGGGTGTAATTGATAGTAAAATCACTAACCATGGCAGAAAATTATTAGAATTAGCAATTTTTTTATATTAACTGGGACGAATCACAAGTTTCTGGTTGGTACGTAAACTGTACAGCTCAAGTGTAACTCACGGAGCGGGTATGAACCTCCTCCTCCTCCTCCTCCTCCTCCTCCTCCTCCTCCTCCTGCCGCTCCGCCGCCGCCACCCCGCCGCCACCGCCTAATACCAGTACGTCATAAAGTTTCTTTATTGCGGTTGAAAACTCCAGTTGTTCAGTGTTAGACGTAATAATACAAAATTAATATTGAGAAAACTTCATACTCTTCCTGCCTCCATCTTCTCTCCCTGTCTCTCCCACCCCTATTCTTTGTTCCTATAATTCATTCATTCTCATTCTCTCTCTTTCTCACCCCCTCATTCTCTCTTCCTCGTTCTCTCCCTCATTCTCTCTTCCTCGTTCTCTCTCATTCGCTCCCCCTCCCTTCTCTCTCTCTCCTTCGTCATCACTCTTCACTCTTCCTATTAATCACGTTCTTCCTCCCTACTCCTCTAGTCACCCTCCCATCCCCACTTTACACTTTACTGATAAGGACTGAATCCTCATATATCTTTGGCGATAATTCTTAGTCAGTCTCTCACACTGTCAAGCTCTTCAGTACCTCAGACACGAGGGTATTGCAATTTGCGTGGGTCCTTGTGTATGTTGGTGGGTCCTTGTGTCTGTTGGTGGGGACCTTGTGTCTGTTGGTGGGTCGTTGTGTCTGTTGGTGGGGTCCTTGTGTCTGTTGGTGGGAACCTTGTGTCTGTTGGTGGGTCGTTGTGTCTGTTGATGGGGTCCTTGTGTCTGTTGGTGGTCCATGTGTCTGTTGGTGGGTCCATGTGTCTGTTGGTGGGTCCATGTGTCTGTTGGTGATCCTTTCGTCTGTTGGTGGGTCCTTGTGTCTGTTGGTGGGTCCTTGTGTCTGTTGGTGGGTCCTTGTGTTTGTTGGTGGGTCCTTGTGTCTGTTGGTGGCTCCTTGTGTCTGTTGGTGGGTACCTTGTGTCTGTTGGTGGGATCCTTATGTCTGATAGTCGGCAGTTGTGTCTGTTGGTGGGTCCTTGTGTCTGTTGGTGGGTTCTTGTGTCTGTTGGTGGGTCTCTGCGTCTGTTAGAGGTCCTAAAGATCTTTTGGTGAGTATTTCAGCTAGTACACTTGTTGGCCAACTGGAGCGTTAGTGTGTCACAGAACCCAAGAGAACTAGATTACATGAATCTTAAAGTACTAGAGTACCAACGTTGCAGAGCGGACGTCCCTAGAACCCTAGAGCTAATGTCCCTGTATCCGTAGAGATGAGGTCTCTGGAGTCCCAGAGCTGAAGTCCCTGGAGTCCTAGAACTGATGTTCTTGCAGCCAAAGAGCTGAGGTTCCTAGATCACCGGACTCGAGATTCCTAAATCTTTAGAATTGAGAGGATTCCAGGTACTGAGAGTCCTATAGTTCCAGAAACCCCGGAACTATACCCCAGTATAGTTCTATGACCTCTGAAACACAACCCCAATCCCTAAGCTATCCGCAATCCGCTAGGCTACAGATTATACATAGTAGTCTAATTCCCGTTATTAACTGTGGTTAGGAATGTATGGTGACAGCTTTAGGTGACTGAAAGTGCCCTAATGGTGAATTTCGCCTGAGATACGACACCATTAGCAAGAAGAAAGAGAGAGAGAGAGAGAGAGCAGTGACAGATGAGGGTGTCTGCTACTCGTCGCGTACTCCAGCATTTGTCAAAGTTTTTCTCGGCAGCAGAACATGCTGAAGGATTTTACGAGAGGGTCGCAAGTAATAGTTATCTGAGATTTAGCTCTTTGATAGTGTAATCTTTTAATCTGTTGACTTAGTACGAAAAGACTTTCAATTAAACACGTCTGTTGCTCTCTCTCTTTTCCTAACCTTAACTTTGTTGACTACAACAAACTCCCTCATCCTGGTCTTACAGTTACAAACAATTAGCTCTAAATCTACGAAATGCTTGCAATCTTGTAACATGGAGTGGAAACGCAGTCCCGGTGCGCCAGCGGTTACCTAGCTACTAAGACCGGCGTTAGGAATTTTTTCCTGGAGGAGCACCTAGCACAACCGCCAGAAGACTACGAGACCAACTCACCTGAAAGTGCTTGTACCCATCGCCTGTCTCAAAGTGAAGGAGACGTCGTGGGTTACTTTCAAACTTAATTCAATACGACCATTAAAAGTTTATGAGCCACAATACTGTCTCTGCTCTGGTCGACAATGCCACCATCCCCTACTGTTATGTCTTTTTTTTAATTCCTGAGTCTCCTGCAGAGGTCGACGACGCTAGTATCTGCGACAATGATCCTCCTTCCCTCTTGTCTCCTGTACCCCTCATGGGAGGTTTCTTCGTGCCGGTGATGGGCTCTTGATCCAAGAAATTGCACTTTTTCTAGCCTTCCTTGAATCAAACAATTGTAGGTACTCTGTCTGGGACACTTTAATACTTCAGCTGTCGTCCCATATTAGTTATTGGGGCACACCATACTCGCCCTTGTAAGCTAACTGGCCCTCCTGCGCATGCGTTCACTGTCGATCCCTCTGGCTCCCAGACCTTAGAATGAATAATCAAATGTTCTACAAGGGTCAATGACGGTAGCATCCAGGACGGTGTAGTCTTCCTTCCTAGGAGAAACTTTGATTGGAGTGATACAAGTTGACCTAATGTATGGTGCAGTCTTCTCTTTGCTTACGTTGTCTAGGGCAATAGCAATCGCTCCTCTTCCCGACAGTCTTCTTTAAAGCCCGAGACCCGAAGGAAAAGAAGGGGCAGTCAAGTATTGACATCTCTGCCTATAGTAGATCATCCTTTCAAAATTTGGCTACCTGTAAATAATTTATTTTTACAATATATTTCGCCTTCCTACTAGAGATTAATTTTAAATGCATAGTTTAGTGTTGTCCGTTTAAAAGAACTACACGAGGGCTCTATTTGTAATGACTGAGATCGGTAACGCTTTAGGAATAAGCGTTGAAAATGCCTGTCTACCCACAAGATGGTTTTATGCAAATTCTGCCCAGCATTTCCAGCCGCTTACAATTCCAACACGTTTACGCTTCAGAAATATTTAACAAATTGTTAAGATCCTTTGTAGAAGTACTTTGTGCTAATTCGGCTGTCAGGTGTGTATAACCCCCGACACTTACTTCAGAGGAGTAAGTGTCGGGGGTTATATACCCGACACTTCAGAGGAGTAGCTCGGTACTCTAAAGATGTAGATTGGTTTATTTTTTTCCCGCGGAGAGGAATTTAGGGGTGAGAAAAATATACAAGTTTTGTCACAGGTTTATAAAGAGGAGTTACTAAATACACAAAAAGATTTAGGTTGTTTTATTTGCTTTAAAAAACTCAGCTGCTTAAAAACGAGGTGTGAAGAGAGATGCAAGAAATTTAGGTTGATTCAACTGCTTAAAAAATACTAAAGAAATGCTTCTCACCAGTAAATTCTATATCATAATGTAAGCTAACAGGTTTCCCCAAACTGCGAGTGGACAATCTCCCCCACAATGCAGTATAAACCTTACCTCCCCACACAACAAATAAACAATCTCCACTCACAAGTGAGTAACCTCCCCAACTACAAGTGCACACTGTTCACACTATACGTGAACAAGTTTTTCACACAAGTGAACAATCTCTATGTACCACAAATCAACAGCTTCCCTCAAAATTCTTCAGAACAACCAAAGCACATCCAGCAACCTCCTAAACACTACACGTTTACCCTATTATAAACGAAGAAGCTTCACGGCGCTTTAGAGAAAACAGATTACTTGCCAGAGTTATGTAAAAACTAATGAACCCATGCAGGCAGGACGCCAGACAGGCAGGAAGCCAGACAGGCAGGACGCCAGACAGGCAGAAGCCAGGCAGGCGTTCTGGCAGAAAGGTGGACAGGCAGGAATGCAAGCTGATGGTCATACAAGAAGGAAGGAAGAAAAGCCAGCTAGTAGGTAAGCAAACAGTCAGGCAGACAAACATGCAGGCAGACAGGTAGACAGACATGCAGGCAGAGGAATATATCATAACAAAGTACTGAAATACGAGTCTATCGCCTCAAATGTACAACCAAATTGTAACTTCACGCAGTACAAACGATAAAATAGCTTTACTGATATGCAATGTAAAATGAAAATCTCACTTGAAAAATACGAAAAAAAAAAGATCTAAAAATTACAGTAAAAGGAAATAAAACCTAAGCGTTTATTATGCAGGATACTGCATTGTTGTAATAATGTTTATATAATATAAAGTAGCGTTTTTATTATGGGGAACAAACCTCCATAAAATTACTGTTAGTGTTTAAGTGGACCCGAATTGAACGGCAGGTGGACGCTTATGAGACAGGTGACTGGGATTCCGAGAGAGCTGTGTGGCGTCACAAGTCTAGCAGTTGCTGGTGTGGTGTGATGGAGCTAGTATGGAGGTAAGTACATTGGATTATTTCGTTATAATTTTCAGGCTATAGGCTGGTTTTGGGTTATATTTATGTGGGCCAGGCCCATATAAATATAACCCATATTGTTATTTAACAACTACAGCAGGCCATATAAATATAACCCATATTGGGTTATATTTATATGGGCCTGGCCCTGTTGTTTGAGTTGGGCCGGTGTGTTTGTGTAAGATTTGGAATTAATATAGCATTTAACAAAAGGCTAGGAGCCGACTAGGAGAGTGAGGTTATGGAGGCCCTGATATTACTTACCGTAATGTTTATTACTTTCTTATCTAGCCTTAATTAACTAATAGCGGTGTTCTAGTGTATTTTTGTGAAATGTGGTAACGGCAGGTTTCATGTTATATATATATTGTTACTGATAATATAGTATATAATTTTATAAAGGTGAGTTTATCTTCACTGTATTGACCATGTTAAACCCTGAGGTGACAACACCTCACCCTGAGGTGACAACACCTCACCCTGAGGTGACAACACCTCACCCAGAGGTGACATCACCTCACCCAGAGGTGACAACATCTCTCACAAACAGGTCCCGCACATATCTAACCCACGCCTGGCAAAGAACACACATTGTATTTTTGTTAAAAATATTTTTCCCTTCAAGATTATGAGCAATATTCTGGACTATAAAACTGTCAGGTTTATATATTACAGAACACATATTTGAAATATGTTGTGCATCATGCTTCATAAGAGATGATCCCACAATATTTCGTTGAACTGTAGAATTACAGGGAAGTAATTCTTTTGCGTTAGTTCAGTCTACACAATGGACTGTATCTCTTACATGAATGAACGAAACAATGGATTCTTGTCCACTAACTATTGCATATTTAAGTTGTTTAATTCTGGTCTCAAGAGATTTGCCAGTTTGTTCTACATAAAAGGTATCACAACTTTTACATGGGATGGAGTATACACAACCTACAAATTCCTTGGCAGAATTTTTAATCATTTTTGTTTCATGGTATTGTCTAATTTAAAAACAACTTTAATATTAAAGTATTTAAGAGCTTGTGGGAAGTGAGATTTTCATTGTATGGTAAAAGCAAATCAGAAGCAATTACATAGATTTTTTTCTAATTTTCCCATCATAGAATTCAAGGCTAAATATCCCAATTGCTCTCAAAAACATAGAAAGAAATACACTCCATTTAATGTGTTTGGTGATTCGATTATTATAATCATGGGGAGCGCTAAACCCGTAGAGATTATACAGCGTCTGTGGGGGGTGGAAGATATTCAGGCTCAATTCAGGAAACTGGAGCACAGATCAAATTCCCTAGATCAAGAGCCCCTCACCAGAGTCGAGAAACCTCTCTTGATGGGTTGGTGATTCGAATAGTTATGTATGTAATGTATGAACATATGTTTGTAGGTTTGCGATAGACATTGAACTTAAATGTTCTACCAGATCTATGAATAAGTATATCTAAAAAATTGAATTATTCAATTTTCCTTACTTTCCATGTTCCTCTGAAGATGTCTGTATGCATATGAAATCGCTCAGGTAATATTTATTTTCACTGAGGTACTTATATATATATATATATATATATATATATATATATATATATATATATATATATATATATATATATATATATATATATATGACTAGAATGACGTAGTGTATAATTTTGTAGTGGAGGGAAGGCGGGGTAGGGCTCGGCCTAGGATAGGTTTGAGGGAGGGGGTAAAGGAGGTTTTGTGTGCGAGGGGCTTGGACTTCCAGCAAGCATGCGTGAGCGTTTTAAAAGCGAATAGAGACAAATGGGTTTTAGGACTTTACGTGCTGCTGGAGTGTGAGGAAGGTAACATTTACGAAGGGATTCAGGGAAACCGGCAGGCCGGACTTGAGTCCTGGAGATGGGAAGTACAGTGTCTGCACTCTGAAGGAGGGGTGTTAATGTTGCAGTTTTATAATTGTAGTGAAAGCATGCCTCTGGCAAGACAGTGATGGAGTGAATGACGAAGGGCCTATAGCTATCATTCTACTCCCTCCGTGGTTGTTTTGCATCCTGTATCGCTTGGTTTGATATTTGCATTATATATATATATATATATATATATATATATATATATATATATATATATATATATATATATATATATATATATATATATATATATATATATATATATGTGTGTGTGTGGTAAAATAGGAGTCTTATGTTAGATATGGTATGAAATGTCAGTCTTATTAAAAGGAAAATTACCGAACTGATTTGTTTACTTAAAATATGTCATTTATGATAATATTACGAAAATCTTACAGCCTCTCCAGAAATCTGAGAGAGGCAAACAAACTTACTATCAACTGCAGGAAATCTTGTGAGAAAGCAACTACAGAAGAAAAACACCTGAAATGCTTACCAAAAATCTACAAGAATCCGGGATTGTTGCCAATACTCTGCGAGAACTTTAGAATTGTGTAAAAGAAACTTGGGAGAATATTTAAAATAAAAATAGCACCAGAAATTTACGATAAATCGTGAAACTTATAGAAATTTAGACAAATGTTTTGAAAAGATAATATTATACCAAAATTCTTGAACCAAAAAATCAATGTCAGTTGCTGGTGTTTTTCCCCTAGTTTGAGCTGTCAAATGCTGATATTTGCTCTAGTTACAGGTGTCAGCTGTTGGTGTTTTGATAAAGGCTGACCCACGAAGCATGGCTGATTTGGGTCAGGCTTACTTACATGGCAAGTGTTCGCTCTTAGATTTTCATGTATTCAGGAATTTCTCCAATGCCATTCTTAATCTTATGCAATCCCGGCCACACTTTGCTTCGTTCATTTCCGAACGCGCTTAGGCGAGTCTATTTATGCGCATGTACGTAGCGAGACCTTTTCTGCCAGAGTACTTGTTCAAATAAATATAAGTTAATTTAGATTTATTTAGTGTACATATTGTTAAAATACCATTAAATGACGTTCATCTTCGTATCTTTGGCGGAAAATAATTGAATTTATTGGATTATGAAAGGTGGAGGAACGTAACGTCGAGAGGACAGATAAAAATGTTGCACACGTTGGTTAATGTGCTGAAAACCTGACGTTCCTTATTAACAGTGTGAAGACGGGTTGTATACCGACCAGTCTCGTGTAACTCGGTGACACCTCATCAGCGGTGACCTTCCTACACCTTGTCAAGGTGGAGAGAGACGCACGAATGTCCTTGTATATCACTGTAAGCAATAATGTCCCTGTGTATCACAGAAGATACGAATGTCCGTGTATATCGATATTAAGATATAAATGCCATTAGCATCATTGTAAAAACAATACTATTGTTATACGCAAAGGTACAATTTTAACGCATTAATATTGTAGAAAAAAATAAGAGGGAGAACAAGAACGTAATTCGGAAAAAAAAAAATCTTCGTATGCCCTGCGTAGAAAAACAACAGTACGGATGTTTTTTTTTAAACACTGGTTTAGACTGTTTAAAGAAACAACTGTTTAGTAAGATTAAGCTGTTGTTGACAGATCATCAGTAAGGGAAATTTATCGTGTTGTGTTGATCGCGAAGTTGTTTTTAAACATTTTACTTGATATCTGCTTCTGTCTCGATCCACGTAGTTTGTGTCACCTTTCTCCACACTGTTTCTGGTACCTGTGTTGCCTTTCTCCACACTGCTTCTGGTACCTGTGTTGCCTGGCTCCACACTGCTTCTGGTACCTGTGTTGCCTGGCTCCACACTGCTTCTGGTACCTGTGTTGCCTGGCTCCACGCGTGACCTACGATGGACAAACTCGAATTCATAGATAGCTTTAATGTCTCCCAGACTCGTCTAGGTTAATTGTCCTTAATTTGAGTCTGACTCCATCCAGTAGCACATAAACAACACAGTACACGACAGATGAATAGTTTTTCAGTTGAAAGTGTTGAGGTTGAGTGTTTTTATGTGACTGTCTGTCTGTGTTTGTCTGTTTATGTGGGGTGGGGTGCGGGGGGAAGGGTTGTTTGTCGTTCCCTATGTAAAAATATAAGTTATCAGTTATTGAAGTTTAGTTAATTGGCCGATAATTACTAGAAAGCCCTTATTTCCCTTCGTAAAGATGGTTGTGCTATTTACAACTTTTCACCTCTATGGAACTTCTTCTGAGTCTGGGAACTTAAGACTTACGGTCACGTATCTGGGAACTTGTGAAAACTTTATTTACGGTTATTATATTTTTGACATCCTTAAATATTCTTGGAAACAATCAGATTAACCTGGTTAATCTATCTTTGTTTAATTTATTGTTGTTTTTTTTAGAAGGAGGATCAAGGGCTATAGCTAAATATCCCTAAGAGGTGCAGAGGCGTTCACTCAAACCTCCTCACGAGGAGGTTCAGGAGTTGTAGCTCAGCACCCTTAAAAATCGGGAGTTACAGCTGCACACCCTCAAGAGGCCCAGGAGCTGTAGGTCAACCCTCTCAAAGACAGGTTAAGCTTTGGACTTGACGAGTCAACTCTTGAAGCTGGAGGTAAAAATTCTTCAAACTCTGATAGGTTGCATCATTAGCAGAGCCCGGAGCTATAACTCGACACTCGAGAGGCCCAGGAGCTAGAAATTAACCCTGCAGAGAGTTATTAATGATACTCTTCCTGTTAGAGAAGGAAATGTGCCTCACTACCAACTCCGAATGGGTAAAAGGAGAAGGGAGAGAGACAGGAGAGGGAGAGGGAGAGACCAGAGAAGTCCGGAGAGGCAAAGGAATAGAAACAGGAAGAGAGAATGGACTATTAAACAAGAAAAGCTGATGGAAAGAAAGAAAAATGAAGGAGGCAAGGAACGGAGATGGGGGGGAAGCAAGGAAAGATGGGAGGCAAAGAAAGATGGGGAAGCGAGGAAGAGAGAAGAGGGAGGCAAGGAAAATAGCTAAGGGACGCTAGAGAGAGCTGGAGCGGGGACAAAAAGAGATGGAGGACACAAGGAAAGCAGTAGAAGAGGCGAGGAAGGCAAATTGGAGAAGCAAACAAGCAAGGAAGATGAAAAGAAGAAAGGGGAATGGGTCACTAAACTGCTTGAGTTAACCTCGACACGACGACCCACTAGTCTTGAGGAGGACTCAGAAAGACGTATTTTCTTGTCATGTATCACGTTATAAGCAGAACCACCATCACTAAAACGAAGGGGAGGCAGGAAAGAGGAATGAGAAGGAAGGAGGGGTTAGAACGAACGAGGAAATGGGGAGGAAAAAAGAAGAGGAGGGAGAGAACTGGGGGGGGGGAGGGAGGTGGGAAAGGGGTGAAGTGTGCAATAAAACAAAGTCAAACTTTAGTGTACTGACATAAAAACGACACAAACATTGAAAATATTAAGAAAAAAACATTGAAAATATTAAGAAAAAACATTGAAAGTATTAAGAAAAAACATTGAAAATATTATGAAAAACGTTGAAAATATTAAGAAAAAACACTGAAATATTAAGAAAAAACATTGAAAATATTAAGAAAAAACATTGAAAATATTAAAAAAAACATTGAAAATATTAAAAAAAACATTGAAAATATTAAGAAAAAACATTGAAAATATTAAGAAAAAACATTGAAAAGAAAAAACATTGAAAATATTAAAAAAAAAAAATACTGAAAATATTAAAAAAAAAGTGAAAATATTAAAAACATTTTCACCTTACATTTATATAGTGACAACTACAGATTTTAACAAATATGGATACACCCGCAGTGTGCTGCTACTCTACATGTGTTCCTGAACTAGTTTTGTTTACCTGACCTGTTCCAGGATGGTTTTCATGCATGAAGTAATGACAGGCTGAGCCAGGAGGTTTAAGTAGGATGATGTGCCATCTTCAAGTATCCCACAGAGAGAGTTCAGTAGCAATGATGAGTACTTCAAAGGTTTCAGTCCAGCAGAGAAGGAGTTACAGCACCTCAGGAGGGACTGTCTTGACCCCCCACCCCAAATCTGGAAACGTAAAAAAAACAAGATTTGGAAATATCACCATCAACTGAGAAAGATGATAGTGTGGGAGAATAGAACAGAAGAACATTAAAGAGGAAAATGGAGTTGGGGTGAGAACAATTCAGTTGGAGAGGGTATAGAAGTGGGTGACCCCCCCAAAAAAAAGAGCTTGGCCATAACATCGTACACTCACCCCAGGGCCATCCAAAACTGGGCACCAACCCAGGGTTCTTGCACCTAGGTGGGTGCTGCTGACGTCAGAGTACACCACGACCAGGTGAAGCGTGTTTACATTTCTTCCCGAGATCGTCAGCAGGTGGAGACACGAAGGTTCCTCCAGGTGACGTTGATAGATGCGGCCGACAAGCAGAGACACCGTCGATTCTTCCTCACCACTGGCGCACCGTCCTATAAAATCCTTATCAGTGGCAGTGAAAGAAAAAACCACGCGCCGAAGTAATTCCCATAAAGTCTGGCTAGGAGTAAAAATAATTACTTGAAGCTCCTGTACTCTGTAGAAATATCATACAGCTTCGAAAGGGAAAAATCTTATTTATCATTGTTAATTTTCATGGAAACGGATAAAAATCTCAATGATCATTTTCGTTTTATTAGGGAAAGTATATATGCTATGTCGTTTGGTCTCTAATAGCCCCATCAAGATACCGTAGAGGTTTCTTAATCGACTTGTACTGTATCACTTTCGTAAGCTAATCGGTTAGATTATTATTGTAATTGATCCCATGTATTTTGTCCAGACAGACAATATACACAGGGAGGTTCCTTGACGTTGGTGAGGGGCTCTTGATCTAGGGAATTAGATATGTGCTCCAGTTCCCTGAATTGAGCCTGAATATCTTCCATCCCCCCCCCACATGAGGGTTTAGCGCTCCCCCATGATTATATAATTATCAAATACATTTAATTATATTTTTCGTTTTTCATTTATGGCAGTGGATTTAGTGAAGTATAAGTGGTATGAACTTCACTAAACTCAGTTAAATATTTTTTTAACATGGCAGTAAAACTGACCCTTCCTATCTACCTGTCAGCCATCACTGTCTCTCCGCCTTCAACTTAAGTACCAGATAAAACTCTGAGGATTTGGCCAACGAAGTCTTGGTCGGAAATTTTAAGACTGACTAGGTGAGCTCCACCTCCTGAGCCACTTAGTTGTTGATCTACAGCTCCTAGGCCTCTTTGAGGGTGTCCATCCGCAGCTCCTAGGCCTTTGAAGGCTGTTGAGCCACTGGTACTAGGCTTCTTGAATGTGTTGAGTTAAAGCTCCTGGGATTCTTAAAGATGATTATCTCCAACTCCTGGGCCTCTTTGGAGGGTTGAATTATTGCTCCTAAGTCTTACGGAAGTTAATCCGCTGATATACAACCTTTTAAGGGTTTTGAGATATGGCTACTAGGCCATTTACGTGCTTTGAGTTACAAGAAATACTTCTCGAATTGCGCAGCAACTAATACATGTCTAGTTTATTTACTAGCCAGGTTATAATGATCAGAATAGCGGTATCTTGAAGTGATTCCACACATTCGATTGGCTGCTTGAATTGAAACGTTGCCAGAATGTTTGTGCTTGTTAGTAATCAGAGGAATGTTAAGATGTTCGAGCGCCTCATATATATAAATACACACAAATTAAGTTAATAAAGATCTGTTTTGAAATAATAATAATGAATAACTAATTACTCTCGGCCCAAAATGCATACGTATATACAAACTAACATTCATAATTCTCGTTTAGTTATAATTATGAAAAAATACACTAAAAGCATGAAGGTAAGTCGTAAGAAACTAACACTTTACGTATCAGATGGTCATATATGGCTCAGGTTGCAACAAGCTTGTTGCATTGGTGCCATGTTGCGCACCTTGAGGAGCGGGGGTGCCAAATCTTCAAGCAGTGTCTTCATGCAGAAGTGTGTTTTTTTTTTTTTTCGCTTGGAAATTAATCCGGTACTGTTCAGTTATATTGTTTCTCGTGCAACTAATAAACAAATTATTGATGTATTATATTTATAATTCCGGTTTTCTTATTTGCTGTGGTGATTTTTGTATGTGTATTTGCATTTGGGTATGTATTTGTTCGTGCGCAGCTGGGACCTTGATCAGAAGTTATCAAGATCAAGATCCCAGGAAGGAAAAGTTTTCTAATGTGTCCCGGTGTTTGCTCGCTCGTCTTTCTGAACAAATTTGTCGGTATTTATTACCAAGGTTTATACCATAAAAAGTACTTCTCGAGAATGATGGTGTTTTATAAATGGAAAGATCTGGATGAGGAAGATGTGAAAGCAGATTTAATAACCGGTTTTTTTTTTAAGTAACCATGACAGAGGTATGAGGCCAGTGTGTGTAAAACCATTCTCTCGTTCACGAGAGGCCGAGACTTGATCCCAGCAACCACAACTAAGTGGTTCACTAGATCACACTCAGTGAACCCCTCTAAGTACCAGCTGGGGGTGTGGGAGAACCATTACGAACCTCATTTCATTCTATTTATTTTTCCTTGTTGGGCCATAATTATAAAAAAAATCCACTAAAAGCATAAAGGTATGATAGAAACTAACACTTCGTGTATGAGATGGTCATATATGACTCGGGTAAGCAGACTTGAATAGCCTGACCCAGTCACTCTTATTCCTTACTGATCCTCAGTTGTACTGGTGATTCACTTGCTTTGGTAAAGAGAAAAAAATGCAGCTATTCGAACCTTTATTGACTGCTTTTTGCCCACACAGTGATTTAATAAAGACCACTGTGTGGGAAAAACATCGCTAATAAAAGTTCCATGTAACTGCATTGAACTTTCTCTGGCATCGAGTCAATATCTCAAATCATCACCATCCAATTCACTCGTATTGTTTCTTTTAAAGTTGCTGTTGGTACAATAGTTAGCATGTACACCTATGAACCGTAGGTACCCCTATTCGAAACCAGCAAAATTCCTTTTATTATTTAACAGTGTGCTACAGCCCTAATCTATATAATTGTTACACAGTGAGAACAAAAGCTGTTTCCCTGTCATATTCCCTCAGGCTGGGGCTCGTACAAGGTGATCTCAATAAAAGCTCCAAGAACTCAAATATTACATGAAAAAATACGTGAATTTCTTTCACGCAGATTTGAATCATGTCCAAGTTATAAACTTTCCAGGAGTATAACTCCTCGCATTACCTTACTCCTCACATGGAAGAGCGCTTTGTGTACGCTAGTCGTCACGCCGAGTGATCACTATCCTTTGTTGGGTCCCTCGGTGCTGACGTTAAACGCGGCTCGCTGAAAACCGAGTCATATTGGGACTTGAGTAGCTCACTCATTTCCTTGCTGTCATCTGTGTAGGTCCCATCTCGTTTAAGTAGGGGCCCAATACTGGATGTTGTTCTCGACTTTGATTTGGCATAAGAAAAGAAATACTTTTTGAATTTCTTTCAATTTCATTTATAGCTTTTAGTTCTTCCTGAGATTCTTGACTCCTGTAAGATTCCTTTAGCTTTAGTTCCATGTTTGCAATTTCTCTGACCAGTGTTTCCCTACGTATTGCAGATATATTGGCCTCTTTTAGCCGCTCTGTGATTCTTTGCCTTCGCCTGTATAGGGAGCACCTTTCTCTTTCTAGTTTACATCTTTCTTCCTTTTCCTTAAAGGAATATATGCCTTGAGCATACCTCGAGTGCCACAGAGTTAATCTGTTCTAGACATAGATTGGGATCCATGATGCTTAGACTATCTTCCCAGTTTATATCATTTAGGACTTGGTTTACTTGGTCTCACTTTATGTTTTGGTTATTGAAGTTGAATTTGGTGAAGGCTCCATCGCGACTGATCACATTATGTCGGTCTGGGGCCCCGCGCATACATGTCTGAACCTCTATTATGTTGGGATCTGAGTATATTGTTTTTGATATGATGACATTTTGTATCAGATCATCATTTTTGGTGTGTATAACGTCGCTGTTCCTGGGACTTTCAACACATCTATTAATGAACTCATCAAATTAAACGACATGCCTGAGTTCACTTTCCCAGCTTCTCCACCATATTCTCAAATTCTCAGCAACAACTCGCATCCGGTTGTCACTGTGCCACCTGCAAGTCACTCCCAAGCACCACCACCCCCACCACCACCGCCACCACCTTCAACCATCAATGACGTCACCTCAATTCAGACCAATGACGAGACACAGTCACCTTCCACCAATGAGAAGTCTCCAACCGCTACTGCTACGAACCAATCACCGACCACCTCTACTATGCATACATCGACATGCACCTTGCACCCGACTACACCTCTACCAGGACCTGTAACTCGTACTGCCTCGGCCCAAGCACACAACCCATCCACTGCTGCTCCTAACAAACCTTCTGCAACTGCTCCAAACTGTGATGGACAGGTGTTATACCACGCTGGTACTCAGTTCGTCACCATTAACCAATACTCCAACACAATGTTTGCCAAGGAACTTCTCCAGCGTCTTCAGGATGGAACTGTCAAGTATATCCTTGACCCTGACTCCACCCACACCATCTCAAAAATACTAGACAGTATCCAAGGAGCAAACCAAGTACTCCCTTTTGAACTTGACTTCTTCACAAGAAAGAAATTCAAGTGTCTTGTGAATGGCTCTCCTACTGACCAGACACTGTAATGTCTACACTGCTTCTCCCGCCTCCAGGCTCCAGTAATCTCCTTGCCAATACATCACTGTGCAGTGTGTCTGCCTTCTCAAACTTCCTGCCTGCTGAGCCGCCCTCTTCGCTCCTGGGAGCCATGTACCACCATCCACCACACCTCTCCATCAACGCCTGCAGTACATCAGTACCACTTGCACCACAGTGGTTGGGCCACTGATCTTTCCCATCCTCCTCTCCTCCACCATCCCATCCTTTTCCAGTATTTCCCTCCTTCCCCTTCCTTCTTCCTTCCCCATCTTACCGATGCTTCGGTCGTTCCAAGTCCAAGTCCATTGTTGGTGAAGATGAAGCCCAGTGTATTTTTCAATCTTGTTTTCTCTATTATTTGTTGGTTTAAGGTGAATTTTTTGCATGCTCTGAATTTATACATGCTCCGAATAAAATGTAACATACTCTTTGCATGCCACACCTGTTCAGGGCTCGAACCTTCATTTTGGTACCACAAGTCGATAGACGAGTATTCTCTACCAAATCACAGGCAATTACTACAACATTCTGCAAAATCAGCCAAAAATATGAAAGAAGAGAACTTTATTTAATTTCCACAACATATTATCTATATTTGGCCTGTTGTGGGGTTCGTCGAGGCCTCGCTGGACGACCTTCCTCAGTCTTTCGGGAGGATCAGACATTTTCTCCAGGCTATCTTGCATCAACGAAAAAATGTCATGCACAATTTTCTTTTCGCTCTCAGCGTCAATGCTTTTATCTTCAATATATTTATAAATTTCATCTAGCTCCTCTGTCTCTTCCTCCTCCTCCTCCTCCTCCTCCTCCTCCAGCGTCGCAAGCACTTTTTCTGGGATTTTAGTCACGCCATCAATCAGATACAAGCGTAGCGAGCTGCGTCCGTGCTGCTTCACGACTATGTGGCTGACCCAGTCGTCGGACAGTTCGAACTGCTTTCGGAGCATCAGTCTCATCAATCGGAGGAGTTTTTTGCAAATTTTCACAAAAACGCCAACGCTCATCCGCTGTTCATCCAAAAAAGTTTAAATTTTTTAATAACTAGCAACTCTGGGAAGCGTTTTAACCTTCATGACACAAAGATTATTTTTATCCCTAAAATATATATTTTTTGGTGAAGAAACCAATTGATCCTGTTCCTCCTGCATCCCTGGATCAGGAATTATACCCTAGTCGTTCTGACCAATAGGGACAGGAACTATATCCCATTTGTCGTGAACTATGGGAGGAGGAATTTTATGTTCTTCATTTTGAACGGTGGGTGGAGGAATATTTTGTTCTTCATTTTGAACGGTGGGTGGAGGAATATTTTGTTCTTCATTTTGAACGGTGGGTGGAGGAATATTTTGTTCTTCATTTTGAACGGTGGGAGGAGGAATATTTTGTTCTTCATTTTGAACGGTGGGAGGAGGAATATTTTGTTCTTCATTTTGAACGGTGGGTGGAGGAATATTTTGTTCTTCATTTTGAACGGTGGGAGGAGGAATATTTTGTTCTTCATTTTGAACGGTGGGAGGAGGAATATTTTGTTCTTCATTTTGAACGGTGGGTGAAGGAATATTTTGTTCTTCATTTTGAACGGTGGTAGGAGGAATATTTTGTTCTTCATTTTGAACGGTGGGTGGAGGAATATTTTGTTCTTCATTTTGAACGGTGGGAGGAGGAATATTTTGTTCTTCATTTTGAACGGTGGGAGGAGGAATTTCCTTGTTGTCCCTGACGCCTTCGTGCACCGTAGGGATAATAGATGCTTTATGGCGTCGTATTCCTTTAAAAAACTTATCATTTTGATCCTCTTCTTCAACCATCTCCTCAATCACCTTCGGTGGCGAAAACAAATTGCTGACAAACCCCTTTACTACATTAAGACCAATGAATACTGCCAGCAATCCAACATTGTACACCCTCTTGGGTGGGAAGGGTTTGTCAAACTCCTTAGGAGCTAGAGGTCTTAGAACTAATATTCTTAGTTCTTCTAACGCTGCCGCGTTTTCTTATAAAATCCAAAAATCTGCCAAAAATGGAATTAAGATTTTTGGTGGGTTGGTTACGGTGGGCAGACGTAGTATGGGCCTCTCACACACTGTGGAAGCTACCCACCCTACCACTGGGTAGTCTAGTGCCGGGCACCACTTGCCATATTTCAAGTCGTGTAGCTCCCGGGCTCGCTCCTCGAGGAGTATCCTCTCCTGTTACAGAAGCCTATTACAAACTTTTACAACACACAACGATACTAACATAACCAATAACCGCAGGTATTACATTTTAAAATTTGAGAACATTTTAAAATATTTTCCATCTGCAGACTTACAAAAAATACAACAAATGAAAGTGAGAGCTTCACCAGGTAAAACACTGTACGTATTAACAATGGCAAAAATTAGTTACTTAGGAAAGTACTTAGGACAAAAATAGTGAACAATCAGGAAATATTGTAAAATATAAATGTGGATTAAAAAAAATGTGAAAGTTGTGGTAGCTTGTGTTTCCAGACACGCCCGTAGTCAGCAGGACGGAGGACTGAGCCCGCACTACTCCACTCCCACAATGACAAGCACGGATTTACCGCTAAACTTATCCCATTGATTTTTTGTTTTTGCTATGGTATGGCTTAAGGTGCTTGGACAAGCGCTAAACCCGTGTGGGGTCATTCTTCACTTGTAAGTAGTGAAGGTTAGAGTCTCAGGACGTTAATGTGTGAATGATGGTGGTTATGTTGATGGTGGTAGTTATGATGATGGTGGTAGTTATGTTGATGGAGGTAGTTATGTTGATGGTGGTAGTTATGATGATGGTGGTAGTTATGTTGATGGAGGTAGTTATGTTGATGGTGGTTATGTTAATGGTGGTTACGATGATGATGGTAGGTATGATGATGGTGGTAGTTATGTTGATGGAGGTAGTTATGTTGATGGTGGTAGTTATGATGATGGTGGTAGTTATGTTGATGGAGGTAGTTATGTTAATGGTGGTTACGATGATGGTGGTAGTTATGTTGATGGTTATGTGGATGGTGGTTACAATGATGGTGGTAATGTTGATGGTGGTAGTTATGATGATAGTGGTAGTTATGTTGGTGGTAGTTATGGTGGTGGTTATGCTGATGGTGCTTACGATGATAATGGTAGTTATGTTGGTGGTTATGATGGTGGTAGTTATGTTGGTGGTAGTTATGATGATAGTGGTAATGTTGGTGGTGGTAGTTATGGTAATTATGCTGATGGTGCTTACGATGATGGTGGTAGTTATTATGATAGTGGTAGTTATGTTGGTGGTTATGATGTGGTAGTTATATTGGTGGTAGTTATGTTGATGGTGGTAGTTATGATGATGGTAGTTATGTTGATGGTAGTTATGATGATGGTGGTTATGTTCATGGTGGTAGTTATGTTGATGGTGGTAGTTATGATGGTGGTAGTTATGTTGATGGTTATGATGGTGGTAGTTATGATGATGGTAGTTATGTTGATGGTGGTTACGATGATGGTGGTAGTTATGATGATGGCGGTAATGATGATAGTAGTTATGTTGGTGGTAGTTATGATGGTAGTTATGTTGGTGGTTACGATGATGGTGGTAGTTATGATGATAGTGGTAATGTTGGTGGTGGTAGTTATGGTAATTATGCTGATGGTGCTTACGATGATGGTGGTAGTTATTATAATAGTGGTAGTTATGTTGGTGGTTATGATGTGGTAGTTATATTGGTGGTAGTTATGTTGATGGTGGTAGTTATGATGATGGTAGTTATGTTGATGGTGGTTACGATGATGGTAGTTATGATGGCGGTAGTTATGTTGATGGTAGTTATGTTGATGATAGTTATGATGGTGGTTATGTTCATGGTGGTAGTTATGTTGGTGGTAGTTATGATGATGGTGGTAGTTATGTTGATGGTTACGATGATGGTGGTAGTTATGATGATGGTGGTAGTTATGTTGATGGTAGTTATGTTGATGGTAGTTATGTTTATGGTGGTAGTTATGATGATGGTAGTAGTTATGATGATGGTAGTAGTTATGATGATGGTAGTTATGTTGATGGTGGTAGTTATGATGATGGTAGTTATGTTGATGGTGGTTATGATGATGGTGGTAGTTATGATGATGGTGGTAGTTATGTTGATGGTAGTTATGTTGATGGTAGTTATGTTTATGGTGGTAGTTATGATGGTAGTTATGTTGATGGTAGTTATAATGGTGGTAATGTTGATCGTGGTAGTTATGATGGTTGTAGTTATGTTGATGGTGGTTATGATGTTGGTAATGTTGATGGTGGTTATCTTGACCCCTCCTGCAGCGCCCCACCTTAACCCTAACCTCAACATACACCAAGCACAAGGACCATCATCAATCCCTATGTCTCCCTGGTCCTCAGAGGTAGATGATATGAGAGGTACACTGATGTTCATGTTGACCAAGGAGATAGGAATGTTAAGCTCTGCTCCTCTATTTTAAATGATTTGTTAGTAGCTAATGGGGCCAGGCCCTTAATCATCCTAAATAATGTGAACTCAATAATG
The DNA here is from genome assembly GCA_009830355.1 of Cherax destructor. NCBI lineage: Eukaryota > Metazoa > Arthropoda > Malacostraca > Decapoda > Parastacidae > Cherax > Cherax destructor. The sequence continues at coordinate 62,256 of WNWK01001931.1, read as the reverse complement.
AACCAGTCCCCTCAAGACAGGATGTGTCCTACTCCACAACCACACATAATCAAACCTCATCACACAACCAAGGCCCATCCGTAAAGGAAAACCCCAATGGAAATAAGTCACTCTGACTTTTTGGGTTATCCTAGGTTCTCTACACATATGCTGCAATGTATGATAATCTATGTAAATGTATTTGTGTATACCTGAATAAACTTACTTACTCAGACTAGTGCGTTAATACCTGCCCCTGGACTTGCACCAGACACTGAGGCACAATATACCACTGTAGAAGCTGACCACATGGAGCCCCCACTGTCTCCTATAGTAAGTGTTGTGAATATGCCGACTGAAACTGTGAATGACATGCCTCAGTTGTCAGCTTATGAATCTGACGCATCAGTTAATATCACCAGCAGCAGTGAGGAAGATGAAATAGCCGGTCCACAGAAAACCACTCAGAACTACAATCCTCCCCTTGATGAGTCGAGTAGAGAGAGCTTGCACACACCTTGCAGCTATAATCTCAGACACCAACTCTCTGTACGCAGCAATAACGCAAACCTCACGAAATAATGGGGATTACAATTTTACAAATTAATATTCAACACTTCTTTAACAACCGCTATCTTCTTGAAGTCGAACTACTCAATCACAACCCTGACATCATCCTCCTGAATGAGACACCTGCGAGAGAAGACCAACATATAAAGATACGTGTTTATTCGAGAGGGCACTTTCTTGGAGTGGCCGTCCTAGTGACATCCACATTGACGAAGATAGAACTGACGACCTCACATGGTCAGTTAATAGTTAGAACTGCATATTTTCCTCCTAGACAGCCATATATAGAGTCCACTTCCCTACACCAGATAAAAAGTACAAATGTTCCAACAATCCTGGCTGGAGATTTTAATGCTCATCACCCCGCACTCTTCAACTTCGGAGCCGGCCATCTGCTGGGTGACCTAAAGGGAAAACAGCTCTTTAATACAATGACAGCAAGAAATCTATCATTCCAAGACCCATTCTTTAAGTCATATGTAGGCCCTCATCCGGGGACACCTGATACAGTCTTAACCAACAGAGATTGTGACTTATACCATTGCAGTCTCTCCCCTGATGGAAACGTCAGATCAGACCACATCCCTGTTATAATAACACTACAGACATCGCCATTTAGAATACCCACTCCTCCAAAACCCAACCTAAAAACTCTAGGATTTGATACCTTCAGGGACTACCTATTCAATGACCTTACTGTTTCGCTTGAGAACCAGCCTTCCACGAAAGAATCATAGATGCCACTCATGCAAGTTGCCAATTAAATATATCAAAGATCTATCAGCGATATAAACCAACCAGGGAAATTAGGGACTGCATGAAAAATTATCAAGCAGTGTAGAAGGCATCATTAAACGAGACAGCCCACAAGGGCTATACTGCAGAGGTTGAGAAGAGACTTAATTACCCTGATCACACAACATAAAAGTGAATTATGGAAATATATTGGTCACGCTAATCAGTACAAACGTCAACCTGAAAAGTTCTGGAGCAAGATCCGCCAGCTTCTAGGTACAAAGCACAAGGCTACCCATTATCTAATACATTCCTTCACTATCTAATACATTCCTTCACTGATGACGCTGATGACGAAGTTGATATCAAATTTGATGAGCCACAAGACCAAGCCACTCTGATGGGGGATGTGTTGGAGAAAATTCTCTCACACAATGACAGTAGTAAATTTAACAATGGCCATTACCAGTGGGTCAACGAATGGAGAGACGACAACCGAGATGACCTCCATCCAATACCTTTAACTGATAAATCTACTCTTGAAGATGGACACCCCTCTTACAAGACCAATCACACTCAGAGTAATGAGTCAAGTTATAGGCAGAATGAGTAATAAAGCCCCTGGCCTCTCAGGTATAACAGTGGAATAAGTAAAGTTCTTACCCATAAAGTGCAAAATGTGTCTGGTCAATATCTTTGATGCCATCTTGGCCTCGGGACACTTTCCAGTGGCTCTTAAGAAGTCTGCTGTGTAGGCAAAACTTTTTATCAATATAGATGCACAACTGTTGCACCTGTGTCTTAATCTTCAACCTGTCGGTATTTTATACCATTTTTAACACATTTTAACGACATTTCCGTCCAAGTCGGACCGAAATGTCGTCGTTAGCGCGCGCGCGCACACACACACACACACACTCACACACACACACACACACACACACACACACACACACACGCCCCGATGGCATGGTGGCTAGCGCTCTTGCTTCACGCTTCACGGCGGGGCCGAAACATTTCGAAGTGTTTCGTTACACACACACACACACACATACATACAACAGGCCTAGTGTCTAATCGACATGTGCCTAGGACAAAATGGTAACTAACACAAGCAGGCACTGGACAGGCACCTAAAGTCGGTGCCTGACCAGCTAGGCTGTGGTTCGTACGTTGGACTGCGTGCGACCAGCAGTAACAGCCTGGTTGATCAGGCTCTGATCCAACATGAGGCCTGGTCACAGACCGGGCCGCAGGGGCGTTGACCCCTGGAACTCTCTCCAGGTAAACTCCAGGTAATATGTAAACCACACATCGTAATCTTTACAGAGTAATAAAAATCTGAATCTGAATATTAAAGATTACAGAGGTACATAATGGGTCCAGGAACTGTAGCTCAACATTACAGAGGTATATAATGGGTCCAGGGACTAAAGGTTACAATTTAACTGACGAAACAGAATATTTACTTACAACAAACTCAGAGGGACAGTTCACCTCAGGAACTCAGTTCCAGCCAGAGATCCCAAGACCTTTATAGCTGGAGCAGTGCTCCAAGCCAGTACCCTGCCCAGTGTCTCCAACACTCTCCTCCAGAGACTCTAGCAGCCCTCTCCCAGAGCTCTGCACACAGGCAGTAAGTAAGTAGGTAAGTTTATTCAGGTATACACAAATACATTTACATACATTATCATACATAGCAGCATGTGTGTAGAGAACCCAGGATAACCCAAAAAAGTCAGACAGAGTGACTTATTTCCATTGGGGTCCTTTTTATACTTTAATATTTTACATTCTAGGATATATATGTTATTATATTATAAAGGATATATGTATACTAGGAATAAGGTAAAAAGAGTTATTTACATATACATGTTTGTTAGCTAAAAAATAAAAAATAATTTTCCTCCCTTTGTGTCGCTACATTCATTAGGTACCTTTTGGTTCTCTTCTTGAACTGGCTCATGCTATGACTGGCTTTGACATGTGCAGGCAGTCTTGTTCCATTCTTTTATTGCTGTACAATAAAAGGTGTTTGAAGCCTGGCCACTGACTGTGGGTACTACAAAGTTGTGCTCTCTCCCCCTAGTACTATGACTGCTTTGGTTCCCAGCCTTGACAAAATTGGCAGCAAGATATTTTGGACACTGTTTGTGAAGTGACGTAGTGGAGGCAGGCTCCATACATAACTTTAAGAAGAGGTATGATAAAGCTCATGGCGCAGGGAGAGTGACCCAGTAGCGGCCAGTGAAGAGGCGGGGCCAGGAGCTATGACTCGACCCCTGCAACCACAACTAGGTGAGCAACTAGGTGAGCAACACACACACAGTCTTTTCTCACTATCCAAATTTGTTTTCTCAGAAGCGATGCTCTTCACACGGTGACCATCTCTCTCTCTCTCCCTTCCTTTCTCCACCTTCTTTCCTTTACCACTCACTTCGTCCCGTCCCTTCACCCTTCGCCTCCACCTCTCCTACCTTCCTCCCCCTTCCCATACGTCCAATTCTCCCCTTTTCTTTCCACCCCACTTACCTTTCCCCACTTATTAAAACTCTCACTCTCTCCCTGCCACATATCCCCCTCCTTCCCTACCTCTCCCCACATCACTATTGCCCCTTCTCCCACTCCCCTCCCACCCCAAGACTCGTCTGCCAGGTGACTCAGGCAGCCCTGCTCGTCGTGTAAGGAAGCTGCGCGTCTTATCCCGGTGCGAGGCCAACATCACCTGGCAGCCAGCGACCTCCTCTTTCACAACACACTCTTATTAAACTAATGTTGGTTACTACCCTCCTGTTATTTTCCATGTCAGAGGCACTTGTCGATAGACACATGGCTTGTAGAGAGAGACGTCTCACACAATCTTAAAAAAAAAAAGTGTTATATGATTTCTAAGCAATTAATAGTTCATGCCATTTTGGTCTGAGAGGGAGGAAACGAGCTCTACCAGTACACCTTAGGAATGCTCTCCACTTTCCTATAAACTCTATAGATCCCCGAGCTCTCCATATAATGATAACATTCCCTAAATGCGAGAGACTGACAAGCAACCATCCACAACACAACTGTTCATCTTGATGAGTAGTAGAAATTCACTCTGAAGTGGCCGATCACGTCAGGAAAGGCGAGGGTCAATCCCTCAATCCCCGCGAAGTAAATTGAAATATTATAAAAAAAAAAAAAGAGTGAAGAATCCAGAAATAGACAATACAAAATTACCACTTCTGTTAATTGCGTGTTTTTGTTATATTTCTTTTGATCATTAATTTATTCACTTTGTGAGAATTTTTGTTTTTCCAAACTTTGTCACAGTGACTATGCTGACCCTCTAGTTGATTCTACTGCTCATTTGATATACATAAATATACACACGAGAATAATAGAACAAAAGCACAGAGATAGTACCCTACCTCCCTGAAAGAGACATTGATCAAACAAAAAAAAAAAAGGCTTGAAGACAAAAACACAAGCAAATGCATAAAGAGTAACAAAAACTGTGGTGAGGGAGCAGCAAGTCGACCAGCAGGTACCAACGCACTGCATGCGTTATCAACCTGATAAAACTCAGTCCTCAGCGAAATGTCGACTCCAGCAAAGCTCTTCTCTCAATTGTGTATCTTTATACCCGACCAAAGCTCCGACACCTACGTGCAAGTGACAGGAGGAAGAATTATTTTTCACTTCCCCATGGAGTGATATATATATATATATATATATATATTACTGAGAGGAATACGTCTCAGTGATTACGAATATATACGCTGAATGTTTCTTTAATGCCTATTTTAAGGACTGGTGGTATATAGGTGACATGCACCATTAACGACCCTCGTGTAGTCGACGTTGTATAATCCTAACAAACCATTATATTCATGGTGACGGGTCTATCAGCGAGTGCAGAATGGGAGGCAATCAGATTTCATCCAAGAAAGTGGAAGGTAGGTCCAATTACCCATATCTCTAATATATTAATAGGCATAACTCCCATTGCTTGTGTTCGTCTGCCGACCATCAACAATTTGGCATCAACGCTTGTTATAAGTACGATTATGTACCTCTATCAGAAAATGCAATTGTCGGGAAATATGTATTGGTATGTATGACGACCAGGAAATATGTTTATCAGTAAATACTACAAACAAGGGAGAATGCTTATCAGGGACCCACCAAACTGTAGTTGACTCCCCTGGAACCCAAGGTTGGGTGAGTAATCTTGAGTATATTGCATACGAGGAGAAAGAAAATGCTTTTATTGGTACCTGGGATTTACTCACTTGGGTCTCTCCCAAGGTTCACACACACACATCAACTTTTTTGAGGGGAAAGGGAATGGTGGGGGGTTGGAGAAAGGGTAAACGGAACAGGCAAAACAAGGTAGAAGAGGGAAAAGGGTGACAGGGTACAGGGTTAGGTGAAGGGAGAAGGAAGGAAATATCTTTTATTTATTCAAATTGGACACATCAGCAGTGTGCTGCTACCCTGTTCTGTACGAGGATTGGGAAATTCCTGCCCATCGTATACGTAACTCTAAGAAAAGAACAACCAAAAGCAAGTAATAAGAAACATAAGACCTACTCTGTTGAAGTGAGGGAACCCAAACAGACCTAAACTAATCCGCATTCCTAACCACAGAAAATATAGCTTTCAAGAAACGCTAGAAAATCCACGTATGATGATACCCGGATTTCCAAATTCTCAGGGGTAACTTAATTTACTTATATTTAAATACAAGAGACAGGGAACTGCAGAAATAATCAAGGCTATTACATCTGCCGATCAACAGAAGCAACTCTTGCTTATCTTAGCTATTTATATTACATCCAGATGTATTCAGTACACTCTCCGGCAGTCGCCTTCTATAAACTAAGGCCATTTCACGGGGATCAGTACCCACCATAGACGTCAAGATATACATATATAAATGTTGTGACGAATAGGTAAAACTTGCAATTTTGGCTTAAATAGCAACGTTCTTCTTTGCCGAATAAGACAAGCCAAAATTTGTGTATGTAATAATTTCGCAAAAATCATTCTGAACCCTGCCCTTCTAGGGCAGGGTAGGTGCCAAGGCTGGAGCTTGCTACCATCTGCAGCTAGTAAGCCTGCCCTGAGAGGCCTAGCATATATCTACCTCCATGCCTTGTGCTGGAGGGGAATGTGACTAGGCCTGGGGCCAGTTGGTCCCGCCGATGAGGGGTATCCCCTCCCATGGGAGACATAGGTCTCTGACACTCCCACGCCAGGGAGCCGGAGCCGGGTCGCCATCTGGTAAAGACCCGGGCCGGGAGAATTCCCGGTGAATCAACACCTCCTCCTCCTATATATATATATATATATATTAATATATATATATATATATATATATATATATATATATATATATATATATATATATATATATATATATATATATATATATATATATGGAGGTACCACCTCTGGAACTGTCTTGGGGACCCTCATCCTCAGAGAAAAGAATAAACTTGCTTCAGGGAAAACTCAAAGTTCTCCCTGAAGCTGTTTGAAATTTTCTCCTACCACCCCTTATATTTTCTATATACTTTATTTAAAGACAAAATACATTGACAAGAATACAGTAGGGAGGAAAACAACATAGATAACAACTCTGAGCTACATGTCAAATACTTCGTCCAGCTCCCCGGCAGTGGGCCGTGTGCCCAGAATGCTGCAGGCATTTCCCCTCTGGATCGCAACACTGAGTCTCTGAAAGAGGAAGCTGGCCGCCCTGTGGTCCTTGGTTTCTATGATGAGTTTTTCACCCAGCTCCTTGAGAAACTTTAGAGCACACTTGCCACATGCTCCAAGGGTCTCCGACCCTATTGGGATGAAGTTATAGCAAGGGGGAAGGCCTTCGTATGTGTCTGTATATGTCTGTATATGCAGCACAACCACATATACGTGCAGAGCTGCAGCTCCTATTATTTGGAGATAGGATTTATGTAGGTATCTTCATTATGACAAAGCGAAACAACAAAAAATTTAAAATAAATCTAACTATATTTCATATCAATATATTCCAACGTTTAGACACTGTTGACTCCCGGCCTTAATAGCTTGAAAAACATTAGATCACTTCAATTAGAGAACACAAACTAAATTTAATCAGGACATGATTAAGGTACATTATATATACATCAGTTTATTACAAGCAGTCTCGGTCAATATTACTCTAACAAAACTGCTTTCAAACACTACTCCTTCGAAACAAAGCCCCTTTTAAACTAAAACCACTACTTTTTACGAACGTTACTATTCAAACTAACAATACCCATTACAAAAATATGCGACTCTAACACCACTATTAGTGACCACCGGGTCACCAGCAACTACGTACTTAGGTGGTGCCCTTTACAAACTATACTTTAAAGTCCCTTCGTTACTCGTAACAAACATTACTCTTCTTTGGAAGAGGATCTCGGACGCAAATATACATTCTCATGTTCATAATGTGTTTGTTTCCATGTGGGTTTTCTTAGTTCTTCGACATGTGTCCGATACGCTACTATGTTTTATCAATGCAAAAGTTTAGTTACTCGTAAAACGTTTTCTGTTTTATTTATCAAAGAAAATGAAATTTTAATGGCTAACTATGACACTTATATTTATTTCTCCTTATATCTGATCGTAGGTAATTATTTTTCATGGTCTTCGACAGTTGAATACTCGGCAACCTATTTACTACTAGTAGAGGGAAATAGTACACAAATAACCGCACAGAGGAGAGAGGAGCTTACAACGACGTTTCGGTTCGACTTGGATTATTTACAAAGTCACACTGTGACTTTGTAAATTAACACCTAGTCTATTAACACCTAGTCTATTAACACCTAGGTATGTATTTACTACTAAGTGAAAAGGGGACTGCAGATGTGAGGAGACTTAAATGATAGTCTCAACTGCTTAATCTTAAGTATGGTACTTGTACTTATGTGTACCTGTACCTGTGTCTCGACTTGCTCTTGCTTGAGCACGGATCCTTTGACTGTGAGCCGAAGGAATCTGTAACATGTAGACTTATTACATTTCATTTTGTGTGGGATAGGCTATCCCGAGTTATGGTAATTCCTACATGGCAGTAACCCCAGACACTACCAGAGTGCAGTCTCTGAAGTTGGCGTCGCTTCTGAGCCCACAACTTAATACTTGATTATATCCTCATTGCCTTACTAAAATCTCCCAGCACTAGTTAACGATTTTCATTACTCTGTATGCAGCCCACTCCCATGGAATATGAGAGGGAAACAGCTAGATTTTATTTACATAATGAAACTAGCATAATGAATGAGGTACCTTACGCTGGTATAAATTTTGGTAATGATACCAACAAAGTCGTTTTAAAAAACACTAGGGCACTTATTAGAAAAAGTTTCATTCCCGGGACCGTGATTACTTCTAACCAGGTCCGAGGACCAAATTGTTTACTAATAAATGTGTCCTAGCGTTTGCTCACATGCCTTGAAATGTATTTTACAATGCCGGTGTCTTAAGTTTTCTTCTTTTTGATTCGCCGGTACTCTCCCGGGATGGGTCTTTTCCAGATGGTGACCCGGCCTTGGCTCCCTGTCTTGGGAGTGTCCGAGACCTATGTCTGCCATGGGAGGAATTACAAATACCTCATCTTCTGGGACCAGTTGTCCCCACTCCTAGCCCCATTCCCCCGCCCTCACGGGACTCGTAGGGAGGAGCAAGGCCTCTGGTCTGCCACCTTCATGAGCAGCAGGTGGTAGCAAGCTTTGACACTAAAAAAAAGACTGATTACTAGGTACCTGCTTACTAATAGGTGAAGAGGGGCAATAGGAGTAAGGCGATATACCCAAGCACTAACTATATAACAGGTTACAATAGACTAGATAGAATACTTTCGTACATTGTTTAAAATAAAAATTGGCACATCTTATAAACAATATTAAAGAGAGAATAACAGATGGATGTGCTGCAACAAACCTTAAGATTCACTTAAAATAAATTAATTTCTATACAGTTAACATTGACTTATCTGGTACAAAATGAAAGAATGACCTAGTACATATAATTAGCCAACATGAAATTATAGTTTAGAATTGTTGAAGCAAGTCTTTAGCAATTTGTGCAAGAAAAAATTTGAAACCAGACTGTTTAATAGAATTCCTCTCAAGAAAGCTAAATTCAGATATGTGAATGATGATCCATGCTTAGTGTCCAAGGAAATAGATATAAACAAAGTCCTACACGAGTTAAATAGCCTAGCTCAATCAATAAAGTTTACTGTTAGTTTGAAAATAACTCATTGTCTTTTTTACAATGTTTTATTAAAATAATTTAAATTCAAAGTATTTAGAAAAAGAAAGAATATCATGATAGTGAAATGTTCATTATTGTTCACCACGTTCATGAGAACTCTGCGCATATTCAGCACAGAGTTCATAGATAAGGAAATATTGAAGATTTATAATATAGCATATGATCTAAAATATCCAAAAAATTCCATTGACAATTTTTTTAAAAAATGCCAGAAATACATTTTACGACCCTAAGAAAAACAATGAACCATATTCAAATAAGAATATATTAGTTCAGCGGTATCATGAAAACTTTATATTCCTTCTTAACTTAAGAAGTTGAACTTAAAAATCTTGATATAAAAGAAATGATTTGATTAAGAATTCCAGCAAAAATGTTGATGGCTTTGCCTGGTCCTTCAGCTTATGGACTAATGTCTTGTGTGGAACTGTGTTAAACGCCTTCTTGCAGTCCAAGAAAACGCAATTTACCCACCCCTCTCTCTCTCTCGTCTTACTGCTGTCACCCTGTCATAGAACTCCCGTAGGTTTGTGACACAGGATTTCCCGTCCCTGAAACCGTGTTGGCTGTCGTTGATAAGCTCATTCCTTTCTAGGTGCTCCACCACTCTTCTCATGATAATCTTCTCCATGACTTTGCATACTATACATGTCAGTGACACTGGTCTGTAGTTTAGTGCTTCGTGTCTGTCTCCTTTTTTTTGAAAACTGAGACTACATTTGCTGTCTTCCATTCCTCAAATAGTCGCCCTGTTTCGATGGATATGTTGTTAGTGGCACACATAGCACCTCTGCTCCCTCTCTCAGGACCCATGGAATGATGTTATCCGGCCCCATAGCCTTTGAGGTATCTATCTCGCTTAGCAGAGTCTTCACTTCCTCCTCGGTTGTATGTATTGTGTCCAGCACTGGATGGTGTACCCCACCTCCCCGTCTTGCCGGAGTCTCTTCTGTCTCCTCTGTGAACACTTCTTTGAATCTCATGTTGAGTTCCTCACACACTTCGCGGTTGTTTCTTGTGATCTCCCTCCTTCCTTCCTTAGCCTGATCACCTGGTCCTTGACTGTTGTTTTCCACCTGATGTGGCTGTACAACAGCTTCGGATCAGATTTGACTTTTGCTGCTATGTCATTTTCGTATTGTCGTTGGGCCTCCCTTCTTACCTGTGAATATTAATTTCTGGCCCTACAACTCCTCTCCTTATTTTCCTGGGTCCTTTGCCTTCTATACTTCTTCCATTCTCTAGCACACTTGGTTTTGGCCTCTCTACACCTTGTGTGAACCAAGGGCTCATAGTGTGTGTGTGTGTGTGTGTGTGTGTGTGTGTGTGTGTGTGTGTGTGTGTGTGTGTGTGTGTGTGTGTGTGTGTGTGTGTGTGTGTGTGTGTGTATGTGTGTCAGATACCCTGATGTAGCGCAAACTATATTAAATTTGTTCCTTACCCTTTGAATCTGGATAGAGTTTATTACTCAGCGAATCCCATATTCTTCTCTTGCAATATTCGAGAGGAAGGAGACTTCTTTGAAACGGATAATATCTTGGAGAATATCCAGGATACAAATCAGTGTTTTCCGCTGCTGTACACACTAAGGGGGAATATTTCAGAATTTAATAACGGCTGAAAACTGCTTTCGTAAAGGTTATATCACGCCAAGCTTGACGAATTATTTATTGGGGGGAAGCAGAAAGAGAAACAGAAATGAGAAAGTGAGATAGTTAGTGAGTTAGTGAGTGAGGCAGGTTGAGATGTAGGTAGGAAGGTATGTATGTTAGAAACAATCGAATTGTTCAACATCCATTAAGACTGATATTCTCTTCATTACTGTTATTACTATTATTACTGAGAATCGATACAATCCGTAAGGGTTGTATCGCTGGGGATTGGGAAGAAATCTGGCTTGATACGTAGAAGGAGAAAAGTGATTTCAATTCCTTTGATCAATATATTTTCGCCAATAACAAGGCTGATAATGTTTTTTAAAATGAAAACAGAGGATTATTTTGCTTATGATTAGAGGCCAGAGAGCTGAGTCATTACTTTTCCAGACTGAATTTCCTTGTGAATATAATCATCAATAATAAAAATGAGAACTATAATTTAATGTTTTTAATACATATTCCAAAAAGGTAGTAGGGTAACCCTAAAATAATTATTCTCCATTATTTATTCAATAACTGTCTTGCCAGAAATGTGCGCACACTGCAATACTTCCCACCTCTGGGACTCTAGTCCAGCCTACCGGTTTTCCTGAATCCTTTCATTAATGTCACCTTGCTCACACTTCAACAGCACGTCAGGTCATAAAGCCATTCGTCACCCCTCCGCTCCAAGATGCTCACACAAGCCTGTTGGGTGTCCAAGCCCCTGTCTCTCAAAAGCTCCTTTACTCCCCCCTCAGACCTTTCCTGGAACGACCCCTTCCCCTCCTTCCCTACATCCTAGATTTATGCACCTTTCTAGTCACTCTTTCCTTCTCCAACCTCTTTAAATGCCCAAACCAACGCGACTACTCAACCCTCTGAATAAAACTGCTGGTAACCTCATACTATCGTACAATTTCTGCGCTTCTAGTTCTCTTCATAATATCTCCACTTCCTCCAGCCTTCTCCTCGCAATAATATTTAAAGCCCTTGCATCACACCTATGTAAAAGTGTTGGTACCGCTATTCGTCGGTTCATTCCCCGTGCATTTGTAGATGAACTTCTCTCTACAGATACATGACACACCATTTACCTTTTCACCCGTTATTCTGATATTCAGTCTTTTATTTCCTAGACTTTTTTGTTACTCTTATCACCACTCTTTTCTCTGTTCACTTTCACTTTACTTATTTTACATACCCTCCCCAACTCGTCAACAGGTCTTTGCATTCTGTCTTGAGAATTTCCTAGAAATATTAAGTCATCGGCAAAGAACAACTGCTACAACTCTCACTTTCTATTACATTTAATCCCACACCTCTTTTCAACAACCTTGCTTTTACCTCTTTACAATCTCATCTGTAAATATGTTCAACAACCATGTTGACATTGCATGTCCTTTACTGGAAAACAGTCCCTCTCTCCCCTACATACCCTAACCTAAGCCCCCCTCTCTCTCTACATAAAAACTTGCTCTCTTTACTCCTTTTAGTAACCGACTTCCTATTCCATACATTTGCAACGTCTGCCAAAGTGCTTTCCTATCCACTATATCATACGCCTTTTATTAAAAGCATAAAAGAGACTAAAAGGTCCTCACATCTTTATCTAATTATTGTTCACTTGTATACTTCAATGTAAACACTTGGTCCACATATCTCATATCCTTTCCAAATCCTCCTTGCTCCTCTGCAATTCTCTTTTCTGTCTTACCTCCCCCAACTCTTTGAAAAAAAAAAATATTTTCAGTAATATGGTATCTTCAAACTATTTTTCAAAACTTTCAGAATAGTGAGTCTTATATGCCTTTATCTTTGTGCATTTGCCTCTTCTCTGAGTATTCAACTCTTCTTATATATATTATGTCAACCAAATTTCTTTCCTCCCACCAGTTTTCTTAAATAAGTCTCCTACATATAGTTTTTGTTGACCCCTTACCCAGGAACAACAAATTTCCTTTGTATGGGATAGACCGTCATGACATTTCCAGTGTAATAGTAACTCCAGCTCTGCTGAAACCTGTCAATTTTTGACTCCCGTAGGTGATGAACCTTAAATGGAATAATTGACGAACTCTTCATTGCCGTACTGAAGTCTCTCAGCTCAAGCTGACAGAATTCAACTCCGTGACCCATCCTATGTGATGGAATGCAACAGAACACACACTGTCAACCTTTGTGTCCATTGAGTAGCCATCACAGAGTAGCAACACATTGCTGGTGTATCAGATTTTGCTAAATGGTAAAAAATTACTTTACTGCTTTATTCCCTTTCTGCCTTCCTGTCTGCCTCTCTCACTCCCACAATTACTCCCTGCCTACCTTTTTCTCCTGTCCATCCCTCCCTTTATCAGCCTCTTTCTTCCTACATGCCTCTCACGTTTTGCTGCTCTCCTTTATCTCTCCATTACTCCTTCCCCACCTCCTTCGTTTCTTTCCTTCCCTCTCTCCCTCTCTCTCTCTCTCTCTCTCTCTCTCTCTCTCTCTCTCTCTCTCTCTCTCTCTCTCCCTCCCTAATTCCCTCTCCCCTCCCCTCCCTCCCTCACTCTCCCTCTCACCAACAATGTGTGGGACAGGCCGCCCTGAGAGATGACTTCCACAAGATTGAGCTGCTACACTTAACTTTTGTGGGAAAGGGAAAGTGTAACAGAAAAGAAAGGGAAGGAATGTCTGGTGAAATTAGTTGGTCTGGGAGAGCTCTAGTACCTGCCGTGACGGGAAGAAAGAAAGAGTGAGAAAGAAAGCGAGAGAGAAAGAAAGCGAGAAAGAAAGTCCTTGTGTAAAATAAAGATAAAGAGAAAGTATAAAAGACAGAGAAAGTGGAAGAGAGAGAGAGAGTGAGAGGGAGGGAGGGAGGATGTCCCTAATAGTAATTCCCATATTTTTTGTGCTTGAGATATTGAGAGGATCCTCTCTTGTCTAAATATACTTTTTACACTGTAATATCTCCTAATCCCTATTTCCTTATTTTACTCTACCGACTTTTGCTAACCACTTGCTTATTACTCCCATATTGTCTCCGGATTGTTTGAATTTTCTGCATTAGCATTGTATCATCTGCGAATACGTATTTACATCTGTGAGTCAGTCCTTCGCGTTAGGTCGCTTACTAACACCAAGAACACTGTTGGACCCAGACCAGAACATCCAGGGTACTATACCTACTGCTTTCACTTTCCCCAACCCCTGAATTTTTCGTCTCATTCTGTGACTTCCCTTTTCTGTCATACGGGTACGCATTGCTGAACACTGAGGTGGTAATGATGTGCTAGGAAGGTAAATAATAGGACTAAACAGCGAAATAGGATAAGGGTATGTAGGGGTAGATAAGTAAAAAAGAAAGGAAATAAGTCGCCTACCCACTTTGGATTTTGTGTTTCGAGAGAATGATTGTCGATTAGTGTTTTTTTTTTGTGTGTGTTGGGTTTTTAAGGCGTTCATATTTTAGTTAGACCGGTTATTACTTTGGTGATGATAACTTAGCACTTAGTGTGTCTCGGAAACTTAACATAGCGTGAGTAACTTTATACATATTGTCACACTTCCCTTCCTCCATCCACTTAAAACTAAAAATATTTGAACTAGACCAAAAAAAATTATGTTATACGATTCTAACTAAAATTTCGTGGATTTAAACCATTATTAGTTTTGCGTTTAAAAAAAATGGGGTTGAAGATTTTCCTCATGGTCTAAACTCACTCACCGAAGATGCTGAATAACAAAACTTTATAATATACAGCAACTATTCCGTTGACGTAAAAAGGCTATCAACATCACCAAAGGCACTGGTGTAACTCATCTAGTAAATGACAATTTTGCCGACTGCTGGTGACCGAGGTCTGGTGCTGAAACCTGTGTAATGGTAAGTTTTTCTGGCTTGCTGTTGTAACTCGGGACTGTTGGGTGATGGGGAGCTGCATATGTCTCCAACATGACTGTGTTATTTGTATTATTGGTTGCACGAAAATGAATACTGACAGATTCTTTACCAATTTTGGTACCTTCTGTTATTTTTGCCTATTGTGGTTCAAGCAGAAACTACTAGGACATGAGCCTGCGTTTTAAAATGAGGTGCAACACCTAGTCAAGGTAAGCCAGCAAATAACTGCACAGTTACAGTTCCTCTGATAAGGACTATTGTCAGGACACACTTGCTCTTTATCCTGACGAGAAGAATGCCATCAACACCTGGTTCGTGTATCATTGTTCCGTGAGGTGGTGTCAAAGAATTTCTTGTGATCAAGGAATATGCAGTTCGCCTATGGAAATAAGTCACTCTGTCTGATTTTTTTGGGTTATCCTGGGTTCTCTACACATATGCTGCTATGTATGATAATCTATGTAACTGTATTTATGTATACCTGAATAAACTTTCTAATCTCCGTCAACTTATCTTCGCTGCTATTTAGTTTGTAATGCAGAATTTACTATTCCTCACCACCACCACCTACGGTGCAACTACCACTACTCCACACTAGCACCCGCATTCCCACCATCATCGTCTCCCACGCAAACTAACAACCACACTGCCTTTACCACTACAACCACCCTACATCATCGCCACCACAAACAGCACCAACGCCCACCACCACATTGAAAGAGAGCTGCCCGGCCACAAAACCAGCATTCCTGGTAACATTCTAGTCTCGTTGCTTGCACTTGGCTGATTCCCAGCAGCCTGATGGAGTCTTAAACACCACCCATCCCTCCTGTCCCCATTCCTCCCTTTTTTCCCCCTCTCTCTCTCTCTCTCTCTCTCTCTCTCTCTCTCTCTCTCTCTCTCTCTCTCTCTCTCTCTCTCTCTCTTCCTCTCGTAGAAATGGCACGATTCCCACCATCCTCCGCCTTCAAGGACACGAACTGGAATATTTCACGGGAGCGGGAATGTTCCCTCTGGAAAAATCCCCACCTCCAACACCTGACTGTAAGGAACGATAGTGGGAATAACAAAATGTAGCCTGGGAGGCTGGGACAGATCTCGTTGGGGTTTCTCTGGGGTCTCTCCTCTGTCTCTCTCTGGGGTCTCTCCTCTGTCTCTCTCTCTGGGGATTCTCTTTGGTCAGGAGTCTCTTCTAGGTTTCCGGGGCGTCACAGAGGAAGTTCCAGAGGAGGGTCAGTTTATTGTCGAGCGACACGCGATTTACAGCGTAATACCGCGTTATTGATGCTTCAATTCCCCTTGGTCGTCGATGGCTGGATGAGCAGCGTGGCTCGACGAACCTGTGGTTCTGCGAGAAGAGAACCTGTGGTTCTGCGAGAAGAGAACCTGTGGTTCTGCGAGAAGAGAACCTGTGGTTCTGCGAGAAGACAATCTGTGGTTCTGCGAGAAGGGAACATGTGGTTCTGCAAGGAGAGAACCTGTGGTTCTGCGAGGAGAGAACCTGTGGTTCTGCGAGTAGAGAACCTGTGGTTCTATGAGAAGAGATTTTGTGGGCCCCTCTCCCCCGGCGAGAAGAGAACCTGTGTGTCTCCTCGTCCTGCGAAGAGAGAAGGAAAAAGCATGTGACTCCCCTATCCTTCAAGGGCGTGGGGCAAGGGCCTTTTGAACCAAGGACCTGGTCTTATCCTCCCTTGAATCAAGAGTGAACGCCTCCCATTCCACAAATGCTACTTGAGCCCCTGAGGGTTTAGCATTCCTCCCGATTAAAATAAGAGGAACTTCTCTTGTCCCTCCAGTAGAGAACCTGCGTCTTCCCTCATCCCGGTCTTAATTATACTCTTATCACAGGTCTTAATTATACTCTTATCAATAAATATTTACATTACTGTATACAATGTATAGCTCTCAGTCTGACCTATACATTATATACATTGCAAATAATTAATAGGAAAGTAAAAAAAATGATTTAGCACCTTTCTATAGATTTTTTTTTTTTACTGTTTTTTTTAGGTGGGCCTAAAACTTTTTCATAGGCCCTTGTGACTGTGACCATTGTGACCAATGGATAGTCCAGACCTGTGTTTCCCTCGTCCCACGAGACGAGTGGCGGGTGAGGGAAGACTTATGGCTGGCGATGAATCTTCAGAAAGCGAAAACAAGACCTGGCTAAAGATGGCTGGCGTAGGCGAGTCCTGCATACTGTAAAAAAATAAGCATTAATACCAAGTCTGGCAGAGTTAGTAGCAAGTCTGGCAGTGTTAGTAGCAAGTCTGGCAGCATTAGTAACAGTCTGGCAACATTTGTGGGAAGTCTGGCTTATATATTCTCCTGCGGTTCTACACGCCTTCTTGTCCTTATGTATAATATGTATAAATCTTTAGAATTTTCCTTAAGAACGCTTATCTTGTTCGAGGCTTAGGTAAAAGTTGCGATTTTGGCTTAAATAGCAACGCTATTCTTGCCGAATAAGGCAAGCGAAAATTTATGTATGCAATAATTTCGCAAAAATCATTCTAAACCTAACGAAAAAAAAATACATTTCATTGTGTTTGCTTATTATTAAATTATTGTAAACTTATCTAAAATGTATTTAGTTGGATTAGGCTAAATTAAATTGCGCTTGTTATAATAAGATTAGATAAGTTTTCTAAGGCTTTTTTGGTACAATAATATTAATTTTTGCATGAACATAAATGAAAAAAATATATATTTAAACGTATAAGAGAACATTTTAGAAAGGACTTAATTTTAAATGAGTTCCTGCTAATTAACCAGTTTTACCTATTCGGCACGACATATACATACATACATATACTGGTCTAGAGTTGAGGGTCTGTAGATTACTTAAGTGTGTCTCAGTAACTTAACACATGCACTCAGTGTGTCTCGGAAACTTAAGTTAAAACTAAAAATATTTGAACTAAACCAAAACAAAATGATCTGTAATACGACTCTGTAACTAAAATTTCGTGGATTTAAACCATTATTATTTCTGCCTTAAAAAAAAATTGGGGTTGAAGATTTTCCTCATGGACTAAACTCACTCACCGAAGATGCTGAATAACAAAACTTTATAATGTAATGTTCCGTTGACCGAAAAAAATCTGTCGTGCAATTTTAATAGATTTTTTATAGGATAATTTTTTTTTTTCTGAAGAAATTTGAGTTGAAACTCTTGTATGGGAGCTATACACACACACACACCCACACACACACACACACACAAATACACAAGCGCACACACACACACACACACACACACACACACAGAGTGGTTGATGCTGAAATGCACAAACACACAAGCACGGAGTGGTTGATGCCCAAACATACCAACGCAATGCATGACCCAAAACAAACATTCGAAGTCGTGAATAAACAGACAAACATGGCAGATTATATTGCATGCATTGTACATAACGCAGCCTGTGCTAATATCAGCCACGTTTGTCAACATGCAACAAGTGAATATTGGGGAGGAAGAAACTTTTTTTTTCTGCTGTGTGTTTGTTTAGCTGTATAGATCCTGTGTTTGTGTTTGCTTTAAGGTTTATGACTGAGAACCTTATGCATTCATTTTTGCGTTTTTTAACCCTCTTTTCCATTAATGGACTGATGATTTTGTTAAGTATAGCGTGATGTATATTAATATATAAATCTAAGGTAACGTATATAAACTGACGTATTTGTCTCACTGCAGTAACGCAATGTGTCTAGTGATTTGTGGATCGGTTTACCGTTCCACATTCTGATGTTGACAAAATTGTTGCATCAGTTTGAAGACTGACAATGTTGCGAGCGCATGAAGGTCGGCAAAGAACGGAAATGCATTATTTTGCAAGGTATTCGGAAAGGTATTTGTAAAATATTATCTGCTTCCACAGACTACCTCCGATGTCCTTAGCTACGACTAGTTGGTGCGTTTCTGATTTAATTAGGTGCTGGTATGTGTTTTTTTTCTTCTAAATGTGAAGTTGGTGTTTTTATCCTGTTAGTTTTCCTTTTCAAATACTGAAGTTGGGTGTTTGATCTGTAACTATTATTTCCAGTGTCTGTCTTCCTAGTAGTGTTACGACTAGATTTAAGAAACGTAAACTATCGGTTTGATATGCAAAGGAGAGTTTTTTCATTTTCCAGCATGCTATATATTTTAACCATACAATAAATTGGGAAGGTGTTAAGATAATACACAGTTGAACAACTCCTTAGAAAAGGAATTGACAATGGAAGCAGCATTTATAGATCAAACACCCAACTTCAATATATCAAAAGAGTAACTTCAGCAAGATACAATTACCAAGTTCACAGTGAAGAAATGCGTACTGGAGACTAATTTAATCAGAAATGCACCATCTACCTGGTATATCTCTCAGCCCTTCATTCACAACTAGGACTGACCACCTGTTCCCTACCACGTTGCCATTTAATATACACATACAGAAATTTATATATATATATATATATATATATATATATATATATATATATATATATATATATATATATATATATATATATATATAGCATATATGTCGTGCTGAATAAGTAAAACTTGAGATTTTGGCTTAAATAACAACGCTCTTCTTGTCGAATAAGGCAAGCGAAAATTTGTGTTTGCAATAATTTCGCAAAAATCATTCTGAACCTAACGAGAAAAATATATTTAATTGTTTGTTTACTATTAAATTATTCTAACTTATCTAAAATATATTTAGTTTTATTAGGCTTAATTAAATTGCGCTTGTTATAAAAAGGTTAGGTAAGTTTTCTAAGGTTCTTTTGGTACAAAGTTATTAATTTTTTCATTAACATAAATGAAAAAAAAAATCTTTAAGCGTATAAGAGAAAATTTTAGAAAGGACTTAATTTTAAATGAGTTCTTGCTAAGTGACCAGTTTAACCTAATATATATATATATATATATATATATATATATATATATATATATATATATATATATATATATATATATATATATATATTGTTCTACTCGCGCTTCTCAATATTTGTGTCCTCTAACTCACTAATATTATCTCGGAGGCAACACGTAGATAACAAAACAGCAATATCACCAGCACACAGCTGCCATTAAAGGGTTGATTTCGTGTCCGGACCACCGGCTCACTTGACCACCGACTAACAGCGGGCAGCTGCAAGCTTACTGGACCACGGACCAACAGCGGGCCACAGGCTAAGCGGGCCACCGATTAACAGCGAGCCACAGGCTCACTCCACCACCGACCGACTCCAGGGAAGAATAGCTGTGTTGTGTGTTTGTGTGTGTGTTTGTGTGTTGTGTGTGTTGCGTGTGTTGAGATGTGTGTTGTAAGGGTTATTTCCTAAGGATCTTTGGTATATTTCATTGGAAGGGCATTTCATTTATCAGCGTATTGTTTTCTGTGTCTATAAATTACTTCGTCCGTTCGTAAAATTGACGTAATTAACGTTTTCAATTACATAAATGGTACTTTGAGTTTTGTTAATTTGCGAATAGATCCATAATAATTAGTTTGCTTATAATTGGTGTTTGGAACAATGCTGATATGGAAGACTATAAAGATTCAGGATTTTACAGGTCTTCTACAACTTTTGTTTACCTGTCAATTACTCTGATTCCGTAAAATCACAGCTGGGCTTTAAGTTGCTGTGGCAGCATCTTTGACTCTTACGAAAGACGAATACACACAGTGGACGCAACAAGATCATCTCAAGGATGGCCGTCCTGTTCTCAGGTTTGATGCAGTCACTGTATCAATCTTAATATATTGTTCTATCTGTTATCCCTTCGTGTTTCTGGGGATTATCTTCCCCACAGCGCCGTCCTGCACTCTTAGGCTGGAAAGGAATTATCTAAGAATTTAGAACTAAGAAGTTCATAAAGCGAAGGTGTGTACATACTGAATTTAAGTTCAATTTACCTGTCATCTTTCGAGTTAATGAGACAAAGAAAAGATCCGCAATCCAATGTATTTTAGAGTAATAAATCTTAATATGTAGCCTTTGCTCACACCTTACACACATTATACATGCTGCTACATACTCTGTACTCTTTTACACGCATATTACATATAAGGCTACACACACACACACACACACACACACACACACACACACACACACTACACACACACACACACACACACACACACATACACACACACACACATACACACACACACACACACACACACACACACACACTACACACACACACACACACACACACACACACACACACACACACACAGGTATGATAAGCTTACGGTGCTGGGAGAGAGTAGACCTAGTAGCGACCAATGAAGAGGCAGGGTCAAGAGCTATGACTTGACCCCTATAACCACAGTTAAGTGAGTACAATTAGGTGAGTATACACACTAGCATCGCATGAGTAACGCTGATTTATTCCTTATCTCCATGAGCAATATCTCTCTCTCTTTCTCTCTCTCTCTCTCTCTCTCTCTCTCTCTCTCTCTCTCTCTCTCTCTCTCTCTCTCTCTCTCTCTCTCTCAACAATTAGAAATTTGCTCTTCAGAACTCTGGCGAGGCTCGTGTTGTTTCATATAATATAGAATTGCTGTGTTGGTCAACTTAGCAAGACCACCCTACTGTTTTCCCCAACAAGCAATGTTTACCTTAAGTTGTAATCAACTCTGACTTGGGAAACAGGGCAGTCAGCCAGGCAGAGGATCTCTTACATATGTCATGCAGATTGTTCCATTTCGGTCCACGTTATGCATGTGAGTTATATTTCAGGAAGCATAGTGTTACGAGATGTTTTGCATGAAGGGCGTGTGTTCAAGACAAGTGTGTTTCATGACAAGTAGTGTGTTGCATGTCTTTTTGCGTTCTAGTATGTTGTTTGAGTTGTCTTGCAAGTGTGGTGCTTGATTTGTCTTGCACATGTGTTGCGCGACTTGATCTGCAGCATGCATCTTTGATGACGAGTTCTGTGTTCCATGTGTGTTGCGTGACTAGTTT
This sequence comes from Cherax destructor, assembly GCA_009830355.1. NCBI lineage: Eukaryota > Metazoa > Arthropoda > Malacostraca > Decapoda > Parastacidae > Cherax > Cherax destructor. The sequence continues at coordinate 40,179 of WNWK01001931.1, read as the reverse complement.
CATGTTGGGTTTATGCTTTGTCTTGCATGACTAGTACTGTAGTGCGTGTGTGTAGGCTAAGTATTGTGTTGCATGACAAGCTGAGAGTTGCATTCCTAGCTGTGTGTTGAAAGTCTAGCTGTGTGTTGAAAGTCTGGCTGTGTGTTGCCGTAATCAAGGTTAACCATCTCTGAGAGGAGTGTGGGTAGGTGGCTGGCTCATTCAACGCCTGTACTCACCTAATTGTACTCATCTAATTGTGCTTTCAGGGATCGAGTCATAGCTCCTGGCGCCCCCTCTTCACTGGTCGCTGAGAGAGAGAGAGAGAAATAGAGAGAGAGAAAGAGAAAGAGAGAGAGAAATGGAGAGAAATAGAGGGAAATAGAGAGAGATCCCAGGTGATCCCGGCAGAGGCAGCGTCACCTGTTCAGACGAGAGAGAAAAAATTATCCTAAAAATTTTCATGTGGATTCAAGAGCGTGAGGACAAAAGCGCAGCTCCCCATCCCGGCGAGCCTAGACAATAAGCCAGCAAGGAAGCCTGACCTCTGGACGGCTTAATGAGGCCTAGACAATGACCTTATCCTGAGGGGGGAAGAGGAGGGGGATACCTTCACGGCCCACACAATATACTGACGCAGCTCCTCTCCTGCGGATATTCTCATGTTGCAATTTATGTTGCACAAACACGAACACTGCTGCTAGTGACTTACTCCCAGCAGGAACCATAAAAAAATTCTGAGCATTAAAAATTATAAAAAAAATGGTTTTATTTACAATAAATGAAAAATTGGAGGAATTCTTTTGCTAAGACAAAAATTAATTAAAATCTATTGAAGGAAAGAGGTTCCTTGAGGCTTGTGAGGGGCTCTTGATCCAAGGAATTGGATTTATCCACCACTTCCAGTAGATCGATTGACATTGCCTCCCATTCTCAAGGCGTTGTATAACCCCTACTGGTTTAACATTCCCCTCTAAATATTATAATAAAAATAATAAAAATCTAGATTATGTTTATGGTGAAGCGCTAAACTCAAGGAGCACCCCGGGAAATGGGGAGGGAAATTAGTTTTGATCCGAGGGAAGGAAGGGTAACCAAGACGCGTTTTATATATGTCGTGCCGAATAGGTAAAATTGGTCAATTAGCAACAACCCATTTAAAATTAAGTCCGTTCTAAAATTTTCTCTTATACATTTAAATATATATTTTTTTTCATTTATGTTTACGTAAAAATTAATAATTTTGTACCAAAAGAACCTTAGAAAACTTACCTAACCTTATTATAACAAGCGCAATTTAATTTAACCTAATCCAGCTAAATATATTTTAGATAAGTTTACAATAATTTAATAATAAACAAACACAATGAAATATATTTCCTTCGTTAGGTTCAGAATGATTTTTACGAAATTATTGCATACGCAAATTTTCGCTTCTCTTATTCAGCAAGAAGAGCGTTGCTATTTAAGCCAAAATTAAAGTTTTACCTGTTCGGCACATTATTTATATATACGTACGTATTTTTTAAAGCTTAGAAACGTTTCGCCACAAGCGGCTACTTCTCTCCTCTGGATGACTGAAGTATACTTAGTCACTTGTGGCGAAACGTTTCCTTAATAAATGTCTTCATCAGTATGTGTCTTTTACCTACAAAAGAAAACATTTTTCCAAACATATTGTCCGCTGATAGTTTTTATATAAACTGTATTTACTGTTTTGTATAAACTGTATTTACACTAGTTGTTAGATAAAATATGAAAGTTACATTGCCGTGATTGAAACAATTCACCACTAACGAAACTGGATGACGTTCGTCTGTTCAGGACTTTATATCGATTCAGGATGGACAGAAACATCTTGTATCATCTCAACTTTCTAAGTTAATTGTAAATAGTTGCAATTTAAAAACAAAACAAAAAGAGTAACACACGCTTTCTTGGATACACTGGATTTAACAAATACCTCATTGTGTGTTTTCCGTCAGTAGGAATATCGTGTTTTGCTGCGTGAGCGTCACCAAAAACAAATTACAATTGGCTAGAATTCCTTTAGAAGTATTTTATATATTTACTATTATGAGTATCCTCCAGGATATTTACTATTTAGGCAGTCACATACTTACCTCCGTACAGTAACTGCAGGATCTCACGCTAGGACTCTTCTGCAGCCTCATTTCTACCCTGTCCTTGCACTGTGGGGTGCTAACGGCACAGCTGAGTTAGCACGATACAAAAAGACAGAACCATAAATATTGCAATGTTGTGGCGGCGGGGATGGTATTGACAGAAGTGAAAGAGTAAACAGTGCAGTCTGTCATCTGCTCTGACAAGCAGAGGCCGGCCCATGGTGGGGTAGGGCTAGGTAGGACATGGCCACAGTAGGGCTAGGTGGTATATGGCCAAGGAAGGGCAGGGTAGGGCTGGAGGGGCGAAGCAGAGCAGAGCATGACAGCGGTAGATGGCACGAAAAATAGGAGAAGGAATAATTTTTTTTTCAGTGATGCAGTCTAAACAAGCCACGAGCCTGTAGTTTGTCTGCTCTGTGCTAGCTCTTGGCTTCATGGTCTGTGAGGAATGGTGTGTCAGTCTTCTTATCTGGTAGCTTAGTACCTGTTAAGTAATATGGCATTTTACTGTGGCAACGTTTCGCTCTCCAGGAGCTTTAGAACCTACTGTTCAAGAAAGTACTCATGGATGGTCATAGTGTTGGTATATGATTTGTCTTGTTCAGGCACTTGGGTTCCTTTTTCCCCCCACCAGAAATATTGCATAGCAATGTGATTTTTTTATGCATTAGTTCGTCTGCAAACACCTTGAGAAAGTATTAAAGTTTTATATCTGGGTGTTTACCTGTACCTCTGCTGCTATGGATGCTTTTAGAGTATTGAAATGTTGGTATCCCGCTTTGTTCGTTTTGAGTTCAGTCGAGAATGGCAGTTGTGATTAGGGATCCATTGGTACAGGTACCAAGCTTAGTGTGTCTGAATGGCAAGCCAGTATACAGAGTGCCGAAGGGCTACTCTTGTTGGACTCTTGGTTGACTAAAGGCATGGAATAGGAATATCAATCCTCGTTAACGTTTTTATAAGCATCGTCCATCACATTAGCCTAACTACCTTCTAAATGCTTAACTTGCTGGTGGCATAAATTTTATGTGATGCATTATGGAGCATAGTCCACCAGTAAGTACGTTAACCTAAATGCTTGGCTCAAATTTACTCTGAATGTTATGAAATTAGTTATAGAGAAATGTATTGCTTGGCCAAGTTAACGAGCTCTCCTTATAACATTTAATTTTGGTAGTGCCTCCTGACTCTGGGGTGATGCCCACTAGCCGGAGCTTGTTCCTTATCAGATTGTGAGAGACATTCACCTGTCTCCTCTCCACTACACCCAGCGTCTTCACTGAGGCTAAACTAATAATTGCTGTACCTGCAGCCTGTGTTGTCCTGCAGTTTCTTGCAGTTATCTGCAGTTAATCTTCTTCCCTTTAGTTTTACGTTATCCACAAACAATGAAATTTACAAGTCTTTGCCATATGGTAGGTGGTGTACTGGCAGTCTTACATAGTCATGATATTGGAAAGTGTTTACTGACGTAAGTTTTTTAACAGATGACCATTTCAGTAATGTTTTCGTGCCCGATCTATTAGTAATTAATTGATGCTCTAATGGTTAAGCATCCGCTGGCTTGCCAGAGTTGTTTTCCACCTCAATTAGAGAAAGTTTTGTTTTCTCATGCCTTAGGATCGCTTAGGTATACCAGTAATAATGGAAGACCTTGGACTACTGGCTTCCAAGGATTCTTTACACTCACCTTGATGTGGTTGTAAGGTTGCGCAACAGCTCCTGGGCCAACTTAACCCTCATTTAATCGTTGCATGACATTTTTTGTTTCTGGAAAAAAAAATATAATCCCTTTTAAATCTATATAAAGTATCGGCTTTCTCTACTTCATATATTTCGTTCTTTCTTATTACACAGACATGGTGAGTAGCAGCCGTATAATACGCTTCCGTCGTATGAATTAAGCAGTGTGTCCACAAAAATCTTTTTCGTTTTCAATTTTTTTATAACAATATGGAAAAAATATTAACTGGCAGTCTTCTGCATATGATGGCTGAACTAATACAGATACTTATACAAAAGGAATTACCAAGTATCAGATCGTGGTTGCATAAGTTCCTGGACAGAGGAACGCCACTGTTTCCATGTTCCGGACGGGATTCAGTTGAAGAGTCGATCTGAAACGAGTTTTATTCTCTACTGAGGCCACATTTCACGTGTCTAGACAAGTTAACCGGAACACGGTGCAAATATGAGTGCCTAGAAACTCATATAAAGTTCGTGAATACTTGCGTGAGAGTCCAAGTTCAATGTCTGGTCTGGAGTTATGCACGATAGAGTAATAGTTGATTTTGAGTGCCAGGGGCTGGAATATCTAACAGACTGAAGTGAGATAGGATAACAGGCTCATTATCTTTCATTATCTTTCATGAGCTAACCATCGCTGTAAATATGCACCTTCATATGTTACAGAATTACAGTCCTGCACCCCCACCCCCTTCATAAGTGAGAACACCTGCAACCAGACACCATTTTCAGACTTCACACCGGAGTGTGATAATCTGAAATTATTTTAACATGAAGTTCCCTGGTAGATGGATTGGGTATTACGGCCCCATCAAATATCCCCCTACGATTTCCTGATACCACGCCTTTATGATTCCACTTATGGAGAGGTTTGTGAAAGGTTATCCATTCCAGGCGAACGTTCCAAACATTAAAACACTACGCGCCAGAATAATTGATGACATGGGAAAAGACAAACCGAATGTGTTACAGGCCACTAGAGGGGCATATGCTGAGGTGAAATGGATTAAATAAAAGAATTAGTTCAGGCAGACTCTGGACTCAGTTTCGAACCCAGATTCGTCAGGTTCTCGGTGTTCGAACAAGTAAGTAATGGCACCACAAAACTTACGAGAGATATTTAAGAATATTTAATAATTCTCAAACACGAGAGTATATATATATATAATATCCACCGCAGGGGACAAAGAAGGTTCGATCCTTTCGTCTCTTAATCATGAGAGAGAAATTCTACTCTGACAATCAGGTTTCCTCCACAGCTTTCAGGAACCTTAACAAAGATTATTTACCGACACTATGCACGAAATATGTTAGTCCAGTCTTTGAGTACCCTGAACAAACTTAGAGCCCAGACCCTAGTAAGTGGGTAAATGAACTCGACACGACCTAAAAGTTAGCAAAGAGATCGTTATCGGAACAGACGGGGATGAACTACAACGAGAAACTTATCAAATTAAAAATTTTGAGCGTAGAAGAGAAGAGGGCATGATCATGACATTAAAATTACACACAAAACTAGGCAGAGTGGATATGTACACGTTGTTTGTAATGCATAGAAAAGGTGCCAGGCATCATAGATGACAAATGAAGACTCGTATGTGCCACAGAGATGTGAAGAAACATTTATTTAGTCTCAGGTTAGTAAGTGAAATGAGTAAAATGCAGAGATGATGAAGGCAAATGTACCTATCAGGAGTAGTTATGATAAACCCTGAGGCCAGGTTTCAGTAGAACCGGTTAACAGCATTTGAAAGACAGGGCCAGGAGCTGCAATTCAAGCGCCCTGCAAACACAACTACAGTTAATGAATGCCAAACACAAACAGCATTTAGCCATTTACTTCCGTTATATAAAGAGAAACATACAAACACACGCCGGTGAAAGGTGTCAGCCCATTCTACTCTGAACTGAAGCGAATTCAATTTCTTGATACTTTTTTATTGTTCATCGAGTCCTGCCTCGTCACTATGTGGGGGGGGACGGTGGTGGTACTGTGTGGGCAGGTGAGGTGTCGTGTACCGTGTGGGGGATGGATATGAAGTGGGCACTGTACTCTGTGATCCGTACAGCTAGAAAGACAAATTGTCGAGTCAGGAGCTAGCTCAACCCTATTTAACAAATTCAGGATGCTGAAATTTAACTCTTCCATTACTAATTCTATCAGCTTTTGCAGATCAGAAGAGTGTAAGATAAGATCTCCACTAAATGCTCTTGCCCAGAGGCAAATGTGTGCTTAATTTATATAAAATGTGTACGACAGTAACACCACAGGAATAAAATAAATATTGATATTCTGCAGTTAACCAGAAAATATGTTCGAATCTTCAAATTTTTTAAATATTTTCGAATCTTCAAATTTTTTAAATATTTTCAAATCTTCAAATTTTTTAAATATTTTGGAATCTTCAAAATTTTTAAATATTTTCGAATCTTCAAAATTTTTAAAATATATTTTCGAATCTTAAAAAAAAATTAAATATATTTTCGAATCTTCAAAATTTTTAAATATATTCGAATCTTCAAATTTTTTAAATATTTTCGAATCTTCAAATTTTTAAATATTTTTACCTGTTATTTGTACACTGAGGAAAAAGCGTCATCTTTTCAGTTCATAAGTAACTGTCAAAAATGTCTGAGATATTCTCAAAGCATCTTCAAAAAAAAAATTGTCGAAACAAGAAATTTCTATCCAAATTCTTTTTTTTTATATGAGATTACACACAGCAACATGTGAGATTAGATAATGTATGTAGTGAATTTAGTGTACATCTGCAAATTTATTAAGTTTCCAGAATGGAGTATTTAAATAATTTCAAGAATAGGTTCCCCACTTGAAAAAATATGTATGTGGAATAGACAGATAAATATTGTTTAGCAGGACCAATTTCAACCACATACAAAAATAAAACACTGTTTAGAGTACAGCGTACATTTTACACACACAAAAAAAGAATTATATAATCTTACTTAAATCAGTAGTAAACACAAAAAAATAGCAGCAACTAATTTCACATAGTCCATCAAGTAGGTGGGGAGGATGGTAGTCAGGAGCGCAAGAAAGAGCAGGAGGGAGTTACAATATTTTGTTGATCATGTGAGCTGGGGGACCCGGCTGACACAACACCACTAGTTAATATAAATCTTTCCGAACCAGAGAGAGAGAGGTCAGAGGAGGAGCAGTATGGAAAACCTCGCTTATTCTGCTCACTTCCTTCAGGCACCTAAGCCACCTTCTGACGTCAATAGTATGTAGCTTCTAGATATCTACAGTACGTAGCTTCTAGTCACCTACGTCGGATAAAGCCAAACATAGATGTCCAGAAGCAGCAGACTTCCAAAAATCTAAAAGTCGTAGAGCTGTACAAAGGATTTATTTCAGCTTGCCCTTCCTCTGACCTCTCTGGTACTGGAAAAAGAATATATACTTGAGAACTCAACCTCACCTGACCTAACAAAATACTGTAATTCACTGTCCATCTGCCTCCTCGGCGAGGTATGTACTTAATCCTATTTTTTTTTTTTTACTCTTGGAAGCTTTTATGGCAACACATTGTCTATAAAATATTTTCAATTCAATGCAGTTTTAATATTTATCTAAATTTATTTATTAAAAGAAATATAATGCAGATAATAATAAATCTAAACCAGGTTGAATGACACAATCACCTAAGATTAATGGAAAGGACAGGTATCCCTTTGGACCAAATTAACTATATATACAGAAAAGTCAAGAAGAAAAAATGAGAAAACCCTAAGGTTTTCTTAAATTATATTACTGAATGACCCTTATGGGATTAGTTCTACTTTTTGAAAAGAAGCAATACTAATAAAAATAATTCATATTCAGAGGACAACTGACAGTAAATAGGTACCTGGGTGTTAGCCGACTGTTTTGGGTCGACTTCTGGGAAAGAGAGCTAGACACAACATACATCAGACTAGCAAGAAAATGACACCCTCCTCTATTACGAGTGTGAAATGGAAAACTATAAAATATTGTGTGTTTTAATAGGAAGGCAGAAGAGTGCCTAGATACTGGAGAAGGGTTATTGATTCAAAGGGGGGAAAAAAAGGATACATAGCACTTCTCTGGATCAGACCTTATTACCTCCCATTTCTCAGGCGCTGTTTGACCCCCACACGAGTGTAGTGCCTCACCATGAGATTAAAAATAATAAATAGTATTTTTCACTCTGGCAGGATTGCTGGACTTTTTCATTCTGTTTCATGAACCATTTATACATAAGATGGTAGTTAAATTTTACAAACTTCTGATTACATTCATTCACTATACTCTTTTCTGCGTTTTTTTTTCATTGTTTTAAGTCCTGAAATAGTTTTTTTTTCCAGTTTAGGAGGATTGATCTGAGACTGGGCAGCGGGGGCGATGATTCCCGGTACAGTAAACAGATATAACAGGTAACAGGGAAGGAGAGATCACCAGGTCACAGACTGAGAAAAATACCTTAAAAATGTACAGTATATGAGCAAATTAAGTAGCCTATCGCAGTCTTCGACAATAAATAAATTTGAGTTAACATTATTTTTTTTACGGGGGAAAGCACTAAATCCGCGAGGGAAATGATCAGGTTTGATCCAAAGAAAGGAAGTGCAGTTCCAATTTCTCCGATCAAGAGCCCCTCAACAGCATCAAGGCAGCCTTGGTGGAGATGAAGACGACGAAGGAGCTGGAGAAACAAAACACTCATCTCAACCCAATGTTTTCCCTCGCACAGACAGCACTCATCTGCAGGTCCGATCATCCCGACTGTCTTTGTCAGCTCTCCCAATGCTTTATACGGGAGACAGTTCTTTCTTTTTTTTTTTGGGGGAAGGTCTCTCTTTGAATTCTTTTCTTGTCTTTCATTATGTCGTTGGAATGCTTGATGAGTGCACGCCTCTCACGCTCTCCTGGTTTACGGTTTAGGTCGACGTTCCGCGGTGGTACGTTCTTACAGCGCCGTTCCTATTGTGTTCTTATTGCAACGTTGCTATTGTAGTCTCAGTGGCGCCGTCCCGATTGTGTTTAGAATGTGGTTGCGAAAGTCTAGAAATAAAATGGGAATAAATTCTACCTTATTTTAGACATTTCTGGGACTGCAATAGAAAAAATACTTTCGAAGTTTTAGTATTTATTTTGAGAATTGTAAAGTGTTCGGGTAATAAGAGAGGGTGACCACGTCTTCGACTCGCAATTCTGGGAGATATTAATAACATCTTTACTATATTCTTAATGAGCCATTCATCGGGTCATTATATTATAAAGACTCGCGTCTGGTGTTCTAATTAATCATTGAGCATCTCGTCAAATATTTAGGTGTTCCTAATTAGTCATTGAGAGGGTTATCATTTGAGCAAGACCCACGTCAGTGGGCTACTAATTAATCACTGAGCTGGCCGTCAGGGGCTCCTAATTAGTCACTGAGCGGGTCATCATGAGATCAAGACCCGCGTTAGTGGATACTAATTAATCATTTAGCGGGTCATGATGGGCTCCTAATTAATCAGTGAGCGGGTTATCATGAGATCAAGACCCACGTCACGGGCTCCTAATTAATCATTGAGCGTGTCATCATATGGGCAACATCCAGTGATTTTTCACTGTCGTATATATTAAAAATTTGATACTGGAACAGAAACCGCATCCATGAGAAACTATTAATACTCAACCGTTCATCCATGTATCCTGCAAGACTGGAACAAAGAGGACCTAAACAATAAAAACTATCCCTCCTTTCATCCACATTTCTTGGATAGGGTAGAAGTATTCCTTGAAAATCATATAATCTTCCAGTTACCTTCAATACATTCGCTTTTCTGTGTTTCCTAATAATTCTTTGTCTCGCGGTTTGAGACTGGGCCGTGGGGGCGATGATCCCCGGAGCCATTAACAGATATATAAGCAATATACATCAGACTCAGGAGCGTATTAACCCAAACCCACCAGTTTCACCCCAGTCACCGTGGGCCATAAGCCACTGGATAAACTGTCCATGCTTAAGCTCCTCAGAATTACCCCTTATTGCTTTGAAAGATTTGACAACGCCCCTCAGTTAGGAAAATGGAATTTACAGGGAGCGGACGCTTTGTTCTAGTCGATCTTGAGCCAATATGTGCGCGCTCGACCAAATATCCATTTCCTCAGCCCCAACCCTCGCAGGGATTTTTTTTGTCTTGCACACCCCCTTTCCATTTGCTAGAGTGTTTTTGAATAAAGCCTTAGAGGGCGCGGTTCACTCAGGCGTCAGAAGGGAGAAACCGCCCGGCCATGGAAGCTATAGCAGAAATAAACTTCAATACAATTTTTCCAATCTCGAAGAATGTCAAGAAAATCTTTAGTTGGTATCAAGTAACTTTATGAAATTACTTGCACCTTACGGAATTTTTTTTAGTAGATTACGTTTTAGTTGGCGATGGCTCAGTGTGACATATACCTTGGGAGTTGCTTCCGGGGGTCGCCGCCCCCGCGGCCCGGTCCCAGGCCAGGCCTCCCATATGCGGATATACGAACTTTATTAAGTCATGTTTACACAGGTTAACTAGTAATTGCCGGAAAAGCCTCAAGACCCGCTTGAGAAATGAGCAGGTAAAAATCGTACGAGATTGTTGGCGATTTATTCGTCAGGAAATAAGGTCACCTGTTGTAACTCTTTCTCATTTTGCACATTTCGTTTCTTTGCACTTCGCCTAGCTTCAGTTTTTTTGACCGTTCCCCGTTTACGGATATTTTAATTTTATTTTATGGTAAGTTACATGATCTTTAAAACATGTTTACCTGCAAAAAAAAAAAATGTACAAAAACTAGCACATCACGTCTGGCAGAGGAGTATCGGCGAAAGTGTAGAACGTTAAAATCTGCACGATTTTCAGGCAAGGTGCAGACACTGACAGAGGCTTAACAAGCCGGAGGAATACCCGGGGACCCGACCACCCGACCACTCACTGCTCGGTTACCAGTATCCGACTCGTCCGTGTGAGCTAACTCAAATTCTGCGATTATGTGAATGAGCTAGGTGTACACTGGTATCCTTTTGATAACGAAAGATTATGAAGTGAGCATCGTCAGGGATGAATATTAACTAATATATTATTTTAATAGCCTCCTTCAAGTAACCAACACATTGGTTGTGTTAGATGGTGTCTTCTGTGTATGTGTGTGAGAGAGATGGTCACCTGTGGTGAAGTGAGAGATTATCCGCACCTTTACCACTTCCACGACACCAGAAAATGCTGCGTAGATTATGTAATGTACGCAGGGCAATGATAGAGTTATTAATCCTATCGAATATGTGTATGGGATGGAGGACTTTGATAGAGATTCTAATCATCTCAAGCGTTTCATAAATACGGCTGATTGATCAAGCAAGCAATCAGGAGGCCCAGAGTCGTACGTTAAAACCCAGCGTTTTGATGCTCACTCACCATCAGGATCCGTAAAGTATTGCATAAATGTTTACACAGTCAAGACAGATTTGTTACACGTTAGAAAGAAAAGCAACGAAGAGCCTGGAGAGAAAGATGGAAAAAAATAAAGAAAATAAAAGAGAATCAGTAAGAAAATACGGAAGGATTACCTCAGTCATCAGGTGTTATGTGCCAGGCGACGCCCAGGCGAGGGTCGTCGCCTCAGTGGTGGAGATAAATAGTGTAATGGAAAAACAGACACAAATGCAGTATAATGCGATCCTTTATTGATCCATAGTATGATGAAAAAATACACAAATGCAGTATAATGATATCCTTTATTGACCACTATTCACCCACACAGTGGGTTTTATTAAGTCACAAACAGCTGTTTGAAACTGTCAGTAGAGCTGACACAATTTCTTCTGACGCAGGTCTTAGTCATGTGATGACTCACCCATTGGAGGTTTTGATCGTATGACCGAGGCCTTCCGCTGGTCTAAAATGATAAAATATCACATTGTGTTCCTTAAAGGCGTTGACCACACGAGTCTAATGAAGACGTCGGATATTATCGCTGAGTTCCTGACCTCCAGCTCTTCCTTCAGAGGTGTCTTGAGCCTGGTGCAGGGCTCTCGATCCAAGGAGATGGAAATATTCTTCCCTGATTACCTCTTATTACCCTGGCACTGTACGCCCTCTACAGGATTAGCTCTTCCCTGTGAATAAAATAATCAATACATATGTATCCCCATAATAAATAACCCCAGCCTCATCTACTTCAATGCACGCAAAAGGAAAAGTACAGAGTGCAACATAATTTTCTAACCGGTTAAATATCAACACTGGAGATTTGAAGCCAGTTAGAAAAAGTATTCACAAGAAATCGCATGGAAACTAATATCCTTATTTCTCCAATAATAAATAGTAAATTGGGGCCTATACTGCCTAAAACTAATTCGAATTATCCACCGAGTAAAATACACAAAGGTACTCCTTCGGGAATACCTACAAATTTGGAAATCCCTTCTTACGAGCCACAATCTTTTTAGTTTTCAAGTGTCGTTACCTTGTAATCTGTAAATTTTAGCAGTCCACTTATTTGTAAGAAAATTTATGTTCGATGCGTCTTCCGTGGGATGTGAATTCCGATGTGGATCACGAGGGAGATATAGGACCGCCCCAGCACTCAATAATTACTGATGCAGCGGGACCAGGAACATGTCACCTCCCAGCCCTCTCTAGTTATTCAATTTTTTTTATAATTTCTGTTAAATTTATTCCTTGTTATTATTAATTAACTCTCTCTCTCTCTCTCTCTCTCTCTCTCTCTCTCTCTCTCTCTCTCTCTCTCTCTCTCTCTCTCTCTCTCTCTCTCTCTCTCTCTCTCTCTCTCTCTCTCTCTCTCTCTCTCCTCTCTCTCTCTCTCTCTCTCTCTCTCTCTCTCGGTTATGGCTATAACAGAAAAGACGGTGACGCAATTATGGAAAAGAAGAAAGAAAATTTTTCGAGCGAGAGCGAAATTTTAACAGAGGAAGAGGACAAAAATAATCAGGAGAGAGGACAGAGAGAGAGAGAGAGAGAGAAGAAGATTGACAAAATTAGTTAAGGCTGCGCACGACCTCTAATTCAAGAACAAAATATATTAGAAAATTGCTTTTTCTTTTCTATTTCAAAATTCCCCTTTTTTTTATGCTTGCCTTAACATTTCTATCTTTTGCAAAATCCCCCTCTCTGTTTTCAATCGGATTTGTGTGACTTCTTTGTCTATTTCAGATTTACTTTCCAATAAATTTCAAATTGAAAACTTTGCTTTATCACTTTGAATTATGTATATTTTTCTTTCGTATGCTTTCTCGCTTTAAAATTATAAAATGATGAACGGCATCTTAGTATATATAAACCAAATGGTGGATATCCCATCGCCTATTGAGTGCTATATATATTAATGTATATATATACACAGCTAGAGGTGTCTATATCTTAGTATACATTCACAAGGTGTATTTTTGTAAGTACACGGTGTACATATATACCAAGAGATGCTTCTCTCTGTGCAGATAAGTGGTGTATATCTCTCGTTTATATTAAAACAGATGCCTCTCTCTCGTTAAATATACACCAAGTGTTATATCTCTCTCAACAGAGTTTCACGTCCTCTTCACAGAGTCGGGTGATGTCACGCTATTGTGAGGTGTGGTCTTTGTTAGTGTGATGTGACTGTGAGGTGTAGTCTTGCCCCTTTATAAGCCTTCTTATTATGTTTTGTTTTATAGTTCCTTGATAATGTGAGTAGTCACGAAAGCGCTTGGAATTCCTCTATTTTTTCATAGTGGTTGTCTTGCATATTTTGATATCACCTGTTTACTGTGAGCTTTTTGAATATAGTATATATATATAGTATATATATATATATATATATATATATATATATATATATATATATATATATATATATATATATATATATATATATATATATATATATATATATATATATATACACTTGTGATTTTGGCTTAAATAGCAACGCACTTCTTGCCGAATAGGCCAAGCAAAAATTTGTGTAAGCAATAATTTCGCAAAAATCATTCTAAACCCGTTTTACCTGTTCGGCACGATATACACATACAATTGCAGACAGGCGATCTTAACAATGCAAGACAGGCCACGGGGGGTGGAAATCTTTAGCTCAAGTACTTTCACACTGTTGGAAAGGCAACAACAGGGAAAGTAGGGTAAGTTTTCAGAGAGTGGTAGTGTGGAGGCACCCGCCAGTCTCAGACTGTCTGGGAGAGGCAACGACGACGACGACGCAACGAGAAGCGTGAAAGCACCGAGCCAGAAGACCTCCACCCCCCCGTGGCTTGCCCCGCTTGTCTTGCATTGTTGGGATCGCCTGTCTGCAATTGTTTTGCATATATGTATGTATATTATTGTAACCACGAACAAGTGGTATTTAATCAGTAACAACACTGCGACTAGCCGTGGTTTAGAGCGTCATGGAATTTTCGCTCACCATGAGGCGGGCTAAAATAACATGGGTTCGAATCCTCGGCTAGTCGCAGTGTTGTTACTGATATATATATGTGTATATGCAGGGCAGTCGCAGACGGGCGATCTTGGCAGTGCGGGGGGTGGAGGTCTTTGGTTCGGGTGCTTTCACGCTTCTCGGTGCGTCGTCGGGAGCTGTGCAATGTTGCGGGGGCGGCGGCAGGGTGGTGTGGGGTGGGTTTTCGGAGTGGTCGTGGTGTGGAGGCGCCCGCCGGTCTCAGACTGTCTGGGGCGGGACCGGTGTGTGGTTGGCATCTCGTTTGCCTCTCCTAGACAGTCTGAGACTGGCGGGTGCCTCCACACTACCACTCTCTGAAAACTTACCCTACTTCTCCTGTTGTTACCTTTGCAACATTGCACAGCTCCCCGATGACGCACTGAGAAGTGTGAAAGTACTTGAGCTAAAGATTTCCACCTCCCCGTGACTTGTCTTGCACCACTTCGATAGCGGCAGTAGCACAGTTATCAAGATGTTGGACATGTGTCTAGTAGTATATTTCCACTGGTGCATGTGTCTAGTAGTATATTTCCACTGGTGCATGTGTCTAGTAGTATATTTCCACTGGTGCATGTGTTAAAGTAGTATATTTCCACTGGTGCATGTGTCTAGTAGTATATTTCCACTGGTGCATGTGTCTAGTAGTATATTTCCACTGGTGCATGTGTCTAGTAGTATATTTCCACTGGTGCATGTGTCTAGTAGTATATTTCCACTGGTGCATGTGTTAAAGTAGTATATTTCCACTGGTGCATGTGTCTAGTAGTATATTTCTACTGGTGCATATATCTTGATTTATATACACCGAGAAGTGTTTTATCTCTCAGTGAATATACGATGAGTGATGTATATACCTGAGTACATACACCTTGAGGTGTATATCTCAAAGCGTATATTCTTTGGGTCTTTATTTAGTCCCTATTTTAGGCATTGAAATATTCTTTCTGGCCTTTATGCTTCCGATAATTTTAAAATCTATCAAATTAAGCTAAGAAATGTGATGCAGAATGAAAGAAATCATGTAAATAGACTTTGTATTATATCTGTAAACGAACGGGAGTTGCTTATCTTCTAGCCATCTGTTATGTATATAAAGTCTGAACCCTTCTAGGAGGATCCTTTATATTGGTGAGGGACCTTCGATCCATAGATTTGCGCTACCATTTCCTTCCTCCCATTCCCCAGGCGTTGTATGTCCCCTCCCCTGCGGGCTTAGGGCTTCCCCCATTGATATAAAAAACGTTAATGTAAGTAGTTATAGAGGGGTGTAGAGTGAGAGGGTTCGCTAACGCTGGCGTTAATAGTCACTTCCCACTCAACTCTGGCAGTCAGTCTTACTGTTGGTGAGTAACCACTAGCGCTATTACACTCATTTGCACATTATTCTTTTATTTTTCATCATTTTTTATGAAGGAAAGACTAGGGGGGATTTTTTTAAGTGAAAAAGTTTGGGAGAGGGAAATGCGAAAGTTTTCCTATATGTTATGTGGCAGTGGTGTACTGTTGTATTTCAAGGAACTACTTGTAGTCCTCTTAAAGGGAAGAGGAGGAGGAGGTGCCTTGATGCCGGTGAGGGTGCCGGGGTTGATGAGTTTTCCTTGAAGGAAACACTTTCTTGATGTTAGGTTGTACAAGAATGGTGTACAATACCGACAAGATAAAATTAAGACACATGTGCAAACATCTGGGTATCTTTATTGTAGACGTTTCGCCCTCCAGTGGCTTTATCAATACAGATTCTAGGACATAATTTGAAGACAGTAGAACTATATACAGAAGATGAGGTAATTAGTCCCTCAGTCTTGGAGTTGGTGTGAAGAGCACCGTAGTTGTGGAGGTTCTCCGCCAGTCACACCCGAGAGCAACTAACAAGCTGCTGGATCATCGGAGTAATGCCACGACGAGGTTGAAGTCTTGTAGGAAAGCAGACTGGGGGAGCAGGAAGGATTGGGGATTAAGGGCAGTGAAGGAGAAAGAATGATGGGAAGACGATTAAAGGAGGAAGAACGATTAAGGAAGAAAGGATAAATAAGGAAGAATGGACTATTTAGAACGGGAGGACGATTAAGAAAATGAGGAAGATTAAAGGAGGGAGGATGGTAATGGATGGAGAGAGAGAGAGGCGGGGAAGGTATAAGGGTCACAGGGCTTCCACAAGTACTCAGCAATCGAGAGCGAAATAGCATGCAATCTAAATCAGCTCGTTGTTGTGTGAGTGTAATTGCCTATTACCTCTTACATCTCGATCAGCAAACGTGAAATAGCCTTATCATTTCCATTTTTGAACCCCTATACGGAGTTCACTATGTCATTACCCCGTTCATTGCAGTTTCCTGGTACCCTACCCTTGTCCACTGTGTGTGTGTGTGAGTGTGTATACTCACCTATTTGTGGTTGCAGGGGTCGATGCATAGCTTCTGGCCCCGCCTTTTCGCTGGTCGCTACTAGGTCCCCTCTTTCCCTGCTCGAAGAGCTTTATCATACATCTTCTTAAAGCTATGTATGGATCCTGCCTCCGCTACATCATTCTACAGATTGTTCCACTTCCTGACAACTCTGACTCTGTGTGTGTGTGTGTGTGTGTGTGTGTGTGTGTGTGTGTGTGTGTGGTTGTGTATTTTTGTGTATCCCAGGAGAGAGAGAATGAGGGGGATAGAAATAATAATGATTCAGGAACGAAGAGAAGCGTGGGACCACTTGTGAATATAATAATGTTATACAATACTGACAAGTTGATAGGTAACCTTTGAGCATGTTTCCTTACACCTGCTGCCCCTGTTCACCTAGCAGTAAGTAGGTACCTGGGTGTTAGCCGTCTGGTGTGGTCGCATCCTGGGGGGTAGTAGTATACCTTAGATAGGGCTGGGGATATGAAATGAGGTGAGGTAGGATAACAGCTGGTAGCCTGTAAAATTGATTTGTTTAAACAAAAAGGAAAGTAAGACACGTGTTCAAAAGTTAGGTATCTATATTTCGAAACGTTTCGCCTACACAGTAGGCTTCTTCAGTCGAATATAGAAGAGGCAGCAGAAGCAGTAGAGATGCAAAGACGATGTAGTCAGTCCATCACCTCTTGTTCAAGTCCGGTGCAGTCTTGACAGTATTGCACTGTGACCCCTCATGAGTTGCAGCGTCTGCAGCTTGGGGCAGTAATGTTGCATCTGCTACGTGCATGCAAGTGCTGGGCAAAGGACATCCGTTTACATTTTTTAACACGCTTGTCGACTCCCAACGAGGTTGGGTGACCCGAAAATGAAACACTTTCACCATCATTCACACTACCACTGTCTTGCCAAAGGCGCGTAGGTACCTCAGTATGTTAATTAAAGAAAATTTCATTCCTTCTATGCTACTTTCTTATCTTCTGTTCCCTCTTCTATACTGCATACTTTTCATCCTGCCCCTAACCCTTTCTTCGCTCATTCTTCTTTTCCTCTCCCTTCTTTTCCCTTCCTTCTACCCCTCCCCCTTCCATATTTTTGTTCCTTGCTCCCCTCCTCAGCATCAATATTTCACTTCTCTTCTACCTCCTCCTCTTCACTTCCCCTTCCCCTCTTAATATTTCCTCTCTCATACCTCCATATTCCCCTTTCCCATCTATCCTTCACCTCTACACTTTCTCCTTTCCCCCTCTCTCCACATTTCCCCTTCCGTATTTTACCCCTCCCTCGTGCTCCGTTTCCCTACAATCCCTCACCCCCCTCCCCAAAACCAGAGTTCTCAACGACGACTTAAGCTCTTGTGATTTTTTTATGCTTTGATATTTGCGTTTATTTCCGGCCTATTTCACTAAAGTGATGGTTTTATATCCTCCTGCAGGCGTCTAGAAGCATTACTGGAATTGGTACCTCCTTGCCTCTTGCCTCTTGTGTTGTGAGAATGTGAGAGGCAGGGAGAAATGGGAAGGAAAGACATATGGGAGAGAGAAATAGGGAGAAATGAGGGAGAATGGGAGACAGATGACTAGAGAGGAAAGGGAGTTAAAGTGAGGGAGGTAGGGAATGAAAGACAGGGAGAGGGGAGGGGAAAGATGGGGAAACTGGAGGGAATAATAGTCACGTAGAGAAAGGAAAAAGGCAATGGAATAGAAAGATGAAGTGGCAAAATTTCAAGGAATGGAGAATAATGATGGAAGGAAAGAGGGAGAGAGAGCTGAAGGGCAGGAGGCAGGGTGAGGAAGGATGGAAGGGTAAGTAAGTGAGGGAAAAGAAAAAATGGAGAAGAAGGGATAGAGAGAACAATAAAAAAATAAGTGGGATAGTTGAGAGAAACGTCAATATGTGAGTGTAAACCTGGTGAAGCCTCTCTTCGTGTCACCCTGATGATAATAGACGGTACGAAACGATAGACTGACAGACACACTTAAAATAGACCGGTAAACGCAATATAAGCGCCTGGTTTCAGACCAGGACTCCTAAATTATATGGAGAGATTCCGGGAATAGGAACTGTTTAAACACAAAAGAAGGCAAAAATATATTGAATGTCAGCAGAGATTTGCATGATTTGCCCACCAATTTACGTGTTCATGAGACCCAAAATATAAAAAAGACCAGAAATACTGCCAGAGGTCAAAATATTTAAGAGGTTTCTGTTTCATTCCCATACGAAAACTTTTCCGGAACCTTGACATAACGGAGAGCTGCTATGAAGGGTCATTCTTTCTCGCCCAATAGATTACGACGTCAGCAGTAAGAGCCCTTAACCCATGTTTGATCGCGAGTGCGTGGGCTGTGGGTAGGGAGTAGAGAGATCAACTGATCGACGTTATGTTTTGTCTGATAGACAATTTGTTCCTGTTTTGCACCTGTTCCCCAGCCATGTCCAAGTCCCTCGTCCAGTAGAAATGGTGTTCTCTCTAGGGTGGAGTATTGCTATGTATCAACGGCCCCTTTCAAGGCAGGCGAAATTGCTGAGCTTAAAAGTGTACAGAGAACCTTTACAGCTCGTATAAACACAGCCAAGCACCTAAATTACTGGGAGCGTTTGAAGTCCCTAGAACTGTACTCCTTGGAACGTAGGCGAGAAAGATAAATCAAATTACGTATGGAAGATACTCAAGGATTAGTACCAAACTTGCACATCGAAATTACTACTTATGAATACAAGAGGCTTGGCAGACGGTGGCAGGAAGGCGTCTGTGAAGAAACATAGACAGTTTTGGCAGAGGACTAGTTAATAGAATGACTGTGATCTCTAACATGACAGAAAAATGCATTATTGGTGTCGAGTAGTTAAAACGTGCGATTTTGACTTAAATAGCAACGCTCTTCTTGCCGAATAAAGCAAGCGAAAATTTGTGAATGCAATAATTTCGCAAAAATCATTCTGAACCTAACGAAAAAAATATATTTCTGTTGTGTTCTTTAAATCTGTCAGAAAGAGGGCGGCCAGTTTCTCCAGACCACTGGAGAGGACAAGAGGAACAGAAAATGAAGTAGGTTCTTGAAGCACCAGTAGCAGGAGGAGAGGTAAGAATTAGATTACTACCACCACTGTTGCATTACTTATACTAGTACTACTACTACCACTAGTACTACCACTAGTACTACTACTACCACTAGTACTACTACTACCACTAGTACTACTACCTCCTCTAGTTCTACTACTACCGGCCCTGCACCCTTCCCTCTCCCTCTCTCTCTCTCTCTCTCTCTCTCTCTATATATATATATATATATATATATATATATATATATATATATATATATACACTGGCTCCCTTAACTTCAGGTTTCTGTGTGACTAGTTAATGTTCCACGTCGGACCGACTTATGTGCTGGTTATTTGTGTATTGCTCCAATCATGATAGTGTGCCTTTAGATTCTTTATCAACTCAATCTCAATAAGTGTTAAGGAACCGCGACTCTTCAACGCCCTCCTTTCATGCATAAGAGTAATCAACAACAAATCTCTAATTCTCTTCAAGAGAGAGAATTCTGCAGATTCCTCAAAACAGTTCCTGATCAACCTGGTTGTGGTGCATACACTGGACTGTGGGCGGCGGGCACGACCAGTTTGATCGATCAGGCCAGCAACCAGGAGGCCTGGTCAGGGACCGGGCCGCGGGGGCGGTGACCTCCGGAAGAGACTCCGGGAAAACAAAAACTGTGTTCGTATACGTTGATTCTGTGGCTCTCAGGATATATGAATTTAAATGAATTTAGGCTATGTTATTTGAGATTAAAAAACTAAAGAATATGTGACATAAACACACACACAAACACACACACACATACACACACACACACACACACACACATACGTGTCTAATTGACATGTGCCTAGGACAAAATGGTAACTAACACACACACACACACACACACACACACATGATAACGACATACAAAATACTGCGGGGAATCGACAAGGTAGATAGTGACAGGATGTTCCAGAGAGGGAACACAGAAACAAGGGGGCACAACTGGAAGCTGAAGACTCAGATGAGTCAAAGGGATGTTAGGAAGCATTTCTTCAGCCATAGAGTAGTCAGGAAGTGGAATAGTCTAGCGAACGATATAGTGGAGGCTGGAACCATACATAGTTTTAAGATAAGGTATGATAAAGCTCATGGAGCAGGGAGAGCAGAGACCCAGTAGCGGACAACGAAGAGGCGGGGCCAGGAGCTGAGTCTCGACCCCTGCAACCACAATTAGGTGAGTACACATACACACACATACTCAAATGGAATAAAAGATAAAATTTGTGTAAATGTAATTTAATTCTCTTAACGAGGACATTTAAAAAGCTAATGTTTCGTATTGCTAATGTTCAGTGTGATATATGGTGTGTGTGTGTACTCACCTATTTGTACTCACCTATTTGTGTCTTTCCAGAAGCTCGCTGACATCACAGTTCAGATGATTCTCCGACCCACAACATCTCCCACCCCTCTTTCAGAGTGTAGGCACTGTACTTCCCACCTCCACCCCTCCTTCAGAGTGCAGGCACTGTACTTCTAAAGTCCCAGATTTCAGCCCGGTTTCCCTGAACCCCTTGATAAATTTTCCCTTGCTCTCACTCCAACAGCTCGTCAAATCATAAAAACTACTTGCCTCCACTCAATCCTATCTAACACATTCACACAAACCTGTTGGAAGTCCAAGCCCCTTGCATTCAAAACTTCCTTTGCCCTCTCCCTCTAACCTTTCCTAGGATTACCCCTACCCCTCCTCCTCTCAATTCCAGGGTGGAGGGATCAAACAACGCTACTAGAAGAGATATAAGACTCTACTGTGTCTCTACTACTGCTGCTACTACTACTGCTGCTACTACTACTGCTGCTACTACAACTGCTACTACTACTACTACTACCACCACTACTACTACTATTACTTTTATAAATAAATATTAGAAACAGTGCTAGCCCATCATTTATCTACTGGATTCCCCTTACCTTTACACATCTCTTTCCTCTCACACATTCCCTTCCCCTCACACATCCCCATTCCCCCCTCACACATACTTTTTTCCTTACATGTCCCTTTCCCCCTCACACATTCCCTTCTCACACATCCCCATTCCCCTCTCACACATCCTTTTCCCTTTCACATCCCTTTCCTCTCACATATCCCCTTCCCTCACTCATCCCCCATCCCTCACACACATCTTCATCAGTCACAAATTCTCTTCCTCTCACCCTTCCCCTCCCTACATATATCATCTTCCTCCCTACTCACACTCTCTTCCATTCACTCTTCCTTAACACTTGCACTCTTTCACTCTTCCCTTCATCCCTATTCCTTTTTACTCGTACCCTCTTTCGTTTACCCCCTTTCGTTCCTTCTTCTTCCCCCACCTCTCTCTCTCTTTCTCTCTCTCTCTTCCACACTTCCCTTCTTCATTTCTTTTCTCAACTCTCTACGATTCTCTCTCCCTACCTCATTTTCCACCCTTCCCTCATTTCCCTTTTCTCTCTCTGCTTCTTCCTTCCCCCTCTCTCTCTCTCTCTCTCTCTCTCTCTCTCTCCCTCCTTCACTCATTTCTCCCTCACAATTAAGGAGTTATGAACTATTTAAATGTCTTCGCCTCACGCCACCAGGGGGCATAAATTCAAGGATTATTGACGAGTTTGTACACGATCGAGACCATGTTTATAAACTGTGAATGTGCGTGCGTGTGTGTGTGTGTGTGTGTGTGTGTGTGTGTGTGTGTGTGTGTTAGTGGTAGTCGGAGTAGTGGTAGTAGTGACAGTGGGAGTGATAGTAGAGGCTGTGAAAGTGGTGGTGATGGTGGTAGCGGGAGTAGCAGCAGTAGTAGTAATAGTAGTTCTATCAATAACAGCAGAAGTACTGGTAAAGGTATTTGTTGACAATTTATTAACCCATCGTAGTTGTATAAGGACCACGACATACACAGTATTAATGAAAGTCCGACAAGAGTCGCAGTAACCGTAGTTACGCAGCACTGAGAGCAATGCTCACTCTCCCTGACCAAGATTACTCGTCTCTCTTCGGAAAATCAGTCATGTTAAAAGTAGTAATTCCGACGCCAGAAATAGTTATAACAGCCATACATCGGTAGACAATAGCCGACAGAGAGACTCTAGGCAAATGATATTGAGCCTAAATCATGTAGATCCTGTATCTATGCCGCCATTGTGTATATTATAGGCAACTACAACAACAGCGGCACGCTTGGCGCCATTAGTAATAACAGCAACAGTAGCAACTACCGTTCAGTCGATGCTAATAACGGTAATAGATCCTCGTCTATCTGAGTCCTGCATGTGACGAAACCTGACATTACCCGGTGTTGATGTATGTGTTACGAAGGAGAGGAAGGGGTGTGTGTGTGTGGGGGATTGCAAGGGGGAGGGTAGGGGAGAAGGGGGCGAGGGGTGAAAAGCGTGTCCCACCCCGATAATGCCCTTGCCGTCGGCCCCATGACGCTTATATGAGGCTAAATTGAATTTCCTGCCGTATTATTATATACGGCTTTCGTGTTATGATACGACGCTCTCGCTGTCTAATTTAATCCACTTTGGCTCTTCGTATCGGAGACGAAGGAAAAAAAAAAAGGTATTAAACCAGTAATTTTTTTCCCCCCTCCTACTTTTTTTTTCTTTATTCTTCGGCTTGATTGCAACTACTCGGGATTTTCTTCTCTGTTAAATTATAGGTAGAGAATGCTGCGTGAGTGATATGCATAGAAACTGTAAATCTTATATGTTATGGCTCACTACCACGCTCTTGATAAGTGGAATTATATAATTGCTCTCTTTCGCTCTCTCTCTCTCTCTCTCTCTCTCTCTCTCTCAAGAGTTAGGCTAAGAGCCCTTCCGATTATTTTACAAGCTATGAGCTCATTTCCTAACTCAGCTCTTTTCGTGAGCTATTATCCTAACTCGGCTATTTTCCTAACTCAGTTCGTTGAAAAAAAAAAAAACTTTCTCTCGGGCATATCTTTATTATAGAATGAGTTGCAGTTTTGTATTTTGTTCCATATTAAAAAAAATACGTATCGGGAACATGACGAAGTCAGAGTCAGCTGTGAGCCAGAAATTTCAGGTGGTCAAATTGATTAATTCTCTAAATTTTCATATGTTGTGAATTTTTTTTTTCTTAGCTCGAGTCTTTTGAGGAATGAATGTTCGTTAAGGAAGTGACGTCCTTGAGGTGTACATCCTGGAGACTTGGAGTTTACCTGGGGGTGGTTAAGAGTGTCTACGCCCCCCGTGGCCCGGTCCCAGACCAGGTCCCCCAGTGGCTGGCCCGATCAATCAGGCTATTGGTGCTAGGAATTTTTTAATGGATGCCCACTGTTATAATAATAATTATAATCTTTATTTCTACAAGTATATGTACAAGGTATACAAGCCTAGCTGACATCAGTGACATACTGATACTGTTTGGAAGAATAGCTGTTTCCTAATCTAGGAGTCCGTGATTTTTGAGTCTTGATGTTATTGGCCTTGTTCATGACAGAGCATCGGCAAACATATCACTGGGTTTGAAGACTATCGAAATGACAGAATGTAAAAGAGAGGCGACTTCCCGTGGTAATACACAATACTCCTCTGTCGTAAGCGGACAGTCTGCTCTGAGGAAGTTCCCTGTCTACTACGGCTATCAAGATCTAAGTAAATCAAGATTAGCTAAGTGACTAAGTAATAGACGACAGCCTACATACACACACACACACACACACTGCTCGTGGAGCAGGGAGAGAGAGAGAGAGGACCTAGTAGCAATCAGTGAAGAGGCGGGGCCAGGAGCTATGACTCGACCCCTGCAACCACAAATAGGTGAGTACAAATAGGTGAGTACACATATATATATATATATATATATATATATATATATATAATATATATATATATATATATATATATATATATATATATATATATATATATATATATCATGACAAGGTGAGAGGCCGACAACACTCGTATTGAATAGTCAATCCACTAGCTGGTCGCTCCACGTATTGTCATTATATTCACGAGGAAGCGTTAAGTCCCTACGACCTATGAGCCTGGTCAGTATTACATTATAATAATAATAATAATTGTGATTATTATGATGTGATACTGACATAATTATAATGTGATAATTATGTGATACAATAATAATAATAATAATATTTATTTCTTCCAGTACATGATACAACTTATACAGACCATAGCTGACATCTTAGGTTAATTTTGTCATCCAGGATGCGACCCATAACAGTCGGCTAAAAGCCCAGGTACCTACTTACTGCTATGTGAACATGGACAGCAGGTGTGTTAAGGAAACACGCCCCAAGGTTTCCACCCGTACCGGGGATCGAGCCACGGACCTCAGTGTGCGAGCTAAGTGTGCTACCAACTGAGCTATAATCCTCTAGAAGCCGAATCAGTCATATCATTATCCTTTATGAGGCAAAGAGGTAGCCATAAAAATTCAGGAAACTTAATATCTGTATGATGGTCACTAGCGGTGCGCGAATGGGCTGTCTAAAGCCGAGTGAGTGTCAGGTTCTACTCTGACCCCTCGTAGAGAGCGTCGTGCAGCCCCTGGGAGATGAGGTGGGGAGGTGAATCAGGTTTGGTCTAAGTGGTAGGGTACCTCAAACTCCTTGAATCAAGAGCCCTAGACTAACATGATCTCTTCAGGCGACACATGTGGAAATCATCCTCGTAAGGGTAAACAATATTTTGTGTAAAAAGCCAGGGCCAAAAATATAAGAACTAGTGGCAGTGAACTTTCCACAAACTTTGTCACTGAGCTGTTTAAAAAGCAAATCGTTATTATTTCCTTCCTTGAGGAGTGTAGTACCTTGATATTTTCACTATCTTGCCATAAGTACTAATATTATTTGATTTATTTTAATGGTAAGTTTTAAAATACCAGAAACTCAGACTAGGATGTTGGAGATTCATTGAGCAATTGTCGGGAAATTTCCTGTGTTGAAACACTGAGCTGAGTTCTTGGATCAGTTTTACTTGCCAGACTTCCCTCTACGAAAATAATAACCCTTGTGGTTTAGCGCTTCTTTTGATTATAATAATAATAATAATACGAAAATAATGAAAGGAGGCACAATACCGTGACTGGAACAATACAAAAATAACCCGCACACAGGTGACTGGTTTAAGACGACGTTTCGGTCTAAGTCGACCCCGAAACGTCGCCATAAGTTTCAACCCTTCCCTTCATTTCCTCCTTCCTTCCACTCTCTCTCCATCCCTCCCTCTTCCTTCATCCACTTTTCCCCATTCTTCTCAGCTTCATCACCTACAATGCACTTTAGTTGGGAAAAAAAAAATCCGGAATCAGATACTCTGACACTGGGAGATTTCAAGCAGTGAGGGATGAACGACCCCTGACGTAACTCATAGCGGGAGGCTGAATACATTGCTACGTGTAACTACAATCTTATCAACCTTTTAGCTCCCAAAAATGTTCAAACCTGCAACAGGCAGGGAAAGCAATGAAAGATATAATATATATATATATATATATATACATGTTGCAGAAATAATCGAGAGAAGAAACAGTAAATTCTGGACCCCTGTATATCCTTTTCATACTTCTTGCACCCCTCTGAACCCCTCTTATCCACTCTTAAATGGCTGTTTACATTTTGAACCCCTCTTATCCACTCTTAAATGGCTGTTTACATTTTGAACCCCTCTTATCCACTTTTAAATGGCTGTTTACATTTTGAACCCCTCTTATCCACTTTTAAATGGCTGTTTACATTTTGAACCCCTCTTATCCACTTTTAAATGGCTGTTTACATTTTGAACCCCTCTTATCCACTCTTAAATGGCTGTTTACATTTTGAACCCCTCTTATCCACTCTTAAATGGCTGTTTACATTTTGAACCCTCTTTAACAAACTTACAGCCTCTTGAACCTTTTTTATATTTCCTTAAATCTTTTTTAAACACTCTTAAACTCTTCTTCATTTTCTCAAATCCATTTTAAACCTTCGTAAACCCTTCTTTCACCTTCTTACACCTTTGTAAGCTCCCCCACCCCCCTTCCTGACATTCTCTTTAATTCCTCTTTAAACCCTCGTATACATTCTTACACCACTCATATGCGCCTCTGCCTCTCTCTATCTCTCTCTCTCTCTCTCTCTCTCTCTCTCTCTCTCTCTCTCTCTCTCTCTCTCTGCTCGCTCGCTCTCTCCAACTTTTCTAGCACCCCACTACTTAAGAATGGCAAAAAATTCCCCAAAAATAGAAAAGATGAATGTTTCATTTATCGAGGGAGCGACGTTCTGCCTCTGCCTGGGTAGTATACTCGTCTCAGCGGTCGGAGGAATGATCCTCCAACATTCATGGTGCTGAACGATCATGCGGATTTAGCGCTTCGTGTAAATATAGGAAAAAATCTGACGTGGGATTTATGCACATTGTTGCTGTTATTATTATTATTAGTAGTAGTAGTAGCAGCAGTAGTGGCAGTAGTACCAGTAATAGCGGTAGTAGCAGTAGCAGCAGTAGTAGCAGTAGTACCAGTAATAGCGGTAGCAGCAGTAGTAATAGCAGTAGCAGCAGTAGTAATTTTATATGAAACGCTTCACCTGTGTAAGTTATTCAGCACAGCGAGTGAAGGTTCGATCCTTGATCCGCTAATCGAATGACAGACCCGCTAGTCTGGCGGCCAAACATCCTCTGGGGGGTCATTGACAGCTGTCAGTACCCCCGTGATATGACACCTAAAAGTCGGAAATGAGTAAAAGGTCCGAATTTGTCATTTGCAGCGAAGGATTTGTCTGAGGGAATGACCCTCCAGGGAGGGCGTTGTCTCCGCTCTACTGGTGATTGTAAGTCCCCCTCAAGGGGACTTCTTCAGGCCACCAGTCCTCATTATTGGACAAGGGAGATCAGCTAGCCTGCCGGACTCTGACCACAGAGTCCGACAGGCTAGCACGTGTCAGCGGGTGCTGACACGTGCCTTTCTTGCCGTGTCCTCCCAGGGCTCCTAGCTCTGGCCCTAGGAGACGGGTCGAGAGATATAAACAAAGGGGAAAAAAAGAGAATTGTGTAGTCTGAGAGCACCTTCGGATTTGTCTGAGTGTGTGTGTGTGTGTGTGTGTGTGTGTGTGTGTGTGTGTGTGTGTGTGTGTGTGTATGTGTGTGTGTGTGCTGATTTCCTGAAAGCATGTACTGATTTGGGTAAAAAGTATCTTTGGTGTTGTCTGACAGTGTCTTCGTATTTATCTGAGAACGTGTTCGTATTTATCTGAGAACGTGTTCGTATTTATCTGAGAACGTGTTCGGATTTATCTGAGAGCGTGTTCGGATTTATGTCATCATTCTCGTTCTCCTGAGGGTCGTTCTCTCCCCGAGTGACCACACCCGTCGTCCCTCATTCATCACCCGCTTGAAGGACGACTCATCTGGGGGTCGTTCGAATGGGATTGATAGTGACCACACCAGGTAGACCTACCAAAACTGACCGCTATATAGAGGTCTAGCAGTGCTGTCCGTTATGCAAAGGTCTGCCCGTGCTGTCCGTTATGCAGAAGCCCGGTAAAGTAATCCATTGCCGGGACTTTTTCTATATTTGTTCGCTATACAGCCTGGTCACAGACCGGGCCGCGGAGGTGTTGACCCCCGGAACGCTCTCCAGGTAAACAGAGGTCGTACAAATCAGTTCATTAGGAAGGTCTGCCAAAACTCCGTTACAGAAAGGTCTGCCATACCTTCCCATTATACAGAACTCTGCCATAGCTATCCGTAATCCGTAATACAGATATTTGCCATGGGTTCTGTTATACAAAAGTCTCCCTTAGCAGGCCATTACACAGAGGCCTGTTATAGTGGTTTGTTTTATACAGGTCTCTTATAGCTCTCCAATATATAGATGTCTGTTACAGCTGTTATAAAGAGGCCTGAAATAGCTGTTTATTACACGGGTCTCTCTCTAAGCTCTCTTACAGAGCTCCTCTACATAACGCGAATTTTTGCTACAGCGATTGAAAGAGAATTTCAAAATTGACCAACACTTAAAAAAAGGCTTTTGTAGTATGTACCATTCAATTGTGGAAGCATTTTCAATTTCGCTTTATATACAATAGCCTTACAAGAGAGACTGCTGTATTATTATCGAAGCATATTGCTTGATAGTGATCCAGAGTGGCCAACGAGGAGCTGGTGCTAGTCTAATGCACCCCTCTGTGTGGCTTATGCAAATTTGATTGCCCAAGAAGAGGTAATGTGGCGTGTGATTCAGGGTAATGCTTTCCATTTATATCTTCTCCTATTCCTCTCGCTTGTCAAATAGTATGTATATGTACGGAAGCTTGCTAAATGCATGGCTTTTTTTTTTTTCGAGAATGTGAGATGACAGTCGGGTCTTATATATTACTGTTTACGTTTGGTATATACTTTTTTTTTTAATAGTTCCTTTCTTTGTAGTGCAGAAATAGGAACTATTGAGAAAGGGGGTACTAATAAATGCGTGGAGAAATACCGGGATGCAGGGGGCGATGATCCCCGGAATAATTAAAAGATATTTTAGATAAAATTTCAGACTCTGGACTGAGACCCTTTCCAGCTTGCCGTCGTTTTAGAGAGGGCGTCTTGATGTTGTTGACGGATCTTGATCAGAGGAACTGGAGCTATCCTTCCTTCTAATCAAATTTGATTATTTCCCATTCCTCAGAAGCCAAAAAAAAAAAAAAAGGTACGAGGTTTGTGCTTCCAGTAATAATACTAATAATTATAATACACCATCACCATAAACACTGTTTATTCCATAACCGCCCACCACCACCACTGTTTATATTATCAACACCACCACAAATTATACAACCACCAATACCAGAAATCATTGTTTACGTTCACCACTCATTTTCACTGTTAGCATCCTCACTTTTTGCACTCTATGTCACCACCACCACCACCACCAGTGGTGCACACTCAGCACCACCCCCATTGGTCACGACAGCACCTCATCACCAGCACCGTCGTCCCCAGCGTGGGAAGATCAAACGACCAACGCCCAATATATCGTCGTGGCTGTCGCCGACCGCTTTGAGCTCCCCAGTGAAAGGGGACACGGGATGGCGCTTCTCTGCTCACCGCAGCTCTCCACCATACTACGAAGGCTCGTCTCAAAGCCAAACAGTCCATCCTCATACTCTCAGGAGGATCTTAAGCTTCCAGCAGCATCAGTCTCCCTCCTCGCCGTTTGATCTGCCGTCAAAGCAACATCCCTTGCTAATTATCATTATATTCTGCTCACTGAGAGCGACTCATTACCTGCTTCCTCGTTCAGTCGCCTCTGGAATCATTTTCACAGAGTTTATTTCCAGCCGCAAAGGTGGTCGGTTGGAGTGGAGGCCACGCAGAGAGCCTTCTGCTATTTTATCACTGTCTCAAGTATACAAGAAGGCTTAGGGGTAGGTAGACCTCAGTAGATATGGATTCGAGTGTCTTTTGCTATCTGCCTTTTCCCATATGCTCCCAATCTCCTGTCTTATGCAATCATTTTACGAATCGTATTCATTTTTATTTTTTTGTCTTCCACTGTACATCACTGTACATCACAGTCACCATAAAAGCCGTGAATACCAAAGGAAGACCTCTTGTAAACATTCCCTCACACTATTACTATTAGAGCCATGAATAACAATTAGCATCACTATTCTGTATAAACACCGTAAATATCAATTAATGTCACTGTGTAAGCACCAACTTGTGCCACCGTCAGAGCCGTGGATATCAAGGGGTGACACCGACATCATCGCGCAAAAACCAATATTGAAATTGGCTCGAGAAGAGCCATTCAAAAGCCAAAGTCTACTTAACATTAGCACATGAAAAGAAGTTAATTGACGAGAACCTGAGTGTAAAATGTCAGTATTCTGATGAACTGCATATTGCCTCGGGTCAAAGGAAATCGCAAAGCAATTACATTACTGAATACTCAATTCCCTTAGAGCTTTGCTGCAGTTGCTGCGATTTTTCTTCCCCGATAAATGAAATTACCGAGCCTTTCAGTACTTCATTTAAATTCATAAACTTCAGCGTATGGAGTTCAGTTCAAGCCTGACTTTTTCGTGGCGACGCGCTCACAGCAGGCAATGTAATTATTTACTGACCGGAGGAAAGATACTTGTATATACGTGATTCAGTCTGACCTCATTTATGTACTCGTACATTAAAGCTGGCCTTTAATGTCTCATATATGTGAAGGACTGACATCTGACCCCTCTCATGTATCAGGAAAATGATCTGTTGCAAGAACATAGTCTTTTACAAACACCAGGTCTGTCCCAAGAGCCTGAGCTATTTGTTAATATCAAGACTTCTTAAGACGCTGATCTACCACAAGAAAATGTTATTTCTCCCCCCAAAAAATTCTTCAAGCCCAAGGTTGTGTATCTGGGATACGCAACCTTGGTCTCAAAACCTTGATGTACCTCGGGACTATGAGCTGTACTAGGAACCTGGTCCGTTTCAAAGGCATCATCTGTTGCAAGAACTTGTTCTTGTCTAAGAACCTGGTCTGTTCCTCAAAATTGGTCTGTCTGAAGCAGTCTGTTATAGAAAAAAATACTTAACTTTCTCCATGAAGAATGCGTAACTGTCACCCTGTTGGGAATAAAAGAGTAACTCTCATCCCATGACCTTGACGGCCTTTTCATTAAGCTCTGGTTGGCAAGAGGCTTACCCAAATCGGTTGTCATAACTAATTAAGCCTTTGATCTTTTAAAACTTTTTTTTTTTTTTTAACTTCAAAGGACCTCAGCGGGACTTGAGAATAGAAAGGTCGTGGAGATTACCAGGTCTTGGCATCTCTGTTTATGTAGATGCCGAGGGAGACGGAGGCAAAGACATATAAAGAGGCATAATGCCACTTGAAAACTTGAGGTATGAGATGCTCCTAGTCGTTTTGTGCTTTTGTGTTTAGAAAGCCATTACTCTGAGTCCTGGGTTCGTATTGTAAAGAAAAAAGAGAGACAAATGTAAAATAATGAGAATGGTCGAGAGTTTATGATTAAACATGTCACATCAGAGGAACTGCTTAAATAATCAAACTACAAGAAAGACCACGGCGTTAACATCATGTCGAACCTATCACCAAGGATATAAATAAAATCTCCGAATATATTAGTATTCAAAAATATAACTAAAAAGAGTACAGAACAATATATTCAACATGATCGACCAATTTTCGAATAAGCGACACCGGTATGGTACCAACTTCTAATAAAACATAAAAGGAAAACTTAAAAATATATCCAAGATTTTGCCGCAGGGCTGTTACCTATTTAGGAACTAAAATTAATCTGAATTTCCCACCAAAAACGAGTTCAAAAGGCAGTGCCACTCCTCCCGTGAGGGAAGTAACTTCACCCTTAGCTGTTGCAACTACCACACATCACTACCCTCACAAATTATTATAATCTAATTTCAGCAAATATTACAGTTTAGTGAAATGTTGCGAGCCTTAGTTACACCATGTATATATTGTTGACAACTGTTAGTTATATTCTCGATTAATTTATTCTGCTGCAACCCAAGACAGTGCCGGAGACTGAATATATCCATCTGGCCACAGATTACATTGTGTCTGCTTTCGGGTAGTTACTTTCCCAACCCTCCACGTTACACACGTAACCTAGACGAATCCTGGACACTACACCCTCTCTAATACTACCCTTCCACCTTTCTTTCCCAAACACATCATGTTTCATTCCAGTCTTCTCAAAATACCAGACAGACTTCTGATTTCCAACCATAGTAAGCGATAACTGATCAGGAACAACCCCTCTCAGGTTCCAGTATTCCATCGGTGGATATCTGGTCAAGACTTTCAGCAGATTCATTGTTGATATAGTCAGGGTAAACCACTCGGCGCTATGTTTAGCGGTCTAGGTTTAATGGTCTTCACTAGTATCTCCTGCTCTTCCCATGGTGTGGAAACCATTTACATCATACTTATAGTGCCAATGTATATGCGAGATCTTTCCTAGTCTTCTGAACATACCAGTTTGCAAGTTCGCACAATAATAATTTAAACCTTGTACAAATACACTCAAAAAGTGTTGTATTCATAATATATATATATATATATATATATATATATATATATATATATATATATATATATATCCATATATATATTTTAACGAAAATTTGACCTTAATAATTGTTCGGTGTCAGAGGAGTTAAGAACGATATCAGCCACACCGAGTAAACACAGGACCAGGTTTTCCAAACATACTGTTACGAATCTACGTACAAATTATGATTAAGTAAGACTATAAATGACCAACGAAATTAATGACACAGTTGTACAAGCGATGAGAATTCATAATTCTCTAAATTTAGGTTAAAAGTTAACTCTAATCGTACACACATGTATACAGAATTATTCCCAATATTCTGTATGTCCTTCACCCTCGCCCTGACTCACACTGGTCAATATTTTCACATCGGAACCTCCATAAGCTGCCGGTTATTAATTACTTCCAGGGAAAGTGGACAGATTGCTCTTTTTTAAGTTCAGTCTTTAGGTTAACTTTTCAACACGGGGGGGCGCGTGTGCCGGAAAAGAAAGACGAGGTTGGTATGTTTGTTGTGACCAGGAGAACGTGTAAATATTTAAATAATGTCGAAGAAGATAAAAAAAATAGATTAATAGGCGACCATCATCGTTGTTTTTGTTAATATTGTTATTATTGCCATTATTATTATTATTATTATTATTATTATTATTATTATTATTATTATTATTATTATTATTATTATTATTATTATTATTATTATCGTTCAGCACTAGGAAGGGTGAAGGCTCGATCCTTAGTCCGCTGATAGGAAGACAACACTAATTGAAACAAGGTCTACCACTCACAGAAGTTAAGTTGCCACATCTTAATAAACACACAACACATCAAACCACTATATGCTATATCATCACAATGTAAAAAAAAAGAGCACATTGCAAGTTCTTAATTAAGAACAGCGTAGCAATGCAGCTCAAGCTAGACACGTCCTTCTCACACACGATCAAACATTGCGTAATGCATCAATATTCCCGAAACCAAACAGCAAATACGAAGAAATTAGCATTGCTAACACATGAAATAAACTAAAAGTTTACAGGCATGTATACTATATTTAAGAGTACTTTTGGTTTATTTACTGTGGTATACTGCGCCAGGCGCTGGCCGCCACCAAGCGCATGTCCTGACATCCTATATCTTAAGAGATAAGTGACAGTGGGATAAATTAAGGAGGAGAGATGAAGATTACACACAGCGGATGTCATCTAACACTGCTCAAGAAGAATTTGTATTCTCACAAAAGTCGGAAGATTGAGAGTGAATCTTGCGCGGTGGTTCAGAGAACGAATTAAGTACAGAGGTGGCACTCCAGTTGTGGATGTGGCTGGTGATGGAGGAGTATCGCAGGGAATGGAGTAGTATCGCAGGGAATGGTGAAGTATCGCAGGAGATGGTGGAATAGTATCGCAGGGGATGGTGAAGTATCGCAGGTGGAGTATCGCAGGAGACTGGATGTCGGAATATAGCACTGGAAGTCGTAATGTCGCACTGGATGTCGGAAATATCGCACTGGATGTCGGAATAACGCACTGGATGTCTGAATATCGCACTGGATATCGGAATATCGCACTGGATGTCTGAATATCGCACTGGATATCGGAATATCGCACTGGATATCGGAATATCTCACTGGATATCGGAATATCGCTTTGGATGTCGGAATATCGCAATGGATATCGGAAATATCGCAGGGGACGAAGGACTTATTACAAATGCTACGTAGACAAACGATATAAATAATTATTTTTTCTACCTATGAGATTCTGAGAAGTCAAGCCAAAAACAAATGAAAAATGATGAGGTTTCCACCGCACAAGCCTAGTACGTCTGAATCCTGGATCATTCTTTTGCTGAAGAGAATTGCATTTGCAACATTCATGAGTAATTTCCGCGGTAGCAGCTTCATTAAGTATAGATCATCTCAAACAGTCCGAGTCAAGTTCATTGATTCCGCCGCATTATTTCGTATTCCGTTGTTTTATGCAAATTACAAGTCTCTCTCTCTTGATGGTAAATTAATGGCGACCTTCGACAGACGCAGAAAGAGTTACAGAGATTAATGCTTTTACAACTTTGTTTTCAACTTTGTCTCTACTTTCTTATCTTATATGTCAAGAGTTAAGGTGTAATTAACCGCAGGTAAAAGTATATATACCTTGATTTGTTATTTGTGTCCCAACGTGACGGGGCGTGGTGCAAGGAGCTGCTCCTTCGTGGAAGTTGGGAAAAAATTAAGCTTCGTAAGTAGGTGCTACTTACGAAGCACCTACTTACGAAGCACCTACCTACTACACGTAAGTGCTTCACGAAGGAGCACTTACGTGTGTTAGTGTTAGAACAGCTGTTTATCCTACGGTTTGTATGACTGCAAACACTGTAACCAAACATCAACAGGATGAACAGGAAGAGTAACAGAAGGCAGCAGGTCAGGTCGAGACGAACATGACGACGGTTCTGCAATTTTCTCGCATGTTAAGAATTATTACAATATTAATTTGGAAGCTGATTCCAATATAAATAGAAAATAATACTTCATATAGGTGGAAAATCCTCTAGACCACTAAGAAAGGAAACCTGATGCGGTCACTTCTGTTTGGCGACGTCACTTATGCCCCTAAGTTATGTAACCTGCCCTTATATAAGCCTGCATTTCATTTACTCTTTTTTTTTTAAAGTTTGCTTAAGAAAGCCTCAATTTGAGGCTGTAATATGAGGTACCCACTAGATTTTCTTACATTATTAAATGAGAAAGAGAAAATGAATACTTCAGTCTGCATTTCCGGCACTCTTTAGCAAAATGTATGTGATGTAAGAGGTGGCTGTATTATCGTGGCGAGTGATGCTACCTTCGACCTAGGTGGGAAGATCTGAAAAAAAAAAAATTCACCATTATTCACTCCATCATCGTCTTGCAACAGGTGCGCCGACATTACAGTTCAGATGTCCCTCCAATCTGCAATATCCTGACCCCCTTTCAGAGTGCAGGCACTGTACTTCCCACCTCCGGGACTCACGTTCTGCTATCCAGTTTCCCTGAATCTTTTCATAAACGTTATCTTGCTCGCACTCCAACAGCACGTCAAGTCATAAAAACCACTTGCCTCCACTCTTATCTAACATGCTCGCATATGCCCGTTGGATGTCCAAGTTCCTCACATACAAAACCTCATTTACCCCCTTCCTCTAACCTTTCCTAGGACCACCCCTACCTTTTCCCTCCACTATAGATTTATACGCCTTCCAGGTCATCATACGTTGCTCCATTCTCTCTAAATATCAAAAGCCACATCAATAACTCCTCCTCAGATCTCTGGATAATACTTTTAGCAATCCCATACCTATTCTCTAAGCTTCGAATTTTCTGCATAATATTCACATTACACACACATACATTATATATATATATATATATATATATATATATATATATAAATGCAAAACAATAGCAAACAGCGATCACAAGCCATGTGGCGATGGAAACCTTTAGCTTTAGATCTTTCGCACTCTCTTGCGTCGTCAGGAGCTATGTAATGTTGCAAGACAGCAAGAGATAAGAGAGGCTTCTCAGATCTGAAACTTGTACTCAAAATACAACAGACATTACTCCTCTGAACAGAAAGATTGAGACGCTGGAACAGAAAACTAGTTGTTCTAGTATCCTAGTTTCCCCCCCAAACTCCTTTGGGAATATGGATTTTTTTTTTCACCTGAGCCGAGAGAACGAACATATATTGATGAGTTAGGTAGCCGTATTAGAGGCAGGTATCAGCGTGTGTTGATACACGTTTGTACTACCGCATCAACACTTCGACGTCTCTCCAAAGGTGCGCAAGGTGGTTCCGTCTGGACGACTTTGGCTGCCATCTAATGTAAATAGTTGGGGCGGCTTCCTTATATGTTGACCCATGATCTATGACAGTCATCTGTTGACTTTTGACCTTCAGTGATCTGCTGACCCTTGACCTCACGTTAATCATCTTTGACTTACTCCTATGAGCTAAAATGACTGACGAATGCAAAAGTAAACGGTAAATATCGCTTCTTTATTAATATTATTACAATCAAGGTAAGAGCTATACAAGAAGAGTCTTATAGTGCTGCAAGGGAGGGATGTGCGAAAGTATGTGTGAGGGAGGTGTGAGGGAGGTGTGAGGGAGGTGTGAGGGAGGTGTGAGGGAGGTGTGAGGGAGGTGTGAGGGAGGTGTGAGGGAGGTGTGAGGGAGGTGTGAGGGAGGTGTGAGGGAGGTGTGAGGGAGGTGTGAGGGAGGTGTGAGGGAGGTGTGAGGAGCAGGTGTGAGGAGCAGGTGTGAGGAGCAGGTGTGAGGAGCAGGTGTGAGGAGCAGGTGTGAGGAGCAGGTGTGAGGAGCAGGTGTGAGGAACAGGTGTGAGGAGCAGGTGTGAGGAACAGGTGTGAGGAGCAGGTGTGAGGAGCAGGTGTGAGGAGCAGGTGTGAGGAACAGGTATGAGGAGCAGGTGTGAGGGATGAGTAGAGATGTGAGTGTCGCTTCACTTACGAATTAACAGGAATCCGAAATATATTCTCCCCAGAGAGAGAGAGAGAAAGAGAGAGACAGCAACAGAGACAGAGAGAGGGAAGAGGGAGAGAGAGAGAGAGAAATGAGATGGTGGTAGAGGAGAGACAAGAAGCATCACCCAGGGACAAACACTAGACATCCTCTTGCAGGTCTCACAGGCCTGCCAGCGTACCACCAAGCAAGTCCCTCGACCAAGGGTACTCTGGGAGAACAGCAGTCGAGAGCTAGGCCAAGAGGCCACTCTTCTCTAGGTCCTCTTATGTACCTCCTTGTTCCTTCCGGACCCATCATGGCTGGCTCTCTCATCAAGGCCTTTCCACCCTTCCATGTTTGTACGTGTTTACCGCTCCGTCTCTGCCATCCCCCCCCTCCCTACTCCCTCCTACCCCGCTCCCTCCCTCCCTCCCTCCCTCTCTCTCTCTCTCTCTCCTCTCTCTCTCTCTCTCTCTCTCTCTCTCTCTCTCTCTCTCTCTCTCCTTTCCATGTCTCTCTGTCTGTGTCTGTCTGTCTATATCTGTCTCTGTCTCTGTCTCTGTCTCTCTCTCTCTCTCTCGGTTTCTCTGACTTTCTCTGTCTCTCTCTTTCTCTCTCTGTCGCTATTTCTCTGTCTCTGTTGCTATCTGTCTCTCTCTGTCGATATTTCTCTCTCTGTCTCTGTTGCTGTCTCTCTCTCTCTACCTTCATCCTGACGTGTTTGCCAGGATCGTGTTTGCGGGGGCTATTGAGTTCGAGGCACTGAAAAGGCTTGGAAGCGGTGTGTTTGGGGGCAGCGAGCCGCAACGGCCTGGAAAAATGGAGGATTCATTTGAAGGAGTAAAGAGTTGAGGAGGCAGCAGAATACAAGGCCTGATTGTTGTAACCCTTCCTGGTGCCTTCAGGGAGACGGTCGGACCTGAGGTAAACTTTGCACGCACCGCTCTGCCCTAGAGGATGCCAAGGAAGGGAAGAGAGAGAGAGAGAGAGAGAGAGAGAGAGAGAGAGAGAGAGAGAGAGAGATGAGGAAGAGGAGGAGACAGGCAGAGAAGAAAGTGGTTGGGTGAGAAACAGGATAGACAGACAAGGTTTTTATATTGGGAAGGGAGAAGAGCATATAATACACGCAAATATCTACATACAGTATCCACACACACGACACTCACATGATACACACATCACACACACACATCACTCACAAATCACACACAAATCACACACAAATCACACACAAATCACACACACACACATCACACACACACACACATCACACACACACACACACATATCACACACACAAACATCACACACACAATCACACACACAATCACACACACACGCTACACACACACACACACACACACACACACTACACACACACACACACACACACACACACACACACACACACACACACATGATAACGACATATAAAATACTGAGAGGAATTGACAAGTTGGACAGGGACAGAATGTTCCAGAGATGGGACACAGCAACAAGGGGACACAGTTGGAAGTTGAAGACTCAGATGAATCAAGGATGTTAGGAAGTATTTCTTCAGTCACAGAGTGGTGGGGAAGTGGAATAGTTTGGGAAGCGATGTAGTGGAGGCAGGTTCCATACATAGCTTTAAGAAGAGGTATGATAAAGCTCATGGCGCAGGGAGAGTGACCCAGTAGCGGCCAGTGAAGAGGCGGGGCCAGGAGCTAAGACTCGACCCCTGTAACAACAACTAGGTGAGTACACACACACACACACACACACACACACACACACACACACACACTACCACACCACACACCACACACCACACACTACACACACACACACACACACATGTATCTTGCTCTCTTTCTCTCTCCCTCTATCCACCCTCTTCTACATTTCCTCTAAGCTAGCTCTCTCCCCCCCACCCCCATCCCTATCCTTTCTCCGTTTCTCCCTCAACCCCTTCCTTACCCCTCTTACTCCTTTCTCCTGACACCTCAATACAACCACAAGGGACTCAGTGGGAAGATGGGTGGTTCAGAGGGGGTGTCTACAAGGAAGAAGATGGCCGATCAGGGAAGGCACCAGTGGGAGGAGGAAATTTCTAGAAGGGAGAAGGAATGGGAGAGGAAGATATTGGTGATCACCGAGGAGCTCGATGAGAGGGAAAAGGAATGGGAGAGGAAGCTATTGGTGATCAGCGAGGGAATGGAGAAGAGGATAGCTGAGGAGAGTAGAAAATGGGTAATGCAAGCCAAAAAAGCGGAAGCCAGGATCCAGACCCTAGAAGAGAAGCTGCAGGGACTGACACAGAATAGAGACAACAGTACCTGGCAGGAAACAACGCTTGGGGCTTGTGCACCAGGCACAGCCAAAGGGAATGAGGAGAAAGGAGGAGAACTCGGGTACGCACAGGCACTGGCAGGCACACATGGGGCCCGAAGCAAGACGAGCAGGATAACAACACACGAGAGGGATATAGAAGAAGCAGCCAGGGTCACGAAGAGCACCACAGGAACAACGAATGGGAGCACAGAAACAACATATGAGAGGGTAGACAAAACAGCAGACACGCTAAACATGGAGACCCCAACAACACACTGCAGCGGACAGGG
This sequence comes from Cherax destructor, assembly GCA_009830355.1. Taxonomy (NCBI): domain Eukaryota; kingdom Metazoa; phylum Arthropoda; class Malacostraca; order Decapoda; family Parastacidae; genus Cherax; species Cherax destructor. The sequence continues at coordinate 240 of WNWK01001931.1, read as the reverse complement.
ACGTAAGAGCAGACCGGACACACAAAGAACACGGGAATACATTCATGACAGCACCGGGAGAGGATAATGCACCTTTGACAAGGCAATGGGAGACACAGTGGGAGGAGGAAAGGAAGAAGTCGATTTTCATCTATGGCCTGAAGGAAGTCGAAGGAGACACCCACGACAGAAGGAAACAGGAGGAGACAGAACAGATCGATGGTATCATGCTAACAATAGGGGAGACTCATCCCAAGTGAC